>OX443561.1:157999868-158599868 GCA_949372485.1 Cheilosia soror
GTATTATTGGTGCTGACACCGAAAACAAATTGTGGCCAGGTATTGACATTTACTGCGGCTGACAAAGTGGCTGAAGATTTAGTGTGCTGTTGGTGGCAACTTGGGTTTTTTTTTTTCATTTTTTGGTTTTCGGTTCTTCGGTGATTAATAAACGCGCCGATGTGGTTCCCATGGTATTGTATACATGGAATACCGAGATGACAATGCCTCAGATGGGGGGACAGGGTCATAGCGCAATTATTACCAAAATCACAGCTGGATAGTGGGGTAAGAAAGACTGCTGCGTCTCAAACCAATACGAAAATATTCAAATTATCTTCATAATTTTGTGTAATTTTTTATTTTTATTGTGTTATTGGTTGCTTTTTTGGATTCTCTGCTGATGATGGTGTTGGACGTGGTCGCCGTCATTGTCGACTTCTTTGTTCGACTGTGAGAAAGCCCCCCGATACAAAGACAAATCGTATATCTGGCGCTAAAGCCAGATTGAGCCCTGACAGAGAATCCGCAGCATTTGCCCTTCGTTGTCGTTGTAGTCGTCGTAGTCGTCATGGTACGTGGCAAGTAAATTAAGCCGGAGAAACAACGCCGCATGAGACCATTGGTCTCTTAATCCGATGTTTCTGTTTGGCCATCAGGTAATTAGGTTTCTTTATTTCTGAGCCGGTCGGTCACCAACGAACGCCTCCCGACAAGGTAATGAAAATCCATTAAGAATTTGCAAACATTGCTTTTGTCTCTTATTCTTGCTGCTGAGAGAATTTCGAATTTCGAAGGCAAATGCCACGATTATCGTAATCCCAATGAGAAGGCATGCAGCATCCCTGCAGACAAATGAGAAATGTGTTTGCTAGTGTTTCTGTAGCTGTTGCTGTTTATGCGCATGTGGCATTCCTTTAATGCTGCGTGAAATTAGATTTCTGAAATATACAATGACAGAACATTTCCAACACATCTTGGATTCTCGGTAGGGATCATACAACATAGGAAAAGAAAACCCTGAATTTCGGTGGTGTAAATTTTCCATCAGGTAAATGCAAAATGCGATCTGATTCGATATTTTTACTTGCAAAAGTACTACGTAGTTACTTTTGCAAGTGATGGTGTCCAACTATACGTTTCCTTTTCTATTTTAATTATGTCTGAATTGATTTGGTAGTGCCACCCTCTACACTCCTGGAACTGACATAAAAAGGATGGTAACTAGTGTCGCCGCTGCCACATTCAGCTATCAGATTTATTTTGATTTTGGAGGTGGATCTGCGTGGCAATCAGAAACGAGTTTGAGTTTCATTCCTTTGTTATATCCCTTAAAAAAGAAACAGAAACAGAAAGGCGAAGGATGGAAAAACTCCCAGGATTATCTATTGAGTCTTGGTGAGATAATTTTCCATTTTTTGTTCGTTTCTTAGAAAACTCAAGTGGGCCTCTCACATATATAACAATAAAATCAAACTGTGATCATTGTTGTATTTGTTGACTTTGGATAGCCGCAAACGCAACCTAAAGGATATGGCAGAAAAACGAAACGATTTCGATCGGTAAAGGTGGTAATTACAATTCGGGTCCTGACTGGACTATGCACAAGATTAATGGTGAATGCGCGCGGGTACCTATTTTAACATTAATCTCAATCATTGGTGTCCTATCGGAGTGACGAAGAGTGCTACCACACGCACTTAATGAGTGTCTTTATGGATGTAGTTAAAATTGAGCAATTTACCTGGCTGGTGACTCAGTAAGATCAGGTCAGGGTGCCTATACGAATTGCGAATCGACTTTTAAACTTAAGTTCATATTATATACTTTGGATATAGGAAGGCTGTCACTGTGCAGCAGTCTTTTTATAGTTATTTATTACTGATTGGGTTTGTATTGGAATTTTTGGAATTTCAATCGAGTATGCAAATATACTTTATACCGAGTTGTATTTAATTCGTTTTGGCGGTTCTGTTGATTGACTGTTAAATATATGAATGTAGCAAACTCACGGATTAGATTATACCTACTTTGGTGCGAGGAGGTATAAGCAGACATTTTATTGGGATGGCAGTACAGTGTTTCGGCCGATACTATGGTGTGTTTATGCTAGATATAACTACCAAGTAAAATAGCTTCAGCTTCAGCTTTTAAAGTTTACGTAATTAGTTATACTAAACCTATATCGGTAGTAATAATATTTGTAAACCATTTATATGTATATGTATATAACTGGCATATTATCTTTACCGCAAACTAATAATTGTCAGCTTGGACATGCAGTATATGGATCATTGGATAGTAGGTAGGTAGGTACCTTATGTATACATATCATCGGTCTACTGAAACGGATTCCACTCCCGCATAAGTAAAAATTGCACCCAAGTTGGTTTTGAACTGCCTCACCTCTCATAAATGTTTGACAAACTCTGTGTTGTGTATAGTTCAGTGGTCAAAACTAACGCACACGAATGTATTTGCGAAGATTGACAAGGAAATGCGTTTTGACCAATTTTGCATTTTTTATTAAACAATTAGTTAGGTATCTACAAATCTACTTTTTGCAGGCGAAACCATAGAGTTTTTTTTTTGTCAAAAATAGAGAATAGTTTAAAATAGAGTATGTATGTATTGTAAACTGCATAGGAATGTAATTGGGAGGCAACGACCTAAAACACTTTCCATGTTTTATTTTGCTGATTATTGTTTGTCTACTGATGTAATATTATGATAGATAGGACTCCACATCCTGATAATTTCCCTTCGCTTTTGACCAGAATTATAGTTAAATTTAGAGTTGAAATTTGTTGTTCTGATTTTTAATTTTGTACTGTTCTGTCGCGTGAACCAGCCCTTAGCCGGGATTGCTTTACCAGCATGATATGCGACCCTTCTCTCAAAAGCACAGTTTCAAAAATGGCATGGTGGCCACTCAATTAGAAGCAACAACTCTAAACGAATTTCATTAATCGGAATCGGAATATTTTTTTAAGCGCCACTGTGTTTGGCTAGAGTTGTTAGTCCTTGACGGCTGGCATGTATGTTCCGAATATGAGTTTTATTGTAGATACTCAAGCAGTTAAGAAATTGTTGTTATTTTAAGAAGTTAATTTATAGTCGTCATTTTCGCTGGACGGAAAATTAGAAACGACAAAAGAATTAGTGAATTTGTTTTAGAAAGAGCTTGTTATCTTCTGTGAATTGATTGTTTTCAGTTTACTTTAATTATTTTTGTAGATATATGCAGTTAGTTTATAGTGACAAAAATGGGTAAAACAAAGTCTTGCACTCCAAAACTCCGAAGACTCATTGTGCAGTGCTATCAAAATGAAAACTATTCAATGAATACAATAGCTAAAAGATTTGGTTGTTTGAAAAAAATGGTCTTTGGTGCAATTCAGGTCTATAAAAAGACTGGCTGCTAGAAGAAATCCAGTAGGTCGTAAAACGACGTCAAAAGAAGACAGACTGATATGCCGAATTAGCAAAGCCGATCCTTTCTTTTACTTTTACAAAAATTAAGGAGATTGTTTCGCCTCAAATCAATCAGGAACTATATCAGCTAGAAAGCATCGACTTTTAGAACATGGTCTACCTACGTGAATGTATTTCAAGGAAAAAACCGTTTTGTTTCGAAAAAAAATCTAAAGAGGCGTTTGGTTTTTGCTAAACTTCACAGAAATAAAGCATTAGGATTCTGGAAAAATATACTTTGGAGTGATGAATCTAAGTTCAACTTGTTTGGATCAGATGGTAAAGTTTACGTTAGACGCCCTCAGAATAAAGAATTGGAAGCAAGATACACTCTGAAGATTGTTAAGCATGGAGGAGCATGGTGTTGGCTCGTTAGTAAGGATAAACCGTCGAATGGACCCGCACGTTTATAAAGGCATCATGGAAGATGTTATAAAGCCCTATTCATTTGCACACATGCCCATAAGTTATGTATTCCAGCACGATAACCATCCAAAACATACCTCACGGATTGGTAAGCAGTGGTTTGCAGATACCAGTAGATACTAATGTTTTGAATTGGCCCTCCCAAAGTCCGGACCTGAATCCCATCGAGAACTTGTGGGTAGAAAAAAATTCGGAGAAACTTTTCCAAAACATTAAAAGAGGTCTGGGAAGGTATACCACTATCAAGATGCCGCGCCTTGGAATGTTAACTTTTCGTTTCTGTTTTTAATTGTATGGGCCATGTGCAATTTGGATTGAATAAATGTGCATTTTTGTTTAATGTTTTTGTCACCCTTATATTTTGTATAAATATTCAAAAATGTACTTTAGGTCATGGGATATTAATAGAATCACTAATCAACCTCAACAGGTTTCTTAGAAAAAAGTTATGGAATGTAACATTGCTCTAAAATTGTCGTTTATTTCGTATATTCAAAGTTGGGTAGTTTATTTGCCAGATTTATAAGTCTTTAACAGGCTCGAAGATACTGGTGCTTTGAATTTTCCTCATCTTCCATAACTATGTAATTAAATTACAGATTTTGTCTATTATTGTTAAGATAACGGTACCTAATAACAACTTTTACTAATGCAAGTTTCGTACTTTTAGGTGGAATTTATTTGAAAACATAGGTTTATACTGAGGGTTTCTTAAAACTTCTAACAACGCATAGAATGTTAGAAAATTGGAAAATATTTCAAATACAGGTACATATAACCCTTTTATAAAATCTATGTATTGCATATTATTCCATATTTTAAGCTAACGCAGGATTGATATAAGTTTTCATTTAGTACTTTCGACTATAATAGTTCTGAATGAAGCCGAGTAGGTATGAAACTCGTAAACTCAATCTTCGTATAAATATCAAGAAAAACGTCCGTACCTACGACAACAATTGACGTAAATATTTAAACGTTTGCCCAAATAAAATAGGACTTAATTCGACATAAGGAACCTCGCAGTTACAAAGTATTATTTATACACTGACCGAATTGAATTAAAAAATAAAAAACACTCAACAAACAAATTTCAAATAAAATGATACCTTGCTTATAACTTTTCAGGTGACCAGTTAAGAAGTCAAAATATCTTGTCACCAAACTTATATAGCTATATATGAAATGAAGCATAAGCAACAGTGTGTAGTCATTTTGAAACACGACAAATCAAAGTACCCACATTATTGAATCCGAATTTGCTTAACATCCCCTCTGTGTTTCGAAAACGGTTTTATAGATATAGAGTGGAACAACATACAAGTTTGTGAGCTTCCTCGATTTTTAATATTTGTTTAAGTAATGAGCTTACAAAATGTACAGAATTGTATAATTAAGTCGGCCTAAACACCTTTTTAACAACATCATCAAAAGCGTATTGGCTTAGGTCGTATACGATAAAATAAAATGTGTGGCGCAACAGGCGGGTAGTCACCCTAGGCCTAGCTTCTCGCAACCATTCGTTTGTGTGAGTTCCTATTTTTGGGACGAATGGAAGGGACTTGCAATTTTTTGCCGAGTCCGAACGGCTAAATTGAGAAGCTTTTCAGGACAGTTATACTCTCGGATGTTTGTCAGACGTTCGCCAGAGGTGGCGCAGTAGAAAAAACCTTAAGATGTAATTTGTGTTTTTCCGGGGATCGAACCTGGGGATCTAACCTGGGGATCAATTAAAGGCCTCCTGCGATCTCCAGTAAATCAATTGAAAAGTCAAACATTACGGTGACAATTAAGACCTTTACTAAAGACATTGTTTGGTGACATTTTTAGGTCATAGCGATATGGAAAATTTTTTCACAGGAAAATGTGAAACTAATATCGAAAGCTATGATATCGGTAATAGTGAATTATAATATAGCAATACTTGAGCGAACACGTGCAAACACAAAACGTTGCAAAACAACATGGATTTAGGTAGGTATCACAAGCTTTTAATGCCAGGCTCAGATAACAGGATTACTGTGAATACTTATTAATACTAAGGATTCTGTAGTTAAAATGAAGATGTTGCGTTTTATGGTGTAATAAATACAGCATTTCCTCGATAATGTGAATTTCTCTAAAATGTGAATCGGCAAAACTTTACATTGTCATCTCTATAATGTGATCTTTCGAAAGTTTCAACCTCTAAAATGTGAATTTTTTTTATAAAAATGTTTGTATTTCTCTTGGAAATGAAGCTGCGGAGGCTATGATCAATTTGTGGTTATAATTTTTCAGTTAGTTGTTGTTGTGTTTTGTGGGGTTCGTGTTTTTTTTTCGTTTCGTGTTTTTATCGATTTAAGATAAGTGCAAAATTTTTCGCGAACTAGACATACTGGATTTGCATTAGCTAAAAAAATATGGTGTGTCAATGTCAACATTTACAGGAATAAAATTAAACTCGAAGAAAGCTGTTGAACCTTTTCAAACAAACCAAATTTTAAACAAAATTTACCAAAAATTAATTTATTTTCGTTTTTCTTCTGAATTGATAAAGAAACTGCGCTTTAAAATATCATATTGTGTTGTTTTTAATGGATTTCAAAATCGTTTCAATCAGTTTAGTAAGTACGATAAAAAGTTCAAGTAATGTGAATCCCTCTAAAATCCGAAAACGCCTTGTTTTAATTAGTTCACATTATCGAGGGACTACTGTAGTACCTACCTACATACGCCCTACACTGTTCAAAATCACAAAAATAAATTCTTAATATGCACTGTGTAATTATCCGTGTCAAATGCTGCGAGTTTATACGCATTTGTTGGAATAATCTGAGTTTTTGGCTTGCAAACCAATAAGCGACATTTCTTGTTAAGATGTCGGTAATTGCCATATAGACATTAAAAAATCTCTACTAAACCAATAAAAGCATAATTGACATAAATATACGTATTCTTATACTCGTATGACAATCAAATACATTCAGCACTTATTG
The DNA here is from genome assembly GCA_949372485.1 of Cheilosia soror. Classification (NCBI taxonomy): domain Eukaryota; kingdom Metazoa; phylum Arthropoda; class Insecta; order Diptera; family Syrphidae; genus Cheilosia; species Cheilosia soror. Next base: position 158,006,726 of record OX443561.1, read on the forward strand.
GCATAATCTAATATTGTTTTACGTATTGCGGCTTTATTACTATTGGCTTTTTGTCTTCAGATCTGTGAGCTAGCTATACATAGTTGCATTTGGTTTCCTCAATATGCGCATACTTTTTACATGAACTAGCCTTGAATTCTTTAAATATTGGTAAAAACGTACCTAGCTAACTAGATTAATCTAGAATGTGGGCTCAGTTATTTCTTATTATAAATGTCGGACTTTAGCTAACTAAGCGAAAATGAACTACCAGTTAAATGTCAGTGAACTGCTGACATAACGCTTCGTAGATTTAATAAAATAATTCTTGATGACCAAGTTTTGTGAACATTTTATATGAAGGTAGGTAGGTAAGGTAGGCATACTACCTATTTTATTTACTAAAAACCGACACATAAAGTAGCTTTGAATGTTCGTAACACTATATACGCCGCATATGCAATGAGCATAATGGAATTCTAAACGTCCAATCGAATACCTATCTCCTCCTCAAACACAATGTTCAATGTTCACGCGTTTAAAAGAAAAATGAACCCCAACTTTCAAACAGCTCCGCCTTAAAGAGTTGAGGAAAAGCCATTTTCCCGGAAATCTGGTCATCAACAAGTTTCCACACCGTCGCAACATTTTGGCCGATTGTCAGCTGCTGTCAACATGCACCTTCCCAATGTGATTGGGATTGGTTTAACTGACCAAACCAATCGAACAAAATCCACTAAGTGCGTGCCACACACCACCATCGCGAAAGAACACTCGCCAATAAGAACGCGTAAAACCGGTAGTGCAGGCTCCTTACCAACACATCAACAATACGTATCCACACTACCGCGCATACAATATCTATACACCCAAAGGGGGGTTTTGCGCATTTCTACCAAATAGCTAGGTCGTATAGGGGCACGTTCTGCCGTGAAGCAATAGGAATAGACGAGACTTACCTACCACACTAGCAAATCACGTCAAAAACTGCTGCACGAATTACACTTTAGACTTGAGAAGAATTGCACATCACTGGTTTGCGGTGAAGTCTCACAATTTGATATTAAAGGAAACAGATGCCGTACGCGCGTATTCAACTACGTTGTGCTGCTCACGAGCAAGAAGAGCAAAATGAAATAATTCCGACTGCGAGTGTGCCTCACTTCCACCGACTAGACTAATGGAATAATGCTACAGAGTGCCACCAGCTGTGCGGCCTCATCTCCTCACCTTCGCCCTCACCTGGTAAACACATAGCACACCACTTACACCATATCAACGACGATGACAACGACTACCACCACCACCAACACTCATCGCAGACGTAGGTATGGGTGGAAATTACGCATAAGGAAACCCAAACTGATGAATGGACTGCTGTTGGGCAAACACACGTAAGTGAGACGAGACCAGAGACCTGTGTGTGCGCTGCAAACTACTGCGGTCCTACTCGTCTTACCCGCAGAAGGAGGTGCTTAAGCCCGGTAGCTGAAAGAAACCTACAACACAACCACCATCACAACCAATGGAGCGCCCTATCTCTGATCGACCCATATACGTACACGACGAGCTCCAGAGTCACAGCTCCCTACACAGTAGCTGCGCATTTGGAGACACGAGTGTGCGAAATACGGGCTACCATTGGTTGTTACGCACAACAGCAAATGTATCTAAAACAACATTTTATTCGTGTAAAGCCAACTTACCAACTGTAGAACGCCGAAAATATAATAGGTACCGATTCGATTTCGATCTCGATTGCGGTGTCAGTCCCAGTTGATTTTCAATCGGAATTTGAAAATGTAGGTATCTCCCAACAGAGGGCGACGGCAAAATGTTAAAACAGAATCTCAATTGGAAATAATATCTAATCGTACAATAGAAATAGTTCACACGGAGCTAGTATTTTAGATATACATAACTGGCGACGGTCACAGCGACTACACAACGAAATCACAACTGAATCACTATCTGGTTGCGCATTAAATGCAGAGAGTAGGAGAGCCCGTGCGTTGAATTATTCAAATCTGTATCAACTCTAAATATTATTAATAAAGTATATTCCACTTCCGAACGCTTCCGTGCACGACGGCCAACTGCAAAGTTACGATCTCAACTTCAGCTTGATAGTTAACTGCTGCCTGTGTTCGCTCGGCTGCTGCTGGTGCTGCTGCTGCTGATGGCTGCTGGCTGGCTGAGATGGTTGGCTGGTTAGCTGCAGCCGCAAAAACCAAAAAAAAAATTAAAAAAAAAAAAAAACCTAACAGACATACGATAAAGCGACGACGACCACGACGACGACAACAACGACGAACGAAAAAGATTAAACAAAACGTGAACGTGAAACGTATGAAGACACAACACCGATATAAATAAATAAAAATGTAAGACTTAACATATACCTCCTCCTCTTGCTATTAGTCAGCCTCGGAGGTCTGAGACGAGCATTGAAGAAGCCAAGTTTCGAACTCTAGAGTTGGCATTGGGAAACCCGATCGGCCATACATGCACACAGGCACCTTGTGCGCCGCGGTGGTGGTAGTGGACCTATAATTTACATTTCCTGATTCGGCGGTTCGTTATGTATATCGTGCCGCCGATTGGCGTGTTCCCCTTTGGGATGGCAGCGGCGCTACGTCCCGATCGCGTTCGATCGAGTGCGAAGGGCGGATCTAACCAGGATATTCGCCCGCTCTTCAGGTGCTACTGCCTTTCTCCTGAACGCAGCGAAGTTCAGTGCTAAAATGTCAGCGAACAGTTTGGCAGCACATTTAAGTGCTGCCAATTTGCTTAGTTCCACCAATCCAACAGGAAGACTGCTGTGCGACTTGGACGTCGATCACCCACTGTCAGTAGCCGCATCTGTGGTTCGAGCGAAAACCAGTAGCCATTTGTTGTCAAACCACATCTTTAAGGGGTTGATGCGAGAGTTAATTCCTTTACACAACGAAGCAGGTACCACCTTTTTCGACGCACACTCGTGCATAACAGGCGTGGCTTCAACTGGCTCCCCTTTATCTTCAACCAGTAACCGTACATAACTTAGGTATTCGTATTATATACAACGGTGTGTGGCCTGCCTGCCGGAATTCAGTTTGTTTCCTTCTCTCTTCTAGCATGCCAATTGGATTGCAATGGGCTGGTATGAGTAATTTCTTATTTGCTCACTTAATGGCAGAGAGCTAGAGCTGTGTGAGAACAGGCCAAGATAACCAAAAGAATAAGAAAGAATGACAAAATGAGATGAGTAAACACGGGAAGCCGTGGCTCTGGTAATAATTGCGATGCGACTTCCATTGTTACGCAACGCCGTGGGAAACGATTTTAATATGCACATATTATATTTGTGTGTATTTCTATTATGTTGGTCATTTGCAAATCAAATTGGGAAACTTCAAATTAGAATCCGACACTGCTGTATACGGCGGAGGGGCAATTAAAATTGAAATGCTCTATTTGACTTTGAGCTGGAGTGTTCCTTTTTGTGAGGCCGAGCGCCGAGCTATATGGAATATTACCTATAAAGTCGGTTCCGCCTTGGGAAAAGAATTCAGCGCCGCTAATGTCACTGCTTAGCGAGTTTTATTGTCGAGGTAAATAAACTCTTTCCGTCGTACCTATGCTTCGACATTTCGCCGACAGGCGACAATAGCTATTCACGCAATTCCAAGAATTCATCCCCGACTCCCAGGTGTTGGGTACCTAGTTTGCTACGAGCGGGATTCTTTTGAAGGGCTTGATGGTTTAAGTACAGTGATCTGCTGTCCATGTACTTATAATAATATACATACTTATATCTAATAAATGCACAACAGAAGTGAGATGTGTCAAAAAATAACTGTCATGGGTACCTAAGTCGTAAAGATACAAAACTTTGCTTCATGTTGTGGGAAGTTACGTAGGTAGGTTAGTTACTTTTAGGTAGATAGTGTAGGTTTAGGTATAGATATTAGGGACAGAAGTGATGTTACGATGCAACGATTAGAGCATTAGAGTTTGGCTCTTCCGTTAAGTGAAACTATAGATATGCGTACATAATGTAGATATTGAGAAATTTATGTTTGTTTATTCGTGTGAAAATTTACAATTTCGTCAAGTGCTGTGTTTAAAGGTAGACGTATAAGTAGATATGTGGTTTAATTGACATTGAAATAGATGTAGTACTATATTTCTTATTGTCGTCCTCTTCTGTCGAAAACCACTGGCGACATTTGTCGTGTCAAGGCGTTTGCAATATAGGTATACATATATTAAAATTCATTGATTTTTATTAGTTTTTAAATCGTATATATGTATCTACTTCAAGGAATATACTAAAACTTTTAAGGCAGAAGACGTCTTGATTTTTTTTACATGAGATCAATCACCTTATCTGGATCCACTTTAATATCCGAATGAACAGATATCATAGCAAGTGAGCCTAATCTTGAATTCTCCACAACGCTTCGGGACACTTTTTTAATCCTTTTCATAGCTGGAAACTGCACACTGGATGTGTGGCCAAAACCGTAAGCAAGAAGTTTAGGTATACGGTATACCTCTAAAGTAAGTCTTGTCACATCAAGCAATTTCAAAACTTCGGTATAGAAGGATCACTCGAAGATTTTTTTTTTTCGAACCAAAGAATGTAGGTACTCACTTGCACAGCTGACAACGAAATTGCATTATCAAAGTAACATGTTAGCTTTTCCATTTCGTTCAATCGCTCAACTTCAGCAAAACCTGGGAGAAGAGCTTGTAACGATGGTAGAACGTCTTCGTTGACCGTGAATCTTTGCGTAAGATTTTGTATAGACGAATCTATGCATGGAATCAGTATAGACACTCTAAAATAGGTTTATTAGAAGAGATTGGAATGCTCTGTTTGTTTCAAAAAAGTTCTTAGAGCTCTTAATTAGTTAATTCAACTTCAAAATTGGGATGCGGATTGAAAAGCCTGTCTGAAAAAATCTTCAGCATTTTCTCTGATGTCCTTAAGACAATTCAGAACTTCTTTTGAGCGGTCGAATGCAGAAACGAAATCTAAGGATTTGTTCTGTAGGAAAACTGAAAAGGGCAGCGTTAAACTGAACGCAGTTTATTGCATGCACTGAGGCTTACTTTCTTGGACCGCTGCCAAAATTGTTGATGGTTTCGAAGAGATACATTTGAGGAGCTCAAATTAAATAATACTGCCATACCTTTCAATGAGTCTTGTTTCACAAAGGCGTATAAGCCGATTTTTCGGCTCTCTGGTGCGTGTTTTAATATTTTTGAAAGTTATAGGTATTTGCATTTGAATGGTTGCGCAAGGAATTAGCTATTCAGTAACTTGCGAATTGCTTAAAAGTAAAGTTGAACTTAACATGAACGTGAGTTTAAATTTGAAGTTGAACTCGTTCAGTTTCACAATCTAACCTGAACTTTAGTTCAATTGAACTCAGTTTAACTAATTTTAATGAATAGAATTTGGCAGTGTTGTACAGTATTTAGCTCTTATACGACTTTTACAAAATCGTTCCCTGACTTTTCTTTCAAAGAACACGCGAAACAACGTAAAATATTTGTATTTTTGACAATCGGCTGATGTGAGCTTTAAACGGCAGAATATTGTAAGTATAACTTGAACTACAGAATCAACTCTGTTCAACTGTGGGTTTTACACTCCCCTGGCTACGTGCCTGAAGGAACCTACAATTTTAGCTTTTTCAGGACAGTTATACTCTCGTATGTTTGTCAGACGTTCGCGACAGGTGGCGCAATTTAAAAAAAAAAACCTTAAAATGTAATTTGTGTTTTCCGGGGATCGAACCTGGGAAAATCATTTTGGAAAATATTTATAACTCTCTTTTAATTATTTAAAAATTAGGTACACATACTTTTCTTTAATACTATAGATCACAAAGTCGTCCCCAAAACTATCAACACAAATGTATTATTTCCACGACAAACGGCGACACAAAACGTCTCACATAATACGGACGATCGTGCGTCGTCGAAAAATACAATCCACATTCTTTAACACTTCATCAGACAATATTTGTCGATCGATCCCGCGAAAGAAGTCGTTTATTTTTCATCGCCAATACCAAACAGTCGCGTAGTATTTTTTAGAGTCGTGGACGACAACGAAAATAAGAGTTTTACTTCCTCCAGGTTCCTATATCTACGTTTTTAAAATGCTGTTCGAAAAGCGGCTTCATTGGCTGTATAGCTGCATTTTTTTTATTATTGTTAAGCCCGCTTAACAATAGTGCGATAGCTAAATCCGAAAGCAGCCCTTTCAGATGGGAATATAGGTATAGGTAGTTATCATCACCTATTTACAGGTATCCACAGAAACTAGGCTGATGTTCCGTTTTGCCGCGTATATGACAACCCACATCCAAATAAGAGCTGTTGTTGCTGTTGCATAGCAGACATTGTTCTTGGTGGAGGCGCTATTACCAATTGCAAGTAAAATATGAAATATATTGATATACATATTTATTACTGAATTTGTTCAATATGAACCTTTATTATAAATGCCCGCGTTCCACTGATTGCTCCATTGCTACCAATACGTCAAGCAGACGTCAAACGCTTATATAACAACAAATGACATCTAAACAGCGATTTGAACTAAAGTTCTTAAATAGGGAGTAGGACGTTCAGATATCTTTTGAATAGGGATGATGATTTGATACCCTTTACTGCGTACACAACACATGGGGCTAATACCTTTGTTTGTTTGTTTTGTAGGGGAGGTACCAGAACTACTCGACTATATCAAGCCATTTGCAATATCATCCTGACGACGCGATGGTAAAAATAAGCCCTCTCACAAATTGTCATTAGAACGCTATCGTGTTTTGAACAGACCAGGCAGACAGGCATGCGGTTAAATCGATTCAGAGAAAATGTCTATTTTATGGGGTCTCCGGTGTCCGGTGCGGGGACACCTTCTTGACGTTATAAATGTAAAAACGTAATGGAGTATGTACCTATATTGGACAGATCCATGAAGTATACTAGCACTAGTCTTAGCTTCTCGCAAACATCGTTTGTGTGAGTTTTTTTTTGGAAATGGAAATGACCTAAATATACATACGTACGTAGCTTGCTATATGCCGTGTACTCGCACCTTAAGTTTAAATCACAAATCCTCATAAGCCCCATTTACACGATCATTTCAATTTCAGCTTAAGTTGAGCTATCAGTTGAACTGATGTCTAAATGCAAAAATTGAAGCGTCTAACTGAAACTAAAACTAATGGAATTCCCATAAGTTTTCAGTTCAGTTGTCAGTTTTAATAGAAATAATCTTCTAACCTTCGGCTATTCACGAGTAAATTGGAAGCTCAACTGAATACTAGACTGATGTCTAAATGCACTGTAGAACAAGTTCAACTGAGAGCTTAACTGTTAGCTCAACTGAAACTGAAACTGAAATGACCATCTAAATGGGGCTTAAATTGACGGCTTTCTATATATATCAAAGGTCTCCACTAGCTCTTCACTTATACAGATATCTGGTGCTGGTTGGTCTGTTTAAGGTCCGAAGATTCTACGTGAATCTTCCACTCCACTTCCGAATGCTTTTCCATCGCTAATAAAAAATGCGCACTTCAATATATCAAATTAATATATTATTTTTAATATTTCTAAAACTCTCTCTCTCTCTTGTCAAAACATTCGAACATATTTTCGAAAGTACTTTTCTGATTGCCGGGGAAAAAAAATTCCGATGGAAATTCACGATGGGTAGATTTAATTCCCGGGAGCTAAAAATATTCGGGGGAAACATTTTTCATACCTCGGTAGGTATTTCTTCGACAATTTGGAGGAGGTTGGCCTCGCAAACAAAACTGAAACAATTTTCAGGTTCTGTAGGGAAATTGATTGTTTGGGTGAAGTGGTTTAGGTTATTTGACCGTTAAGGTTCCCCAGAATTGGCGATGGGTCCAATATGGTGCCTAGTCCAATGTGATGAACTCACACCCTATTCAACCTAACCTAACCTAACCTATACCTACGGTTATACTCTCGGAAGATCGTCACACATTAAAGTGTAATTTGTGTTTTTCTGGGATCGAGCCTAGCCCTGAGACCTACCGATAAATAGTGAAGCACCCACAACAAAACAAAAATATTTCAGAACCTAAAATCAGTTTTAAAGCATTTCCACCCAGCATTCCCACACTCAGTGACAAGTAATAATAATCATTTGTAAAACCAAAATATGTATTACATTATACTCGTATTTGTCAATAAAATAGTTTGATCTCTCATCTCCACCATCCAGATTTTATAGTTTGGATCTTGAAATTCCAATAACTGAGGATCTTCAAAGTTGCCACACACTCTCGTAAAATCCCCAAAGACGAACGTACCCTCTGCATAATCGCCATTTGAATGCAAACTGCCAAGAAATGCTTGCTCCTTAGGATACTTTATGTAAGCATTGCCTTGCAGCTTGTCATATATCCACTCGCCTTGGTAGATGTGACAATTTTGGGTCACATAAGATCCATATCCATGCCGAAAGATTCTTCTGTTATTAGCGTCAAAAGCGTACTCTCCACAATATTGGTCTCCATTTGGGAATGCAAAATGCCCTTGTGATCGTTGTATAAAATTTTTGTCGCTTGCCATTTTGAAATATAAAACGAAAATGAGTTGTTCATAAGGAGTTATATAGGGTGTATAAATAGCACCAAACTTTTTCGTTCATAACAATGGTTCTTGTTTTTTTTTTGTACACTCAACTGAATAGGTTTAACATTTTTAAAAAAGTAAAAAGGCAATAATCTCTTTAACCAACTTGCCGATTTTAATGAAATCAATCTCTATATATACATATAAAACAAAGTGGATCCCTCTGTCGCCCGTAATTTTCAACCGATTTTGTTGATTTTTTTTTTAAATGTCGGTCGGTAATTACGGTGATTGGGCGATAGGCTAAACAAATTCAAAATAGGACAAAGGGGCGTGGTACCACTCATAAAAAAAAAAAAAAAACTTTCAAAATCGTATATCTCGTATCTCGAAAACACAGAATCGATTAGGCTCAAACTCAAACTCAAACAGATAATCTTAGGTATTGGCCCTAGAGTGCTCCTGCGAAGATTTGTCAAAGTTGGACAAAGGGGCTTTGGCACCTCCAATACAAAAAAATTAAAACATTGTAGCCGGTAAATAAATAAAATAAAATAATAATCAATTGTTAATGAAACACGAAAGTTTGCAGTCTCTATAACATACGTTACGTAGGTATATATATATTTATTATTATTTTTGGAAAAACATATCAAAAAATTCCCATTTATTTTGGCTCATCAGAAAAGGTTCAAGGGCAATATGACTTTAGTTTGTGATCTAGAACTAGAACTATTTTATAATTCCCAACGATCTGCTGCTAGAATCAGGAAGGACTGCGGTGCTAATTCAAGTCTGGCATCTGATGCCGATCATTTGAGGAGACTGAACGTAAAAAAAGAACACATCTCACTCAAATGATGTGCGCAAAGCTGTGCGACTTCATTTTGCATATGACGTGGAACAAGAAGTGGCAGACTGTCGTGTTTTCCGATGAAGAGAAGTTCAACCTGGATGGACTGGATGGCTACAACTATTACATTCACGACCTGCGAAAGGATAAATGTTTTTAGGTAGCCACCACACCTGTGCAGGGGGCCTTTTGTTACATCAAAAATATAGAAATAGAAAATGCTTCTCCAAATTTTTCGAATATTATTGAACGGATTCCATAGACAACGACCCCATTCATACCTACTGCCAAGGGTTGTTAAAAAGTGGATAAAGGACTAAAATGAGAAATTGCTCGAGTGGTTGTCATACTCCCCGGACATAAATAATTTTGAAAACGTTTGGGGACTATTGTCCAAAAAAGTATATAAGGACAGGAGACAATTTGATGATCTTGCAAATTGATTTCATTAAAATCGGCAAGTTGGTTAAAGAGATAGATACCTATCGTTATTTTACTTTATAAACAATGTTGAACAAATTCAGTTGAGCGGGAGTGTATGTACATATAAGGTAAGTAGGTACCAGGTATAGCTGACGAGCAATACCAGATGACATAAGCCTGTCTTAAAATATTATAGAAATAGATATGAATAAAGTGCATGTTTATAGCTAAAGCAAATATAATTGATCCTTTTTTTCTGATCCGTGTCAGTTGGATCGCTACGCTATCTCCTTTTCCAAAATCGCTTATTGGACATAATCTCTCATTTTTTTTATCTCTTTTTCCAAAATCTCTCGGGACGAAATCCCCTATGCCAAAATCTCCCACCTACATAATGTAGGTACATACTTATTTAATCCCTCGTTAAAATTCCCTGTTCGCACAATTTAGAATTTATCCGTTTTTAAACGCGTAGTTTTGGCAGTAAAATTAAGCAGACACATAATATAAAATTTGCACATACAAAAAATCTACTCAATTGAAGATTTCTTGGACGTTTTTTAATTCATTGACATCGTAGCCATCCTTTGATGGAATTTGTTACTTTAAGGCTTCATAGAAAGAAGACATATATGTCAGCGTCAATAATACGCCGAGTACACGACATGCACCCTTTTGTGACATATTCTGACGTCAAACTGACGTCGGACTGGCATGCGTATGTCATGTTTGGCATGTCGTGTACTCATAGCTTAATATAGCTAATATAATTTTTGTTAAATACAAAAATACGAACGACTACACTGAAGTCAATACTATTACACAATTACAATTTTTACACAATACAATTTTGATCTTTTTAACTTACTTTCGAAGAATGAGGTCTTTGGTTGATCATTTCCATTTAATTTTTATGGAAAAAGTTAACTAAGGAGCGATATATCTAAAATTTTAAAAGAACGATCAAGCAAAGAGCGAAAAGGTAGGTGTATATAAATAAAGAAAGACCTTAATGTCGAAACCGAATGTAATATCTCTCAGTGAAAAACCAATTGAAAATAAAGGTTGAGAGTTATTTTCGAGCTCTGGCAGCGTGACCGTTGTGAGACTAAAGTTGCAATTTGGCACTTTTTTTTACCACCTTGGCACAATGATACCACTTTTATTAAATTTAATGATTTTGCCCTTTTTCACATTTTGGAACAACAAAAATATTAAATTTTCAAACTTTTTCATTGCTCTGAAGTAGCTCAATTGGTATACTTCACATCAAAAGCATAAATGTAAAAAACAGCCAAGCTCTGTTATATAAAAAAAAAGTGTGTAACTAGTCAGCCACGAAAAGTAATGAGATCTACGCCAAGTTCTTAGTTTAAAAGGTTAATGTCAAAAAATGGAATGAAGGAAAAATCTCAACTTTTGGACTTTTCCTAGTGTATGCACCACAGGATCTAGCATTCTGCCAAATTTCACGATTCTAGGATGGCTGGAAGTGCTTCATAATTTTGATGATCATCATCTAAGTGAGCGAGTGAGTGAGTCACTAATGCTATAGAGATGCAATTTGGTGAGGTGGACCCTTTTAATGAGCTTGGTAAATATTTAAAGTTTGAAGTTTTTGGGTTATTTGGTTCCGAAGTCAGAGGGAGGTCGAAAACAGCCTGAGTTTGTTCCTGTAAAAAGGGTAAATGCCTTTACTAGAAAACTTCGATGGGGCACTACCGTGACCTTTGATCTGGCGAAGTCCATTCCTTCAACGAGCAATGCGGCGCCTCCAATTTCAGAATCGGAGTCAGAGCGGTCGGAGAATGATTCAGAAGATTTTGGATTAGAACCTGCACTGCTTAATGAATTGATTTCTTATGTTATTGAATTGATTTTACGCTTAATGTTTTTTTTTTATGGTATGTTTTATTCGACTGAATTGTTATACATAGTTTTAAAAATAGAATATTACCAGCACGATATCTTGTTTGTTTGTTATATTTACTTTTGTTTTGAAGTTATTACTTTAAATGGGCCTTTTTTTTCTCAGTGGCCCTTGCGACTTTTCTAAATTTATCAACGGTAACGCTGAGCTCTGGTTATATGTAAGAACCTTGAATATTTACGTCTCTGTAATTATTCAATCAGCTTATTTACGTATTTAATTTGTCCATTTGTATTGACGCTATTCTACGATACTCGGAGGCCCAGAGCTTAGCTTCAATGAGGGCCGAGGCCTGTGCTAATGTCTCTATTACATACATACATACATACATACAGTTAATAGTTTAATAAATAAATAAATAAAATAAATAAATATATATTCACTGATTTCATTTTTTTTTTTGTTATTGTCTTACGTACATTTTTGGGGCGTTTTTAATTTTTGGTTTGTATAATAAAAATGTTTTATGATAAAAGTCACAAAACTCTGTTCTTTTATTCTATTATAATTTTTAACAGAATTCATAGGTAACAATAATTCCAGAGAACGTACCTAAATAATAAAAAAATTGTGAAAAAAAAACTTTTCACCTCTGTCTTCTGTACATACCTGTAAATTCATGTATCGAACCCGTTCCGACCACCAGAGGGCTCGCACTGAATCCAGCTGATGTCACAAGTGTCATTCTACAGTCCTACCAACCTTCGAACTTTCCAATTTTGCTTGTGATGTGGCGATTAAGTGATTGAAAATTATATTTACTTTTTGTATTTAATAATACGGAATATAATGTAAAATGATGAAGTTAACAAATCCATTAACCTGTTTAGTTATTTTTGCATTAATTGTACAAAACCATAGTATCCCAGAAAAGCGTTTATGCGTAGATGAAAAATGTGTTGGCAAGTAGCAGCTCCTTCATCAATTTCGTATTTTTTGTTCTTCAGTTTTTATTTGTAATTACATTTTGCAGGGGTAATCTCATTGGCAAAAGCCATTAGGAATTATGCGCCTCATCAAGAGGGCGTGCTGGCCTTCAAAGCTAAATCTGAAATCAAAATAAAATCCAAGTCTTCCGACTCACAACTTTTGGGTGTAGAAATCGACGGAAAAGATGGCTACGCACCCAAAATGTTCGTTCAAGAGTACAAAATCTTTCACGATTTGGATTCGTTGGTGCCGGGTATACCAGAAGTTCCAGCGCCAAAGCAAAGTAAGTCGAAGTTAAAAAGCTCTGAAAAAGCAGAGACGCCATTAAAAGTTACGACCACTGTCCCACTTCCAAATGTGGATAATGATAAGATTCTCACCGATGTCGAGAAGAACGAAACTCTAACAGTGGACCCTGTGATTGTAACTCCATCACAACCAAGCATGGTTGTGGATGGTACTGTAATTCCTGGGGATACTGCTCCGATGAATAAGTCAGTCGATGCAGCAGATGAAGATGAGGGTATTGTAGAGGATGTAGATTTTGATGCCACAAACAAAAACAGCTCGGCCAATGATCCTATAGAAGAAGATGATGAAGAGGAGTACGATAGTGATGACGAAGACGATGATGATGAAGATGAAGATGAATTCGTAGAAGAGGAAATCGACGAAGTAATTCCACAGAAGCCGGTTCCACTAAAAGCTGAATTTATAACTAAGCAAGATGAAAAGAAAACAGAAATTCCGTCAATTGGGTTATATCCGAGCCTCCTACAAACTGAAGCCTCTAAAATGGATCCAAATCCTAAAGTTGAGATTAATTCTAATGAAAGGGAAACATTGAACGAAGCTTTGGATAAGACAAAAGTTCAAAATACAGTTCCGGAGGAAGATTCTGATCTAGTTCCAACCGAGGCAAAGGAAGAAGATCAATTTAATGTAACTGTCAATGAGGTAGAAAGTGAGAAACTCGTGGTGAGTGCTGATGCATCAACAGAGCCAAAGTCTAAAATAGTTACTAGTTCTTCGGAAATTCATTTAAATGAAACGACAACTCGAGGTGTATATAAACCAAATGAACTAGATAAAACAAACATATCGAATAAAGAAGGCTCATTTGAAGAACCCAAAGTAGAGGAAAAGATCGCTGTAATGAGTAACATCTCTGAAATGATTGCAAATGAAACTACAAACACAGAGTCAGATATTGCAAATTCAGTTGGATCATTGGATGCTAAAGAAAAACAAAAATCTATTGATACCAATAGCTCCGAGCCAGCGAGTACGTTGAACGATTTGAAAGATGTATTGAACAATTCTACTGAGAGTGTGCAGGAAGCAGCAGATTCTCTAGAGCAGGAAGATACCAAGGAACAGACTGAAAAGCAGATAGATGTTCCTGCGGCACCAGTAGAAATACCAACAAAGACGTCGCCTAATATCGATATTGTTCCTACTGTACCGGTTGAAGGAGTTAAAGAAGCGACAAATGAAGTACCACCAGCGACTGATCAAAACATTCCTAACACCATGGATGCCCAAACAGTTACGGACGTGCCCGCTAAAGACAATAATGAGCCAGATTTAATTCCCATTTTGGATGAAACATCAACTACAACTGGTAAACCAGGAGATGATTACAGCACTGGAATACAGCATGCTAATTCCCCGATATTACCAGACAATGAGCTAGCTTCTATCCCCACCTTGGTGGAATTGTCAACTGCAAGTGAAGCTTCACCAATTAATTTACAGAGCAATCCAAGCACTCTGAGCCCTGAGACTGTAACTGACATACCAGTTCAACAGAAAGAATTAGATTCTTATGCCAATATTTTGACTGATAAACCAACCTACACTAATCCACCAGACATATCAGAAAACAAAATAGATGAAGTACAGGCTGTGCATGTAAATACTGAACCTGTAAATAATATCGATGTAATCAAAACCGAACTACCTCCAGTAAGTCTTAATGAGCTGCTTAAGAGTACTGAAACTCGATCTCTTCATCAAGGCAATACAAATCCCGATTTACCATCTGACAACGAAGACACCATTGTTATTCCGGCGCCTACACAACCAGCAATTGATGGTCCTAATAGTGCTCCAGAGGAATATGATGTTACCACGCCAAATCCAATTCTCCCAGTAGCTGCATCAACAAAGACCCCATCTCAACAAGTCGGTCTTTTCCAGACAATCCTGGGCACAGTAAAGGGTTTCTTACCGTCGCAGGAACTCACACCCAGCACTGAATTCAGAGATGAACTCGACCGAATACTATTCCCCAAGGAGGAGGAGAAAATTAACAATGTGCCTAAGAATACATTACCGGAAGAGTACTGCGAAAAAGAAGACAACTGTCCATCGTCCTACCACGAACAACTTCATCATGTCGAAAAAGATTTTCTTACGAGCCTATCCGATAAGGTTTTGGAATTATTCGATTTGATTGCTTGTATGGTGATATCAGCTGCTGCTATTTTGCTTTTTACATTCGGCTATTATTGTATTGTACAATGTCGAAAAGAGAGCGAACTCATCTCAAAGCTGAATGTGGTAGAGAGGAGTTTGTTGGTTTCCCATAAAGAAGCTTCCATACTAAAGCATGACCTAGGTGAGACATGCGACAAACTGGCAAGCATAAAAAACAATTCCTTCGGTTCGAACGATATGGTTATTGCAATTAAAAAGGAGCTGGAGATTTCTGAAGAAGCAAAGGCCGCATTGGAGGAGCAAGTTGTTTCACTTGAAAAGGTAAGAAACGTAAATTTTGCGGATTATCCATCTAACTTGTTTGTCTTTCTTTAAAGGAATTGGAGAACGCCGCAGAAGCAGGATTGGAGCTAAATAAAATTGTTTCTGAACTTCTGAATAATCAAAGTGGAGATGAGTCGATTATTAGCAGTGTTGAGGAGCTGCAAAGGCAACTTAATGAGCAGCAAAGTAAGATCGTATTATTTGTATTTGTTGTGTCAGCAGTAGATAAAATTAGCAACTGGTACTATATCTGTCCAAAAGCCTGTTCATATTTACTTCTTAGAATGGCTTTGATAAATCTAGCTCCGATATTGCATGTTCTTTTCTTGGCTCTGGCATATCTTCGTTGGGCTTGACCCAAAAAAGAAGAATGATTTCAATCTCCCATTTATCCCATGTTGAAGCTGAGATGAAGGTAAACGTGAACAAATCTGAAGTGATGGTCGTCTCCAGAACGCCTGTTCACTTCACTCTGCATGTTAGTGGAGTCCCATTGAAACAGGTGGAGAAGTTTAAGTATCTCGGGGTCTTATTCACGAGTGATGGAAGGATCAATGCCGGGTTTTCCTGTAGGATTGGTCAGGCTGGGTAAATTTTGAGACAGCTTGGTCATTCTGTTATTAGGAGGACTGAACTTGGTGTCAAAGCTAAGTTGTCAGTCTTTAATTCGGTGTTTGTTCCAACTCTCACCTATGGTCATGAGGTTTGGGTAATGACCGAAAGAATAAGATCGCGGATACAAACTGCCGAAATGAGATTTCTCCGTAGTATTGCTGGTGTGACCCGTAGAGATCGCATCAGAAATACCAGAATACGTGAGGAACTCAATGTCGAGCAGCTACTTCTCCGGACGGAGCGATCCATGCTTCGGTAGTTTGGTCATGTTAAACGCATGTCCCCGACCAGGATTCCACGACGTGCTATGGAATCCGTACCACCGGGTAGGCGTCCTCTAGGTAGACCAAGGATGAGATGGTTGGATCAAGTCCATAATCTCTCCTATACCCGTATGGGGATTGCCCATGATGATTTAGAGTCGATGGCGGAGGATCGAGAGCTATGGAGGGTCCACTTGAGCAACCTACACCCGCGACCCACTTAATGGACAAGCGGACCATTGAAAATGAATGAATGAATGAATGAATTTATCACCCAAATGTTTAGTTGAAGTCTTGACCAATAAATTTACAGAATCAATTCGACACAACTCAATATGAAAACGCATAACTTGTGCTGATTTTGTAAAAATTTAAAGATAAAAGCGCTGATCGTTACTTAAAATACATTTTCTGAAAATATATGTGCAACATTAGACGCCATAAAGTATACCCTTCTAACCCTCGATTCTCCTTTTTCAGCTGATACAGCTGAAACCTGATACAGATTATTGAATTTATTTTCCAACACATTCTCTTGCAGACACCATTTTGGAGATCAACGCAATCCTGGCTGATAAAAGTAGAGAAAACAGTGAACTTCAATTGATATTGGCCGAACAAAATGCTAAGTTTGGCGGTGAAATTGCATCCCTTCAACAAGACAACGACGAACTGGAAGCCGAAAAAAATGTATTACAATCGAAACTGGATGAAATGAAGACTGAATTTGAACTGGACATAACCAAAGCTTTAGAAGGAAAGAATGCAGAGATTAAACGCCTTCAAGCGGATATCGTAGGACTACGAAGCAATATTGAGGAAGAGCATAGGAAGTGGCAAACAAGTGTAGCCAAAGTTGAGGTCAGTTATAATTTATCTATTCAAAGTATATAATCAAACGATTTACTCGCAGGCCTTGGAGGAATGTCTAAAGGCTGTTAAGCGGGATCCTAGCGTAAATGTTTCTCAAATTATTGATGTGGCACATGTGCAAGCCGAACTTCTCGACACTAAACGACAAAAAACCTCCCTCAATGAGAAGCTTGAATCGGAAATGGTAAGCAACCGTCATGTGGTTGGAGTAATAAAAATTTTAGTCTGTTTTTCCATTCAAGGATACTAGAAAATTACTTGAAGACCAGGTCAAATCATTTAGCCAAGAGGTGGAAAAACTTAAGCACGACTTTCATCAATCCGAGAAGGATAAGCTGGAGGCGCAAACCAGGTTGGAGGTTCTATCGAATTACTTCAAAGATAAGGAAAATCAATTGCAAAAGTATATTATACAAGGCATAAGGTATTAGCTGTTTTAACAAACAATTTTGCAGAGAACTTAGTTTGAAGGAAGCTATGTGGCTAAAGCAGCAAGGCGAAACAACCAGCACAGTTGACAGGTTGACGAACATGCAGGATGAAATTCAAACACTCAAGTAAAATTTTTTGGAATTTCTTTTTCCTTTATCAAATGAATAAAGACTCGCTTTTCAGGTCGCAGAACGACTCTCTGCGGGCAGAGATTGAGGCGCAGATTGCAGCTCACAAGGCTCAAATTGGAACTTTGGAGAATCGTGCTCACGAGACATGGTTAGCAGCACGACAATCGGAAAGAAAGTATGAGGAAGCACGATCCGATGCCACTGCGCTGCGCCGCAAATTAACCTCGCTTGTCGGTGGTAATACACATAACCTTGCCAAAGATAACAATCGTAAGTCAATTGACCGATTTGAAAAACAAATTTAAATGTGCAATACATATTTTGAATTGTATCCCTTAGTGGACGTGAATCTTCCTCCTACAGACATGAACAATGCACCGTCACCTGTGCATATGGAATCGCCTGGTTCACCAATGTTAGGACGATTGCCGCCATTCATTCCGCCACCGTTCATGGGACCACCACCACCACATTTTATGGGGATACCACCATTTATGCCGCCTGGAGAAATGCGCCCCCCTCCCATGGGTCGCCTAATGTCGCCACCTCCCCCTCCGGGAGCGCCACACTTGCATAGATATTCGCCCATTGACGACGATGACGATGAAGATGAGATTCGAGAGAATAGTCGCGGGCACTGGAGGGACTCGTACTCACCACCACGCCATTCGTATCGCTACTCACCAGACAGATATATGTATAACCCAGATATAATATCGAATTACGATACGGAAACCGATTTTAGCCCACCGCCCAGTCCGCGAGAACGGAGCCACCGATCTGGTTCCAGATCCGGAAGCTACAAGGCATACTCGCCACCTCCCCAGTCAACTAATAATCAGAGCGTGGATCGACCAAGAAATTCTAGCAAAGGTATGAATCAGTATCCGAATAGAAAATGAAGATGTAGATTTAAGTCATTTTAGAGCAGAGTAGCGGTGGTGCAACGTAAGGCAATGTTCTCTTGGGTTGTCGCTTATACAAAGTATGTACGTTCGTTTGCAAAGACCGCTTGGAACGTGACTCGATATTGTAAGTTGCGTGTCAATATCGTGCTTCTTTGTTCTGTTTGTATCGACTAAGCGCCTTCATTTCCTGTCATTTTGAGCTACATATCATTCTTATTTGTCTATTAATTGTAATCGAGTTTTTGCCTAAATTCCCTGCCCACTGAGAGTCATTTATAATTTCTTGGAAGGCAATTAAGTCGCTTTGCAGTAGTCCATATTGCGCAAGCAGTAGTCCATTGCGCAAGCTTCTCCCGCAGAGACTGACTGCTGTTGAAACAACCGCCAATGGAAATATTCAATGGAGCAGTTGGAATTTGTTCAACCCTTTCAGATACCTGCCTTGCAAATGCCTTCCACATTAGTGTAACCATTCTTTTTATGGTTTGTCAGGTCATGTACTTTATCGTTGAGAAACGATTTGCACAATACCTGCGAAGGCCGATCAGTCCATCTAATAGAGCCACGTACTTCGATTCGGTGCAGGTGTAGCATTACTTTGCCAAGTCTGGGGCTTTCATGTGCCGAATCGAGAAACCAATTATGGTTCTATTGGTACATACATTGGGCATTTACTCATACTCAAAGGACATCCGTTCGGAATACATAATGTTAAAAAATGTCCATAACTTGTCATGCTAGTTTTTCAAATTCTTCGGCTGCGTAGATTTGCCTGTCTATTGTATTTACATTAACTTTATTATTTCTTTTATATTTCATGCGCTGAAAAGGACAAATGAGCTCTGGCTCGGAGAAATCGTATAATTCGTGGAAAGGAAAGAGCAAGGGAATGGTTTAACATCAAGAATAGAAGAATTAGGAATTTACAATTAACATTCTAGGAGCTACATTACGTAATAAAATAAAATAAAATGATTGTTATTATTTGTTTTCTATGTTATTGCTATTATTTAAGCCAAAAACAAACTTCTTTTTCGAATCACAATAAAAAAACGAAACGAAATTAAGAACGACCGACTCGTAATCCTACAAAATTGTTCCCAAAATTGATGCATTTACTATTGTGTGTCTGAAACCATGTCATATAATGAAAATAAAATTTAAATTGGGAATAAAAGTTGGTGGTGTTTACAAGACAAATTTGTTCATTCAAGCTTCACTATAGAGGGACGACTGCCGAATGATGTCATGATCATATGCATGGACAAGTAGACCGATTTCCAGATTCAAATGCGATATATCCTCTTTTAGTTTTGTTATTGCCTTTTTTATGTGAACCACTGAGCCTGCAAGTACATGGAAAGGGTAAGCGTGAATATTTATATACAGATTTAGGAAACTTACTTCCATCGGACATCAGTTGGCCGCGCTGCTCCATTTTCAACTTTTTGCTTTCATTCTCCTGGGCAACTGTTATTAGTTCCGTTGTTAAGTTTTCGGAATCTTGACAAATTTGTTTGCTGGCATGCTGAACGGCAGCCAGTTCAATAGACACTTCCTTAAACTGTTTGATGAGGCCGTTCAATTCGTTGTTTAAATGCTTCTCACGACTTTCTATTTTATCCAAGTTAAATGTGAACTCGCTGTGTAATTTCTTCAGTTGAGATTGGGTTTCATCAAAGATCTACATAAAAATACGTTTTAAAATGCATCTAAAGAAGCATTAAGTAAATAATTTTACCCTGTCAATATTTTGCTTCAGGTTCTCTATCTGGTTTAGATGTGAACGCCAATCTCTGGAGTCGGCTTTGACCACAACTTTCAATTGTGGCAACACCCTCTCTAGCTCTAGTCGCCAAATTTCATGTTCTGTGAAATTGTCACCGCCATAGTTCAAGTCATTACTTTGTTTGTTGGGTGCATTTTGGCTGGAGTACCAATTTAAATCTTTTAAGGAACTTCCTCCGTTATCACTGTCATCACTAAAGTTGGCATTTTGCTCATCTTCAAGCTTCTCAAGTATTATTTCAGCATTGTCCTCAAGGAATTCGGGTGCAACTTCAATCTCTTCCTTTATGTGATGGCGTTTAAATTGAATCTGTAAAAAATAAAATTCTCATCATAATCATCACTATAATGTATAAAAAGAAAACCCCAAAATCCATATGTCGACTACGGAGACCAGCGGAAAGAACCAATAAACAGATTTAAATGCTGTTTTCACTGTTATAATCTGCATTTTTTAAATTGCTCCATCACTTATAGGAGCTTAGGATTTGAGGTCTATTGGGGTTAAAATAAAATTGCTCTCATTTCAGAAACAAAAATACTTTAAGTAAACTCATCGCTGATTCATTTAAGTTGCAAATTATACCACCGCGTAGTTCTGAAACTGAGTATGCTCAAAATAAATCATAAAATAAGCGTTAACATTTTTATCAATGCAGATCATGCCCAAACCAGTTGCCTCTGCAATAATTTAATAATAAGATAAATACATAACATGATTAGCGTTGATTCAGCGATTGGACTTCACTTTGATCCGCTTGAAGCTGGTGGAAAAATACTCCTCTTCTAGGGGAATGGAGCGGCTATATCACCCGTTAAAAAAGAGACAATATAATGTATCTAAAGATACAACAAGATGTGTTGCAGTAAACCAATGTTGTTTTCTGTAATTTTTTTGGCAATTCTGAACACTTGTCTACTAGGAAATATGTAAATACAAATTCTAACAAAATGTTCAATAGAACTCAAAGACTTCGGAAATTGGTAGTGAAAAGCAGAATGAGTATCTTCAACTGAACACTCAAAGCCACTGCGTTTATCAAAAGACCATTGACTTACTATTATATAATATATAATTATGTATACCATTGACTATACATAATATTATATATAATATGTCAAAGAGTAATGAAGCAGAAAAAAAAACTGATACATTTATATAGTTTTCAAACTTTTTTCATGGCATCCGGAAACGGATATGAAATTCAAACCGTCCACGGGCGGCCATCTTTTTCTGGGATTGCCAGCACAATCCCGTCGTTATATTTAACAGATTTTTTAAACTTGTTTAAAATTTGTTGGAACATTGCATTCATTACATTTACAGATTAAAATGCACATCACATATTCAAATACGGTATAACTTGTTGATTTTTCCTTTACATACCTGCGATACCTTGACTGCTTGCGTTGCTAGGGAATCAAGTATGTACAAACAAATCGGTCCTGCTCCTTGCATCAATTTACTAGTTGGCACCTCAACTACAATATCCTATAATGAAAGTAAAACTTTGTTAACGAGAAATAATTATTCAAATGACGCATTTTCTTACAATTTCCTGTAGAATTTTTAAAATCTTATTAATTATATCATTCGGATCTTCGTACTCCTGCGGTTGGTCTATGTTTTTGCCAAGCTTTCTTAAAAGCCATGCACACACTGAGGTAAACATAAAGAACTGTTCGCCAGGATTGAACGATTTTACAAAGTAAAATCTTGTAAGTGGCTTCATTTTCATCTCCTTCAACAAATGCTTTTCATAATGGAGAAGTTTCAGCTTTTCTATAAAGTCATCTGACTGAAATGTTGTAACTGATGGAATATTAGATTGTTCTTTTTCTAAGGCCAAAAGAAATTCACTCTGCATTTTTTTTTAAAGAAACGACCTGTATCGCACAAATTTATATGTAAAACAAATACCAGTCATTCTCGAACTGTATGCAACTTCTAGAGTTCTAGTAGCTAATTTTAAGTCGGGAACACATTTTGTTTCTAACATCAGTGGAAAGTAAGCTTGAGACTATACCAGTGACTTATAAATTTGTTAAAAAAGAAAAAAAATGTGTTGTCGGTCGCTTTTCCTACTTGATGGTAATAAACAAAGTCACTAGTAGTAGGATAGTCCTCAAACGAATTTCATTTAAGAATAGTTCGTTGGGGAGAATTCTCTTGATCTTCAATGAAAAATGTCAAAAGATGGATAACATCTTATACAAAGTTTCGCAACTCTACATTACTTACGTTTTGTTTACCCAGAACACAATATGAGCGGTAATTCTGCATGCTTCAAACAGTACTGCAGATAAAACGGATGTGCAAAAATACGAGTGTGAAATAGGCAATAAATTCCCGTCATTCTTGTAGGTATGCATCAGCATTTAGCATGCGGATCGTTAATTAGCTTCCTACTCTCGCAGCTCCATAAAAGTTGAGTTAGAAACACCTAGGACAAAAAATTCCGACCTACCGTGACCAGTGACTTGCTTCCGTATACCTACTATTTTCTCGATAGGTACCTATTTTGCTCAGCTGGCACATGCTGACGCTGATGATATTGACTATCCAAAGGTGATCCAAAAAACTTGAAAGGGCTGGGACTGAGTTGGGTCACGTTTTTTTGTAATGTTCGTAATACAGTTTTATGGAAAGAATTTCTTACTCGTTCTGCGCATCTACGTCACAGCTGCTAGTGGCATATAGTGAACATTTTGACAATTGGTATTTACAGGTGTTTTGTATGGAACGATTTGTGTTGGTTCCTTAAGTGTTTATATAAATTGTACAATATGAATGATATATATTCGAAATTATATGCTGAATATATTTGGAAAAACATTTAACGTTCGTTTTTTTTTTTTGCTGTTCCTATGAATTATAGTCGGTAATTTACTTCTTTTCTGCTTTGTACGTTTGTTCCTCACCTGAAATGAAATTTTCTTTAAATCACTTCACGTATAATTATTAATCACTTTACAGTATAACGATCCGGCTCCTTTTCACTTTGATTTGGTTTTCATTTTGTCGGACTTATACACCTCGCTAACAGGCCCGGCCCCAGTCAAACTAGCGCTCTGTGCAAGATTTACAGAAAGCGCCCTTTTTTCATATTTGCACACATGCATAAGTCTTTTCCACATCACCCAGGAAGTAGACTTTCAATGCTTTTTTTATTGAGATATCTAATATTGGCTTTGTATAGGAGTGGGAGGTAACCGAAATACTTTACCGACATTGACCATTTTTAATACCAACATGACGACCGTAAAAAGTCATCTCACAAAATTTAATTCGCCTATGTCGATTCGTTGACAGACGGACATGGCTGAATCGATTCGGAATTTAATCCTGATCAAATCCAGTGACTCCTTCCTGACGTTACAAATGTAATGACAAAGTGAATAATATTTACCTTTCTGTGGAAGGTATACAAAATGTATTAACTCATAAATTAACTTTACATATATAGTTATCTCTCTGAGCCTTCTCATCATTTTCATCATTTGCATCTTCTATCTTATGTCGGATATTTTATTGCTGCTTTTGTAAGTAATATTAGTACATACTTACATAGTTGAAATTTTCACAAATAAGTTTCAAACATCTTTGTAAGTTAGAAAAGGCAAGTACCTACTTGTGTAAATGCAAATGCATAAATTGGTTCATTTTATGTATTTCAAGCTCAGAGCAAAAAAAATAAATTCAAGCAATATTTGGTCTTCTTTTTATTTTTTTCTATTGCCACATTTAATTTAAAAATTATTTATACTGATAGAAAAGAAATTCCAACGAAACATTTAAAAATAGTCAAACAAAATTCGTATCCAGCTAAAAAACCAGCTGGCCGGATTTTAAAAAATGTTCCAGCTAAACACATTTTAATCCAGTCAGATCTGACTGGAAAGCAGTCAAAATGGCAACGCTGCCGAGAGTCTGAACTCTGAATCTGAACCTGAAGTGGAAGAGAAGAGAATACTAAATTTTCATATAATACAAAACAAAGCTATATGCTCTCTTTGTAAGAGAAATTTGTTGCTCTTTTTCGTAGATGAGAAATCCCATCCATATGTGCAGAATCAAAAACCTGCACGTTCTACACAAACAATTTCGTAGAATGAATTTTTTTGTTTGAAATATTTTCCTATGAAAATGTTGCGATTGACTGTGCAAGAAATAAAACCTGCACATACGGGGTGGAACTTTTTTTGTTCTGATTTTTGAACTAGTTTTTTTGTAAAATGTAAGTGGATGTGCAAAAAATATACTTACACGAACAGGGTGGAATATTTTGAGATACGGTAGGTAAGAAATTAACTTGCATAGGTTTAGTGGAATTTTTTATTTTGCGATATTTTTAGTTAGACATTAGACTCTCCCTGAAGTTGCAAAATTGCAAGTAATGTGAGTTAATGTGCAAGAAATAATTCAGCACAGGTGTGGTGGATGTTATTATTTTGGAATTTTCTGAACAAGCTTTTTGTTTAAAATGCAAATGGCAGTATGTATTATGTAGTTCGGGCAAGGTAAAATTAATTTTTCTTAGGTTTACTGTCCACGTAGCTGCGCTTCATTTCGTAGTCGCACATGCGACTTTACCGCTCCGTGGACAGAGCTTGTTTGTTTATATTATGCAAGCTGCAATGAAGCTGCAAGCAAGCGTACAACAAGCTGCAAATGACGAAAGCGTGCGAATGAAGCGCAGCTTCGTGGATAGTAGGATTTACTCCTAGCAATGCGCCCCCAGAACTTGGCGCCCTGTGCATTTGCACATCTTGCACATATGGTTGGTCCGGCCCTGCTCGCTAAAGAAGTTTTACTTCAAAAGCGAATCCGAAAGTTCACTCGCGATCGGAAGAAAAGTTTTTTGATACGGATATTGCAGTTAAATCAATAATTATAAGTGTTTCAAAAAGTTTAGTTAAGGACTATCATCATAGCTTCGGATGGCTGTGATAGACCACCAACGTGCAGACTGCAAATCCCACCAAAGAAAGTACATTACTAAGCACAAATGCAACTGCATTTATAATACCAGCTTATCTACCGATTCCATATTTAATTATATATATGAAGTCATTTTTTACAAAATGCAGCCTATAAAGTCTCTTAATTGGGTCTATTCGTTTAAAGGTATTATTGATTTGATTTGAGCTTAGATTGGATATTAAATTTAGATATTTTCATGAGGTTATAAATTTTAACATTTATCATGATTAGGGTTTCTTAAGATCTCGAAAATACAGCTGATTGGTTTGTTTACATGAGGGAGATATTCATATACCTAAGATTGATTTATGTTGATTGGAAAGTTACAAGAATGTAACTCTTTATAGTTTCACTCAAATCCAGAGCAAATGCCGCTTTTACAAATGTACTATTATTTGTTTAATTAATATGTAATATGTTCGCTCTGTCGCTCTCATTTGTTGGCCATTCATTAATCCATTCGTAATTGCTATTTTTGCGGCCTCACAGTCAAACCTTTTAATATAAGGCGTATTTTTTTGAGAATCTATAGGTTTTGTTATACTCACTTTTGGTTTTACATGCAAAATTGGTATACTCACTTTTAGTTTTGTTATACTCACTTCTCAAAAAAATACGCCAATAGTCATAGTCACGTTCTGAAACAAAGTGAATACATTTTATTTAAACAAATTCTCTCTACGGAACTCCACAACTAATGAACACAATTTTTCGTGTACAAATAAAACTCACTCTTGTTGTAGATTTTGATGCAAATATCTGTTATGTTGATACTTGAATTTTAGACAAATTTGCTTTTAAACAATCATGAAATAAATTATTTTCACAATTATATCAGATATAAACTAAACAGGCATTAAAATTTGAGACCAAATATGAATTTTCCGTATATATGTAGTTTTAAGAACTCTGGATAGTCGTATAAATACGCTGGCATATAGATGTCAGTACCTGCGCCTTGTAATTTCTGTTTTTGGTATTCACTATTGGTAGCACTTATTTTAAAAAGGCTGCGGTGAAAATTGTAAACTGTCAAAAATTGTTTGCTAGCCGCTTTTCATT
The DNA here is from genome assembly GCA_949372485.1 of Cheilosia soror. Lineage (NCBI taxonomy): Eukaryota > Metazoa > Arthropoda > Insecta > Diptera > Syrphidae > Cheilosia > Cheilosia soror. The sequence goes on from OX443561.1 coordinate 158,033,279, forward strand.
GTCCAATTTTATTTACGAAAATATAACACAAGAATAAAAAGAAAGATCAGAAATATGATCGAAAATATAGACATTAATTCCATTAGCTTTGAAGATTTACACGATGAATATCAAAAGTTAAAGGAACGCTATTCTCAACTCCTTATTGTCAATGAAGAGGATACTCAGCGCATCCATGAATTGCGAAGGAGCTTGGAGACTGCAAATGCTGCTGAGGCATACCTTGTGCAAGAACTCGAACAATTATCTTCCGTTCAAACATCGCAGGACGATGCGTTATTGCATAAGAAGCAGAACGAAGTAGATGACCTAAAAAAGAGGCAAAGTTTGCTGCTTACTGAAAATGAAGAATTGCAACAGGACATTGCCGATTTGCGCGCTGAAAATGATAAGCTACTTCATCAAATTAAGGAACTAACTTTGGCATCTTATCCTGCTGAGATTACCTATAGAATTCCGCCTGAACACTTAGAACTTAGAGAAAAGCTGGAAATAGAAAATTTGGAGCTACTCGCGAAATTGGACGAAACGCATGAAAATGTTGTGAAGTTTACTATGTCGTTAGCTGAAAAGGAGGTAATAAATTATGAAAACTAATTGGGGTAGATGTTCATTTTTCTTTCAATAGAAACACATTGAAATACTTAAAGATCAAGTTCTTTGTTTAGAAGAGAATTTGCAATCCAAGCGTGAAGAAATCGATGAAAAGTCGCATTTACTTGAGAGCACCCAGGAACAAGTGGTTGAAATGAATGCTAAAATCGCTATGCTGACCTCATGCCCTAACAATGATGGTACATTTTAATTAACATTTTTTTCCCTCAGAATAAGAACTAATTGTTATTTAACAGATCGCAAAGGTAATTCATTATTTGCTGAAGTCGACGATCAAAGACAGGCGATGAAACAACTTTTGGCTGCACAGAAGAAAAACTATTTGCAGATGCGAAAAATTTATAACGAAAGCCAACATGAGATTCGACGGCTTAAACGGGAAAATGTCGCAATGCACAACGAACTTGAAGCCTGCAGTACTATATTCTGTAGCGCTGATAAAACTTACAAAGGTATGTTCCTTGATGACATAATATTGCCTATAGAGTTCCCCATAGTTTACTTATTTTCCTCCAAAGAATAAATCTTCGTAAAGCTAAGTTGAGACTACATTCCAATTATGGATATGAATGACTACAGGCAAATGACCAGATTATCTGTCTGTTTATCATTGTCAAGGCAGTACTTTAGATATTATTAAATAAAAGCATTATTGTTGCTTTAGGTTACAAGTTTATTCCACGGCTGTTGAATTGAAATAGACTAAGCTAAACTTCTTTTCTTTGCTTTCTCCTATTAGTTAAGTTATTCTTCATAGGAAACGCAACTTTTTCTTTCTAAATCGTTGTTTCCTTTCCTCCATACTTTCGAACGCTTCTCTTTGTAGTGAAAATCGGCCCAGTGGTTATCGATATACGTCATCGAGTTTCACTCCATAGAATTTTTTTTTATAGGAGGTATAAGATTGTGAATGTGTGGGACGTGCCACGCCTCGTCCAATTTTGGCCAATCTTCACAGGAGTCCTCCACGGCCAATACCTAAGATTATCTGAATGTTTGAGCTCAATAGATTCGGTGGTTTTCGAGATAATGATTTTGAATGTTTTGTATGTGCGGTGGTACGCCCCTTTGTTCGATTTTGACCATTCTTTACATGAGCCTTCCTCGGCCAATACCTATTTTGATTTTGAATGTTTTTTTTTTGTATGGGCGGTGCCACGTCCCTTTTTCCAATTTCGAACAAACTTTACAGAATAGACTTCGTGCCAAAAACAAAGATTTTCTCAAAAATTGAGCTTGATCGGTTTTGTGGTTTTCGAGATACACCATTATTGTTTTGTATGGGCCATGCCACGCCTCTTTGTCCACATTTTTTTACATACAAACCTGCTACAAAAGAATACCTTTCCAAAAAAAAATCATCAAATTCGGTGTAGCCAAACTCGAATTATAAACGGACAAACATATTTTCAACAAATTTTTATATACATATATAGATATAGATATAGAAAATGGATGAAACAAAATGGCTCCTACTCCATATGAACTGGTATCACAATCTAGACCCAATTGCTTATCCGCATTATAGTCAGTCAACAAATTATTGTCAAAAACTCATTTATTGCTTTCTTGAAATAATGTAGTGCCACACAATATATCGTCCCATAACCATGTCGAATTTTTCTTTAAAAAAATTAATCGAGTAAACAGGTTCGGAATTAACTTATTATACAAATTGAGAAGTGCTATATATGTGGTGGAAATAAATCACTTTCCTTTCTAATTTAAATAAAAAAATCAAGGTTATTTTAACTTTTATTAGGATGATGTTTAATATTTAGGGAAACTAATTACCTAAATCAAGAAAGTCGAAATATATATAGGACATGCACACGTATGTTATTGGCAACTGTATGTATTTTGATTTTTGTTATTTTTCCACTTTTTTCCTACTCACTTCCATCGGTTTTTAAGTATTCCATGAAATAGTCGATTCAGAAATCCCAGTATTCTGCTCGCGCAAAATCTCTCATCATCATCATCATTTTCAATGGTCCGCTTGTCCATTAAGTGGGTCGCGGGTGTAGGTTGCACAAGTGGACCCTTCATAGCTCTCGATTCTCCGCCATCGACTCCAAATCATCAAGGGCAATCCCCATACGGGTACAGGAGAGATTATGGACTTGATCTAAAAATCTCATCCTGGGTCTACCTAGAGATAGTACGTATTCCGTAGCACGTCGTGGGATCCTGGTTGGGTACATGCGTTTACCATGACCGCTCCGTCCGGAGAAGTAGCTGCTCGACATTGAGTTTCTCACGTATTCTGGTTTTTCTATTGAGATCTCTACGGGTCACACCAGCAATACAGCTGGGGAATCTCATTTCGGCAGCTTGTATTTGCGATCTTATCCTTTTGGTCATTACCCAAACCTCATGACCATAGGTAAGAGTTAAAACAAACACCGTATCAAAGACTGACAACTTAGCAATGACTTAGCAATGAAAGGTATTGATTTAACGCCGTTTACCCGAACACAGCTTTTACAGTTTGTGCAAAGAGATTTAATGGCTCTCAAGAGAGAACCGGCAATTCCATACTCCAGAGTACACTCCAGAGTTTACCTCGAGGGACTCGGTCGTATGCTTTCTCCAAATCTACGAAGCATGCGTAAACAGGTGTAGCATACTCCCAAGCCTTCTCAAGTACCATTCTGAGAGGGAATAACTGGTCGGTTGTGCTTCTGCCGGGTCGAAAGCCGCTCTGCTCATCTCCTAATCGTGCCTTGAACACAGCTCTGCAACGCGTTTCCAGCACCTTGGCAAAAACTTTTCCGGAGGGACTTAAAAGTGATATGCTCCTGTAATTGGAGCAATCTCTTTTATCCCCTTTCTTGAAAAGGTGTACAATCTGCTAATCGCTGGGAGTTACGCCGCATTCTCAGGCCACTTTAATGACACGAGAGAGCCATTTGACTCCCTCCTCACCTAAGGCCTTGAGCATTTCTGGCCGGATTTCATCCACTCCGGCAGATTTGCCAGCTTTTAACGATTTGATCGCAAAAGTGACTTCCTCTACCGTGGGACTATTTTCCTCCCTGCTGAAGACAATGGATCTGTCATCCTCAATGCCCTGGATTGGATTGAGCAATTCAGAAAAGTGCTCGCTCCAAGATGTCCTCCTCATTAGAAAGAAATGTATAGCCCGTCCCAAAGCAAAAGAAATATCCCAACATGCGCAGTAGCACTTTACTTAAGGTAAATTTATTCTCTTAAGGTATTTTTCATCGCATGAAATTGTTAATGCTTTTCTCTACTTTATCACAAAGTATACCGAAAATTCCATTTCAACCCTTTTTAATACATAGTGGGTTTCACGCTGTTGTAAAAAAGTTACTCAAAACTCTGGCGCAACAATTTGAATTTCAACCGTTTTATTTGGCAAATTCACTAACGCCCAATAGGGGCGTCTCTAGCATTCTATGGAGAAATCAAAAAGCATTGTCTCATTGGCTCCGTTCCGCAATACCATCTATTGTAAGCAGTGATGCAACAATTGGAATTTCAACCGTTTTACCAGGTAAATTCACTCACACCCAATAGGTGTCTCTAGCATGCCATGGAGAAATCCAAGATGGTTGTCATGGTGTTATTTCTGGCTCCAAACCAAGATCGCTAGTTTATGTAGGCCTTATTTTCTTGGCAACATTTTTATGAACTGACATTTCACTAGCAGTCCATTGAATAATATTAATAATTATGTCAATGCTTTTTGTTCCAATTCCAATTCATACACACATTGGTTTGTTTGTGTTCTCGGCTCTCGCATCATGGTCGTCTCATTCATTAATTTGTGTTTCGCGTATACATTTTTTTTCATGGGTGCTCTTGCTCTTCGTATATCAATTGCTAATTAGGTACTTTAGCTTCAGCATAGAGCCGTTTTACACGCTACGATTTTTTTTCGCAATAAACACGTGTTAAAGAGGTTATGACTACTCTTATAGTGCAATGTGCTTTACTTTACACAGCGCGGGCATTAAGGAAATTGGGATAGAGTCGTACGACTCGTGAATGTGATGGTAAATGGGATGGTGCACTGGATAGCCGAACACGGATGGGCTGCGAATTCCCATCCGATTCTTGTACTGTTCTCTTTTCGCCCTCTTCGTAATTTTCTGTGTTTGCTTTATTTTTAAACCGTAGTCGGTCGCAATGACATATATGTATTATATATATGGACTGCTCGTAGACGCCTTCGAGTTGGTGTCAATGTCAACACAATCACTAGCTCTCTTGGTTCGGAGCGGAATAATTTGGAAATCACACTTTTTGACGTGACATCTATTGTTAACAATGACACAACAATCTGAATTTCAACTGTTTTACTTGCCAAATTCACTAACGCCCAATAGGTGTCTCTTTTGTATTTTTTGTTATAATAAAATCTATCCTCCCTATTCATATCTCCGCCAAAGATAATTAATTTTTGTATCTATTTCTTTTTTCAGAAAAACTAAACGAAAGAATTCTTCAGCTGTTGAAGCAAAATGAAGATCTGGAAAATAAGCTTATACTCACTGAAAAGGAACTGATTTCTCTGGCCAACGATAAGGGAGTTGCATGGCTAGACTCTATGTTACTATTCTGCAAGTATGCACTTTCAAAGATTTTCTATTTAGCTCAACAATTAAGAGTAACCGCGATTCACATTTCGTTTGCTAAGTTTCTAATCTAAGTCAAAATGAGCGCGTGTTCATTAATTCCACATGTATTAGTCATATTTATTAAGGTTAATATTTATTACATAGCGAATATATGTATGTATTTAATTTTAAGTGTATTTGTTAAGAAAACAAACTGTGTGTGATCAAAAATATTTAATTTTAAAGACAAGAAACCGAGGAACTGAAGAAGGAACTCCGTAGTAATCGAATACAGAAAGGCCTACTCGAGGAACGCCTGCGAAAATCGCAACAGGATTTGGCTAAGTAAATAATATCATACATTTGGCACACTTTATGCTAAAAATATTTTAACCACAGGTGGAGATTTGAAGCTTTGAAGACAAGATGTATTTTAATTGATCGGGAGGGCTTGCTTACAGACAACAAAATCGATTTTAAAATATTCACAAACAAGGATGTAACATTCACACCGAATGAATTAGAGAATGCCAAACCGAATATAGGCTTAGGTAATCGGGTTCTGAAAGAGAAAACTATTTCAGAGGATGAATGTGTAAGTGTCAAAGTGGTTGAATCTGTAGCAAACAAAGCTTCTGTAATTGCAATAGATGATGATGATGATGATGTAAAGACAGGAGAAGCTGTAAAAACTACTCCAGTATCACCTCAATCAATTTACGTATGTTCTGCGCCCAAATTAGAGAACTGTTATGTGCCGACAGAAGAACATGAAGACCAACCGAAAATTGCAAGTTGTGAAGAAACAAATAGTATTGTCAAGGTAGAGTGCTGGCAATCACCAAATTGCACTCCCATTTGTAAAACAGAAGGGGCTCAAATTAAAATAGAGTCAAACAATTTACTAGATCAACAAATAAATAATCTGCCAAATAAAGTCGAGCCAAATGATGACGAAGACAAGGAAAACAGATTTAATTCTCCTTTAGAAAGCGGAGATATGCCAAAATTGTGTGTCAAAAACATTAGAGAAAATGTCAATAAAAACAGATCGATTGAGTTGGCCGGCGAACTTAGGCCAAGCTCCTCGATACTGGTAACTGATAAAAGAAACATATTAGATAACGAAAGCAATGTTAAGACTGTGCATTTTGCACCAGTTGCCAAATTCGAACAATCGGAGCCTAAGTTCATGTACAAATCAGTACGAACAAAGTCGAATGTTGTTGTACAAAGGATTATTCTAGGACATAAGAGGGAGGCAGGTGCACCCCCTAGACCACAGTAATATTTCATATGATCGTTTCTAAAATTAATAATTCCATAATATTACGATATACAATGTTCTATAGGGTATGTGCTTTTTTACGTAAATGTAGAACTATTATATTTACCTATATGTATTTTAAACTCATAGCTAAATTTGTTTTTTGCTTTGTTGTAATCTTTTTTAATCGAAGTCAACTCTAACAAATATAAATGCTTGTATTGAAATAAACTGTTTTATTTTAACTCACTCGGCTTTGCCCGCATTAAATATGATGTGCAAACAGTTTAGACAATCTATTCTCTACCATTTAGATGGAAAGAAAGTATAACGAACGCTACTACATATTCACATTATCAATAATCTCATATTTAGTAAATCATTTTAACTTTTGTTTCAATTGGAAATTCGAACAGAAAAACATGTTTTTTTTATAATTTGAAGCAAATGCGACCAGCTTAGACGCTATACTTCTAAAGGTGACGTGATTTATTAGATATCGCTCACGCAATCCAATCATAACGCTAGACCAGCATTGCATTCGAACCAATGGAAATATTTCGGCAAACTTAAACAACTGAAACGAAACAGATGGAATAACTATACGGTTTCTTTATGTGACCCAATAGGAAACATGAATTCGCATATAGATATGTTGACCGATTGTTATTATGCCTGACCTAACAGGTAGCCTTCTTCTATACATTGTTGGAAACAAAGCCTTTAAGCCTTTAAAGGTGTTACTATAATGGTCAAGTCGAAAATAAATTAATTATTTGTCTCCAGCGAGTTTAGCGCTTGGAATTTTGTATTTAAAAGTACACATGTAAACAGTGTAATACATATTCTAGATTTTCCTGCTGGTGTGACCCGTAGAGATCGCATTAGAAATACCAGAATACGTGAGGAACTCAATGTCGAGCAGCTACTTATCCGGGCGGAGCCGTCCATGGCTCAGTAGTTTGGTCATGTTAAACGCATGTCCCCGACCAGGATCCCACGACGTGCTATGGAATCCGTACCATCGGGCAGGCGTCCTCTAGGTAGACCCAGGTTGAGATGGTTAGATCAAGTTCATAATCTCTTTACCCGTATGGGGATTGCCTTTGATGATTTGGAGTCGATGGCGGAGGATCGAGAGCTATGGAGGGTCCACTTGAGCAACCTTCACCCGCGACCCACTTAATGGATTCATTTAAAATGAATGAATGAATGAAAGATTTTCCTTTTCTCGTACCTTACTGGCTTTATCGAGATTATATCCTGAATTGCGCTAATATCTGTCTAGTATGTACTGCATAAGGACAGACTCTTGTTTTTGTGAAACTGTGAAACCGTATGGCCTATATGTATTTAAAATAATTTATGATTTCGGATTCTGTGCAAACAGTTTTTAAGTATATGCATCGACTGTTGAAAGTTTATTGAAAAACTTGAAAGTAGAAATAAATAAGTACAAAAATAATCACATAAATACAAGTTTTGTTTTACTACGAGTGTATATCATTCGGGTCGGCATTCGGATCTACATACTTAAGATGATCGTAATAGCAATTACCAGTATTGTTGGTGTAGTCAATTATTTCCTCATAGATCTTCTCAGCGTTTTGATGTGGTGTTTCCTCATAAGTGAGATTCAGCTTACTGCACATCTTGTTGTTGTGGTTGGTGCAGTTGCACCCGGTCAGCGGGATCTCGTACCCTTGGTTTAGGGTCACTGCAGTATTATTGTGCGGCAATTGTCGCACTATATCAAACCGCTCCGCGGATCCTCGTATTAGAGGCAAATTTCTATAATAGGACCAGTGAAAAACCTTCTGACAGTTTATCCACAGATACAACAAGACAAACAAAAGTGCTATTCCCAGTGGAAGCATAAACACTATAACCAGAGCTTCTGCCTTTTGATTGCGTTTAGATTCCCTCGGTCCTCCATATACAATAGTAAACGACGGGGTTGCATTTTTCTTTCCACTTATAAGGTAATCGGGGCTGCTATTCGCCGGGTAGCTAATACACTCTAAACCATTCACATTGATTTTGGAAATAAATTTCTCATAGCGAAAGACACGGTATTGTTCTGGCATTCTGTAGGAGACATTTACTAGCCAGATGCAGTTCCAAGGATTTCCGTCGATGAGGATACGCAGATGGGTACTCAGTACAAGTGCGTCAGTGATGTCATCGATGTGTCTTAAGGCATTACCCCGCAAATCAATCGACCGCATGTGAGTCAGAGAGCTTTCAAAAATCGACATCGATATCGTTTTCAGTTTATTTTTCTGCAAATAGACACAGTCGAGATGATGGAGCTGGGCGAGTTGCGGATGTGGCAAGTGTGTCAGATTATTTGAACTTAAATCCAAAACTTGCAAATGTGTGCAATTCTCCAAAGAGAATTCTTTCAGTAAATTGGCGCTTAAATTTAACCACACGACCATTTCATGTCCCTTGATGGTTGCAGACATGAGGCCGCAGTTAGTAATTGTAAGATTCTTTAAAGTTGGGGGAGAATTAACAATAAATTGTTCGCCCTCGAAAGTCGCCTCATCAATCACAAGTTCGTCCAAGTTCACTGGAAGATTGAGCAATAATTCACTTGTTACTCTATCGACATTGCTTATATGAAGCCTTTCCAGGCGCAGAAGATCTTTAAACATGTTTGCATACCGGATGCGAAGATTCGCTTCTTCAACCAGCCATATCTCCTTTAATCTCTGCAATCCTTTAAATGCCTCCTCATCGATATGTCTTAGATTATTATTACAAAAATGTAAGATTTCTACACCTTTAAGGTTGGCTATACTTGTGTCACTGACTCTCGCAAATTCGTTGTGCTCAAATATCACATTCTGCAGCACTGTTCCTGGCTCACAGATGATCTCATAGATTTCGTCAAAGTGGAAGTTCTTCAAGCTCAACGTAGTTATTTTTCCGCAATTGGGAATATATTCGAAACCGAATGTATTCGCGTTCAAGGCTGCTCCACATCCATCTAGCGTGACGGTGCTTATATTTTCGTAGCGACGTTTCAGTACATTATTGGCTGTTTCGTCTACGATTTTCTCCGCATTAGAACAATTGACTGTTATGGGTAATACGTTGCCCGAAAAAAATTGTAAATTTGCCGCGATTAGACATTCGTTTGTACTCCAACACGAATTCGATGTAATTTCGTAATCACTAATTTTATCGCTACCTTGTGCCCCCACACTAAGCATCGATCTCGACACAAGGGCGAGGACACAATAAAAAATAATATCGGAGAAGTACACCATTTCGCTTGTTCTCGATCCGATTCGCACTGGCTATAGAATGGGAGAGTCCATCGAAACAGACTGAGATTTTTTGAATTTTGATTTTTAATGAAATTTTGTCGGAGCCAAAGTGTCGACACATAAGAAGATGATGCTACAGTGTACAGTTGTGCTGATAAGTAGCCGATCGGTTATTGTTTGTTTTAATTAATTGTTTTTAACCTGCTTGTAGGCATAGTAATAGCAAGGTATTGTTTTTGATGAAAATATTGAATTATTACTCAATTTGGATATCTATTATAATATTAAAAGCCGACCCGATTTACCCTACTTAAAGTATACCAAATCTATTTTTCTTATTACCAAATTAAAGCTTACCATTCATAGATGTGCTAAGAAGAATAATTATTTGGAAAAAGTATTTGCAAAATAGGTAAATTAGTGTTTTTAAATTACATTGGTTACAACAACAACATTCTTCGCTGCGAATACGAAAAAAAAGAAAAAGAAAAATAATATTTCCCCTTGGCTCTGTCGAAGTTCTGTCTCTGTGTGAAGCGGAAATTAAAAAAGAGAATCATACACAGAGAACGTTTCTATTATGTATAAAGGTGCTAGTACACGGTATGTAGCACGCCTCAGCAAAGGATATTAAACGAATCTCCTAATATTAATATCTGTGCACGTACACGTATCTCGGGGCACTGATAAGGTATAAGTAACTATTATCGTTTTCTTTTTCTATACCCACAACCTAATATTTTCGACAAAATTATGAACAAAAGCGTGTTTCTTTATAGCGTAACTAACATTAGTTGAAGTTATACATAACATTCAGTCTATGTAGTAAAACTCTCGAAAACACACGCAATTTTCACTTACTTATTTTTTTCTTTGCCTTATTTTGTTGGGACAAACATTCGAAAGTATATGTACAGTCGCTTGGAATTGTCATAAAGTTGTAGGTCTTAAAATTTAAAACTAACGACTAATGGTTGTAGGAAGCTAGGGGTATAGGGCCCTGTTGCGGAAACTGTTTATTTTGCCTCTTGAGTACGTCTAACGAAGATCCAAAAGTAGAACTATACTAAGTAAAGTTTTCGGTTTTCAGCCTTTTGAGCGTTAAATAGTATATCCCTTCTATTTGTGTCAAAAATAAAATACACCAGAATGCCGAATGGCTAAGGGCGCAGTGCTTAGTGTGCTGAAGCTGAACTACTGAGCGAGGGGTCTCTGGTTCGATCCCCGGTTTTTTTTTTCGACTGTATCACCTCTCTGGAAAAACTTCACAATTCGCCCCACCAGATTACGCGTAAAATTGTAGGTTCCTTCAATTCCTTCCAAAAAACGAAACTCACTAAATCAAATGATTGTGAGAAGCTAGTCCTAGGGAGCCCAATGCCTCACTATACGGACCTGTTGCGGCAACTACATTTATGTATTTATTCAGAAAAAATTGTACCCGCCCGGCTTTGCTCGCGCTCAGGAACTATTGCATTAGCCTTATATACATATCGAATAGGTGTATGAGATTTGCCAAGCCCCTTTGTCCAATTTTGACCAAACAGGAGCACACTCGGGCTAATACCGAAGATTACCTGTTCAGCGGTATAATCCTTTAAGGGAAGATTCCTGAACTTCCGCATTTAAAAAATTGTATGCCTGGGGAGGTAAATTCTCAACATATTTCCCGTTATAGCCGATCAAAGGTGACCTCTAATTCATAGGTGTAACCACTTTAAACGCTAAACTATCCTAAACAATTTATTAGCGCAAGTCTTAAGCACTCTCGTGCACAGAGCACCTAAAAAAAAGTTATCTCCTCCTTATTAACTCAAAGTTTTGAAAAATTGTTGTTAAATTTTTTTACTTAAAATGCATTTTTCTCAAAATGTTTACTTCATACAAATGTTTTTTGTTTTGTTTCCCAAAAATTATGGCTAGATTTTACATAACTGTCCATATCTTCGGTCTTTATGATCCGATTTTGATGAAACTTTTTTTATTAGTTAACATTTAGGGAATATATGTAAAAAATATTTATTTTAGAAAAATTGGACACACCGTTCTTGAAATTTTGGTACTATTTCATATGGTATTTTTTGAACTTTGGGGGCATGCCACGCCCAAACGGTAAGAGAGCGCCAATTTTCATCGTGGTGGTTTGTAACCCTATCTCTTTTGAATTGCGCTTCGTCAGTCTACAGAATGTGGACGGAAAGTGCCCGTCTTCTGCATGTTTGTGCAGTAACAATGGAAAGGGTGTTAGCTATTACTTTGTAGAGTTCTGTGAATCCTGGTTCTGGGAAGTTCCAACTGCACAGCTAGTCTGCGGACCTGACTGAAGGCTACACTTCCACAGCACTCAAAATCACACCCTCAACTTCTGCCGCGGGCCGCCGCGTCTGAACGTCGTCTCTTTTATTCACAAGAGCTGACCCGGTATCAACAAGGCGCTGATACGCATCAGCAAATACCCGGCTACATGGTGTTCTTCGATTTGGGTATCGGGGTTGGTACTCCTATCTCACCAACAAAGAATTTCCATTGCAGAACCCGTAAACAAATATTTCCGGTATTTCCGGGTGGGTCTTCATATTTTGAAAACGTTATCAACTTATCGATTAGCTTTTCACTTAGGTCCATAACAAAATGTCAATTGTAAATCAGTTGAAAATAAATTACAGTCGCCAACCGCGGGAACTCTATTTAATCTTTACTAAGAATAGATAGATCCCGGTTGATGAATCGTTTGAACGATTGACAAACGGTGCTAATTGAAACCCGAGTTTAGTTTGAGATGACGACAATGTAATTTTCCAATCTTTCACGGTTGCCCGATAGCGGATTTGCGAAGGCGATTAGACAAAGAAAATTCTGAAGTAAAACTACAAGAGTAGTTTAAAAGCTTTATTTGATGAGGGTTTATATACAATTTTCAAATAACAGGTTTTTTTAGCTTTGAGAGGAAAATTCTAATTGGGCGTATTTTTTTGAGATTCTATAGCTAGCTCACTTTTACTTTTACATGCAAAACTTTTATACTCACTTTTGGTTTTGTTATACTCACTTCCCAAAAAACTACGCCAATTCTATAAAAGTTTGGGATTGTGGCGAATTCATAAAAATTGTGATTGGTATAACATAGGCGCAAACTTCAAATGTATTGTAATTCAAAATGAAAATAATGACGACTATAATGACAACTATTGGCGTATTTTTTTGGGAAGTGAGTATAACAAAACCAAAAGTGAGTATAACAATTTTGCATGTAAAACCAAAAGTGAGTATATAAGTTTTGCATGTAAAAGTAAAAGTGAGCTAGCTACAGATTCTCAAAAAAATGCGCCTTATAATAACGATTAAAATGACGTCTACGATGACGATGACGATGAACCAACAGGTACGTTAGATTATTATTCTCACTTAATTTTGTTTGACCATTTTTGTCTGACAAAAAATGGCATTTTCTACAACTTCTGTTGGTCGTATACCGAAAAAAGTCACTAAACATAAAAAAAATACCTAAAAATTAAAAAAAAATTAAACAACAAATTTTCATAGTTTTGAGTCATAATTTTTTTGTAGCTGCACGGATGTGCCCGAAGTACTTAAGACTTTTATGCGCTAAATTGTCTTTTCAAAATGTACAAAGCCATTTTTGTACCTATAATAGCCTTGAAGGTATAGCGTTTAAAGTGGCTACACCTCCGAATTAGAGGTGACCCACTTTAATGGGCTATAACAGGAAATATGATGCGGGTTTAAGCCATCAACTGACAACTGTAACTCATGTCGTTTGTTAGAAAAGTAAATATTTGGTTATCATCAGTTTGCAATTTCGTCATATTATGTACTACTGGAAGAACACTTTCTACCGCCACTGTATACACGAATTTAATTTCAACCCTATTGACTGATTAAAATTTGCTCAGCATGAGTTTTTTTCAAACACCACTGCCCGGCCCGGTATTATAAAATAATATGTATACTTTTCATATTCTGCTCTCAGAAAAGCACCACAGTCTATTTTTAAAACTCGCAGTGATTTTCTACCTTCCATTACAGCACAGCTACAGCAGGCTGGTACTGACGTTGGTTGCCGTCCAAAATAAAAGTGCCAATATTCAAATTTTCTGCACAAGAAATACGTAATTTATTTCTGGGAAGTGGGCATAACATATTTGATTTGTTTACATGCAGCGATATTTATGTAGTACGATTAAGTTTCGCAAATATTAACAACACCTTTTAATATCGGACCTTGAACCCTATTAGTGTGCCTTCGATAATAAAAGGCGAGGTAAAAATGCATACTATTGAAATGCTCACATCATTTCCGCTACCCAACTGAGTGATAGGTGCATTCTAAAGTAGGCTTGTTTTATAGAACATCCATCTCAGCAAAGTAAAGTAAAGTAGTCCTTAACACACAATTACAACAACTACACTCTGCTTTTACACTTTCGAGACTATTATAGTTGTTGCAATTGCGTGCGTACCTACTGAAGATTCTACTTTGCTTTACTTTGCTAAGATAAACGTTAAAAAAAAAATAATTTCCTATGCAACTTTTACGGGAATAACTTGGCCACCAGACAGTGAATAAATGTGCCTTCTCAGAATGCGGATGTGCCTTTGAGATACTTCGAAATTATGTACTAGGGTGCTCAGCTGCTTATTTAGATCTGCAATTAGCTTATCGCGTTCCTCCACAAGAACCTTTGTTGAGTTTTGGGTTTGGTTAAGCTCAAACTCTAAATCTACTATCTTGTTTTGAAGTAGACGCTGCTTAGTCTCGCCACACTTCTTTTGGCGAGATACGTTTTTAGAGCTTGTTGCCTTTAAATCATCATTCAGTCCTTTCAGCTTCGTCAATTCCTCAAACAACGATCGTTTCTCAATTTTGAGAATGTTATTTTGAGTTCGAAATATTTTTAAATCCCGTTCTGATGTTTTTAATTTATTCAGGGTCTTGATCCTCTTATGACCTGCTTCGTCTTGTTTTGCCTTGGCTACAGCTAGCTCCTGCTTTACTTGCTGAAGTTTAGATATCAGGCTAGAGTTATCTTTGCGTAATTTGTCGGCTTTCGCTTTATCTGCTTTTGCGGCTCCAGGCAAGTGAGAGACTTGTCGAATTTTGTCCTTAAATTGTTCTTTTAAAGAGATCATGTTAACATTTAATTCGTTTTCAAGTCGTGCGTTGGTGCTGTGAAGCTGCTTTATTTCATATTTCTGCGATTGTATACTGTTTTGAGCTTGCAGATACTTTAAATGAAAAATGTTCAATTGATCTTGTTGTTCTTTTATTGTATGTCGAAATTCGTCTTGCTGTTTTTTTAGAGTTTTTACAATTCTGTATAGCTGTCTCAACTCGCCTGTATCTCTTGAAGCAACCGGCGGCGCCAGCGGGAATTTGAATATATTTTTTAAAGTTTTTTGAATCAGCTTTAGCTCTTTATTGCTGTCCTTTGCATTGGGAATATTTTCCTTATCTCCCATTTCGTGGTCATCACTTTGTCGAGATTCAATTCGTTTTTTATTATGTTTTTTATGTTGTTGTCCTTCAGTTGTTTGGTGTGGAAAAAACACTTGAGTATACTTTCTTTCTAAGGCATTATCCGAAGAATCATCGGTGTCATCTTTGAAGTGGTTGAGTGTACATGAGCTTACAGGTGAAATATCCTCGTTTTCAGAAAATAATCGTAGATCTCTGGTTGTATTTTTCCAAGAACGGCTTCCGGCAATATTCTTACTTTTTTCTGCGCTTTGTATTATTGGTTTCGTTTTACCGTTTTCATTCAAGCGAAGGCAATTTGAGTTACAATAATTGCGGCTTGCAATATCTTTCTCTGCTGTACGTGCACTATGATCGTGAGCATCATTAAACATTGAAAAATTTTTCAATGATAAATTAGTGTTCTTATGAAAGAAAGGAATCCCAAAATTTTCAGTGTGAGATAATGCCATTTTTGAATTTATGTGCAAATTTTTAAAATACGTAATACCTGTAAAGTTTAATTTAGTACGATAGTGGTAAAAGAGAGATGTTGTATTTACCTACACAACAAATGCCTGAGTCAAATTAGTTTAACAACAAATTTAAAAAAATATTACTAATGTAATAAACTGTATACACAACAATTTATTAAAATCTGACAAAATATTCATTGCTAGTACCTACTTTTTGAAGTGTATATAGCTCAATCAATTGTATGTAAAGGGTGTCCCATAATTCGAGCAACATTTTGATAGAAAATAATTAGATTTTTAATTAGAGAGGTTCAATTTTATATTGCATCATCCATAGTTATACAGATTGGGGTTATGTATGGAATAGCACCCGCCGCCACGGCTTTGCTGGGAAGTACGTACTCCTTTATTGAAATTTTTTATGACCGTTTCGAATAAATGTGGCTGAATTTCAGGAATTCACCTCCCAGTTTCCTCTTTCAAGGCGTTGGTGGTCGTGTGCTTGTTTGCATAGACCTTTGACTTTAAAAAAAACCCTAAAGAAAAGAGATCCAAGATTCAATGGCGTTAAATTCCAAGATCTGGATGGCCAATTCTGATGGCGAAAACGGCCGCTTACACGATTAGGAAATGACTCATGCAGTAACTGAATTGTTTTTCTGGCTGTATGGCATGTGGCACCGTCTTGTTGAAACCACATGTTGGTCACATCCATATCTTGTATAATTTCGACACACTGGCACTGGGTTATCATGTCACAATAACGAAAACCATTAATTACTACTGCCTGACCAGACGCATTTTCGAAGAAGAATGGTCCGATAATGCCTCCAGCCCAAAATACGCACCAAACAGTCACGCGTTGTGGATGCATCTGTTTCTCAACAATTACTCGCTGGTTTTTTGGAACCCCAAATGCGACAATCTTTGCGATTAACGAAGCCATCAAGATGAAAATGATCTTTATCACTGAAGATGATTTTGTTTAAACAAACTTTCATTATTTTGAAAATATTGCTCAACAATGAAAGCGTGTTGTTCTTTCGTACAGCGCAATTTTTACTAACCCCGAACTGTAGGCAGTCTCATTGTTATATTTTTTTCCGTTGGCATCACTGTACTATTAAATGGCGCAAAATTTTGCGTGAATTATGAGACACCCTTTACATATTATGTATTATGAACTTGATTAATTAGTCATTGATCGGGATGCCGATGATGAGTACACTTAGGCCCTACGAACTAAGTCCCACCAATTATGCAGTGGGATTTAGTTCATATGTTTGGGAGATAGTTCGTAGTTCATTATGAACTAATTCCCAATGAATTAATGAATTAAGTCCCAATTTGAGAAAAGTGGGAGTTAGTTCATTTAACTTTTTCGACGAAAAAATAATTCTTACATTATGTACATCCAACCTCGCACTTTGTCCGAACAGTGACCCTAAGCAGGGGGGTTGCAGGGGTTTATATTCCACTGTGCCTAATGGGAGATCAATTTCCGTAGGCACAGTGGTATATGTATGGGGGCATGCTGCTCTGCTTGGGGTCACTGTTGGATTTGGAGGTTGGGAGAAGGTTTATTTGGGACTTTGTTCATAAAGATTCCGCTGTGCCCGTCGTTTCCAGGACCGGTAGATATTAGTAATATGGTAGGCATGCGAGAAGGCTAATAGGATATCGCGCAATACGTACTTCGCATCCAAGGATGCCACAGCGAGCGAAGACTAATTTAGACCTCTGGAACTATTCTATTCTATGATGCGTATATTCCTCAAAATGCTTAACAACACCCTGTTAGGGTACGCAGACGACATCGGCGCAATTATAACTGCAAGGGATACGGAGGACGTTAAGCCAAGTTATGAGACGTTTGTACGTTTGGATGTTAACCCATGGTCTTAAGGTACCAGTACACGATATGTAGCACGCCACATATATATGTGGCTCTGACGTCAGCAGATAGTCTCCACATATGACACACATTTCGTTTTTCGTTTGTAGCGCAGTGGCTACATAAAATTGCGCTAGTACACGGAATGTAGCACAGCGCGCACATATCAGTTGGCTTTTGGTTATTCGTTTATGATGGTGCTATCCGCGTAGTTTTATTCCCCTGTGTGCAGTCTTGCACTAGAACTGTAGGTACTATGTAATTGTTTTATTGCTTTGGGTGTATTTAAGTTATCCCGTCGCGTTTGCTACTTTTATGACCCACAAAAAATAAATACCATGCTGCTCGTAGGTACAAAACACACGCAAACAAACTAAAATGCTGAAATTACTTTCAAAAATCCATACGAACCGTGCAGGTGCAGGTAACCACTCGACATTACGTAGCGTATTGGCAGGGTATTACACGGACACACACGAGTGCCTCATATCGTGCCTCATACGTATGAGTACCTTATGTGAGTGGCACAAAGATTGCTAGTACACGGTATGTAGCCATTGGCTCCATACGCTGACGTTAAAATTACGTCAGAGCCACATATATATGAGGCGTGCTACATTTCGTGTACTAGCAACTTTTAGTCTGACGTCATTTTGACGTCAGTGATTGGTCCCAGTAGGTACATGCCGTGTACAAGCTCTCCTTGTGTTATATATGTTGCGTGCTACATATCGTGTACTAGCACCTTTAGTCTTGCATCGGAAAAGACCGAAATTGTTCTACTGATCAGGAAACATATCCCAACTCAAGTTGATTTCCATATAGAAGTAAAAAAATGTTTGTATTTTACTGAACTTAAGGACATTTTCGACAGTCAACATAAACTACTTGTAATAGATTTTACTTGCTAATCAAGCAATATTATAAAATGTTTACGTTGCGAACAAAATATTTTTTTTTTCAGTGAAACAGAAAATATTGAACAAATTCCTAGTGCCATACACAAAATTTAAAGTTTTCGGAAAAACGTATTTATTTTAAAAATTTAATCGATATATGTTTAAACCATAAAAAACATTCGTAAAAAACAAAATAAACTTAATACATATACAAATCTCATTAAATTGAAATAAAATCATGGAGCCGTTGCAAAGTGCAACAGAAATCATTGAGGAAAATGACGAGTTGTACGCCACTGTTGATGAACCGTTGAATGAGGAAATAAGGATGGAGGAAATGGGGATGGAGGAAATGGTTGAGGACGAAGACTCCGAAAAGGTAAACTTTAATAAGTTTGTTTGCCCAGTTTTTGTTTCAAGAGCGTATTTGTAGAGTGATTCCGTAACTGGAATGAGTTCGGTCGATAAAAAGAAGCATAGACTTGAGTACCTACAGTTACTTAAGGAAATCGATGCGCAAAACAATATTGTGAATGAACTCAAGGAAGAAATTATGAAAAGCTGTGACAGTCCACGTTTGACAAAGTGTGAGTTGCGAGAAATTAAGAAACTAAGAGCATGCGTTGAAAATGAGAACCTTAAGCTACAGTGCATGCTTCAAAAGGCTATTCAAATGCAAAACGAAAATCCAAGCCACTTGTGGGATGAAATACCGATCGTAACAACTATCGAAGAAGATTTATATCAACAAATAGGGAATTGCAATGTTATTCCATCTTTGGCATTAATGCCACAGGATCTCAAAGAAAGAAGACATATTTGCAACATATGCTCAAAAACGTCGAAAAGTAGAAAACATTCGTGTCGCACAGACAAGGACCTGGACAGTGAAAGATGCCAGCTTTTTGAAGAAATAGCTCTTAAAGACAAAATGGTAGAATGTCTGAACAAAAGGCTGCATGTACTAAATGTAGAACTACATCGCCAAAGCGCCAACACGAAAATGTCTTCCCAAAGTCAAACGGCAGAACAACTTTGTGGAATGGGGCAGAGCTTAGAGGATAAAGTATCAGACATGCAACGCAGTGTGGATATGCTTAAGGCAGACATAAAACGCTTTTGCAAAGAAAAGCAAACTCCAAACAAAATGCGTACTACACGAGAACCGATAAATAAGAAAATCAACGACTTGCGGCAACTTAAAGAAGACTATGCTAAGCTACTGATAAACTATACCAAGAAAGAAGATCAGCTGAAAGAGTTTGAAAATCGGGCAAAGGGCTACTGCGGTGGAAAAAATGGGGGTAACTCCGACAGTGTCGATGAAGTTGAGTTCAAATTGCTCCGCGAGAGGGTGAAAGATCTGCGAGACGAACAGGATGAGTACAACTGTATCATTAAGGAGCAGGCAGAGCAGCTCGATGACTACCGAAAAAAATACCTTGATGCACAGCAAAAAGTAGAAGAGCAAAAGTGTATGCTAGAGAAAATTGACATGAATAACAAACGCATTGAAGGGCAAATCGAAGCTGAGGTGAAGCGGATAAAGGCGAAGTTCAAGGAGCAACTTAGTGAATTGTCTCAGTATCCCAAACTTTTGGAAAATGAACAAATTAAACTTGCTTCTGCATGTAAGGATAGAGAAGAGTTGGAAGGGAAACTGATACTAGTGTGCAAAGAATTGAAGAACGTCAAGGATAAAATCACTACGAAAGAGGAAAAACCCGATTGTAGACAAAAACTGGACAGATGCGAACAAGAACTGATTCTGCTTCAGAATAAGACTGATGAACTAGAAAAAGAAAAGGCCGTCGTGTGTGAAGAGTTACTTAAAGCACAGCAAGACTTGGATACAATGCGGAGCGAATCGGCTAAAATTATAACTAGCACCAAGGAGAGGTTCGAATTAACAAAAACCTCACTGTGCTCCAGAATAGACACACTTGAGAAAGAACTGGCTCAATGCCGAGCAAATGCCTACTTATCAGTAACAGATCGAGAAACTGTCATCAAGGAAATGCAAAGTCAACTCAGCACACTCTCCTACAGCTTCGATTCGGCGCAAAAACAAATAAAAACTCTCAAGAACCACATAAGTTTTTTGTCCAATGATCAATGTATTCCAATAAAATGTTGATCTACCAAAGAAAATTGATTGCGTAAATTGCTTTTTTACTTGGACAAAATTACTAAAAGAACATTTAGAGTGATTTGACTGCCAGCCGCTTCATCTTAGGGGCCTTCTTCTTGGCTTGTCTCTTCTGCTCCTTGAGCTCCCAACGACGTTGTTTTTCTGGATCGTCTTCGGCAAGAACACGTTCCTTTTCTTGCTTGCGTTTGTCTTCCCTTCGTTGAGCGGCAGCCTCAGCCCGCGCTGCATGGGTGCTCTTTAAGAATTCTTCTTCAACCCGTAAACGGTTCTTCTCAGCCTTAGCTTTTCCCTAGAGAATAAATGATTTAGCAACTAAATATCCCTTAAATCGTGTGCAATTCACTTACATCCTTCGACAAACGATAACACTTCAACTTCTCCATTATGTAAAACACCAAAACAAGCAAAGGCTTCAACGATTCCATGTCGCAATTTTTAGGAAGGTTAAAGCCGGCCATAAGCATACGCTTTACTTCGGGCTGTTTTAAATTATTGGGATCCTCCTGTTGAACTGGTCCGCTAAATTGATCGGAAATGTGAATATAATCTATTAAATTCTGGTATTTGCTAAGCACAGCCAAAACACGCGACTCTAACAACGCCGATGTGGCTTCAGGTATCTCAGATAGCACGCTAAATCCACTTGGTACATTATATCTATCCTCTGGTTTATTGACTAGAATACAGTATTTGCTCTGCAAAAAGAATGTTAAAAAAGGTTGCAAGACCGTAGACATATAAACACACCAAATCAGCAAGTTCTTTGAAAAACTTTGCGACCGTTTTCTTTGAGCCAACACAGAAAACAAAAGAATCCATTGCGTCTTTAGAGATTTCCACTTTAATATGAATTTGATCTTGCTGTGGTCTCATTAGACCAGCTACTAGTGCCACGAGATCTTGGCGCTTAATCATTTTCAGCTCCACCAACATGCCTTCGCAGCATGTTCTCCCAGAGCACCATAAGGTGTAGAGACTTTCGCTCTCCTTATTTAGTCCGGGATTTTCGTTCTCTATTTTCCCATCATCACCTGGTAAGTAGGTACAAAGTGCTGGTTTAAAAAAGGATACTTATATTAAATTCCTAATGTCGTACCCACTAAGACAAAGTTGTCCTCCAAAAGCGTTCTGTGCGTATTTAACCAAAGATGTGCTAATTTTGAGTTTTTCGACTTTCCAAAAAAGAAATTGGCAAAGTAAGTCATTAGACCAGCTAACATTAGCATTTCCATCCAGTAGGAATCCCAATGAGTTCTTTAAAATAAAACATACAAAAATATTAAATAGGTAAGGAAAAGAGGACGGCAATGTGGTATTAATCACTTAAGTATAATTACAGGTTTTTTTTTTAATTAAGGACTAGATTCCAATGTAGGTCCACACATCTTACACTTTTCATAATAAATACCTACACAAACTAACTGATAAGCATCCCTGGATAGATTTATGATTTTAGTACACACCTGTACCTAAAACTACAGACGTGCTTATCTAAATAGATTACTTACTATGTACGAGTATGTACAAAATTATCTGCTTAACAGTGATTGTAAAATTAACTTAAAGCAAGTTTCTGATAGAGGTCTCATATAATTGGTCAATCATGTCTTACCTAAAGTGAAGTGGAATTTTGGCAACAGTTAATTTGGGTTCAGATGCCTTCTGATCTGTAGGGAGATCTTTAACATCACCCCCATCGAAGCCCTCGAATTCCTCCTCATCTTGAAAATGTTCAAATTCGTTATCGTCGTCCTCAACGACTCCGTCCTCTTCATCATCATTCATAGTACCAAAATCATCAGATTTTTTAATAATCACTGGCATTTCTTTTGGCGTCAAATTTTCATCGTTCTCCTTAAAATCTCCGACGGGCTCTTCGTTACCAATAAATTCTTCTTCATCTGTATCGAAGTCTTCGAATTCAGCAAAATCACTGTCCTCAAAGGAGTTGTCGGCCGCTATTATTGATATTCTATCGCAGTAACAATATAACGATAGAAATATAAGCAATACTGATAATTTCATCTGTAAATGAAAATATATGTAGGTACATAAATGGGAAAACTTGAACACTCCAATCTATGTATAACCTAAAAAAAACGTTCTAAATGGGTCATCAGACAGTCTTCTTACCTTAAACGTTTTCAGTTCTTGGATTATTGAAAAGAGGAAATTAAATCGAAATCAATTAAGTCCCCGCTAATTTTGCTTCATTTAAAAACTAACAAAATACTTTTACCATTTATTCCTCAAATTAGTAAATTTAGACTGATTCCGCGAAAATTTGACAGCTTTATGAGCAGTTGTATGGGCAGATTCTACCGAAATATTTCTAACAAGAATTAAGTGGTATAATTGGACGCGTTCAATGTATGTTGCCCAAATTTTTCGAAACACATTTTTAATTTCGAAAATGTTTTTTTCAGAAATAAAATGACCGTGTTCAGGTTACTTAAGCCCGGTATCCTGCTTGCGGTATATTTTACTTCCCGTTCCCATATAAAAATGTCTAATGTCTTTGTGCGAAAAGAGAGTGGATGGAGAATTATACCAAGCAATCTACTACAGCAAACAGCAAAAAAAAGGAGAGAGAAATTTTTCGTTTATTATTTCGTTCTGTCACTTTTGCATGGAATTTTTCGTACCACAACAGTCGGTGAATACCGGCCAAAAAATTTAGCGTGCAGATAGGACGCCTCGCTAAATTTTATCTTTGTAGACATTTTTGTATGCGACGAGGATACTGGGCTTTCTTCACTGTTGATTAACTCAAAGACATCGTATGTGCTTTTCCATTCGGACAAATCATTAATTATTTTTGTGTTGATTATAATTAAGCACCTTTTCTTGCCCGAGATCACTTTTTGCGTTCGTTTGGTACAAAAAAAAAAGATTCACTAGCACTTTGCGAATCTTTTTTCTCAGAGTCGCTCGAGATTTAGGCCCTAGTTATAGCTATCATTGAAATGCATCATTGGAACAAATCAGTGGAATGATGGTTTCATTTTTTTGACAAGTCGGTTATAGCAATCATTGAAAAATTTCTGTCAGTGAAAGAACCTGTCAGTGACTTTTCAACGAACGAGTCTAGGCTTTGAGGTTAGAGTTGATCATTGAAAGCAAAACTGACAGCTGAGAATAGGAAGAGAATCGAACACATCAGTGAAACGATTGGGTTCCAAATTGGAGAAACGAGAATCAGCTGTTCATTGAAATCGATTTCGATCAGTGAAATAATAAAATTGAATTTAAAGAGGGGTTTTAGTCAGAATTAAGTAATTTCTTTCGTAAAAAAATTCCACAATAGTTTACCTTTATGTTGATACCAACTAAAGCCAATATTGTTTGATTAATCGTCTTAAAATCGGAAAACTAAATTTTCAATGATGCATTTGAATGATAGCTATAACTAGGGCCTTACCAATGCACTTACATATGATTTGACATATGTTTGTTTACGTTTTATGAAGTCGGTCGAAAAAGTTAGAGCTACTGAAAAACCATATTAAAATAGATAATCTAAACCAAAATTTCAAAATCTTCACAACAAAAAGGTACCTACTAAAACATTTGGCTTGGCAGCTACACCACCAACACCAACCAGACCAGCTTTTTTGTTCGATTGGCCAATATAATGTTAATTTCGATTCGCCAGAAAAAAGCACTCTTTCCTTCCCGAGATCACTTTTTTCGTTCGTTTGGTACAAAAAAAAGCAATCTTTTTCAGAGTCGAGAGCACTTTTGCGAATCTAGATTTTTTCTCAGAGACGCTCGAGATTTACCAATACACTTTCATTATGATGAAAAAAAAATCTTCACAACAAAAAAGGTAAACAACTTTTGGCAGGCACACCACCAACACCAACAAAGAACAGCGCAGTATACTTCTTTTTGTTCGATTGGCCAGACGAAATCTACAGAAATCTTAAAAAATCTCAGATTGCCAATCGAATTCAACATAAATATAAAATTTGAAACAGGAATCTCAGAATCCCAATCGAAAACGCCATGAGTTGCTTTCTGTACTGTGTAGTATGTTGTTTTGACTCTCGCTTGTGATTTTGACTTTTTGTTCCTCAATAGAAATGCAAATTCATACTGGAACTGGATGCGCAATCATCAACCATGCTACCAAGTTAATTCTGATTACTACTATAATAGCAATGACTTTTCGGAGTGTCTATTCGCCCGCTCATTTTGACAGATTTTGTACTGAATGACGTTTACCGATTTTCGGGACACGACTACGTAATCAACGTAACGTCATCGTATTTCCATTAAAAACTCTTTTATAAAGATAAAAGTTGATCCTAAACGTACGGCATAATGTCCGAAAATGATTATACTGGAGTTTAGAGTCCTTGCCGCGAGCGTAGCGAGCCACATACCCCAACTTGACGCAATATAAACTTTGACATTTCGTTACGTAGTCGTGTCCCGAACAACGGGCGAATAGCAACAGCCATGACTTTTGATTAAGACAGAAGGGACGTAATTACTTACCATATAATATATAATATACACATTTCACAAGCAAACGACAAACCACACTTTTAGGGTCAATCAATGTTTTATTTTGCCATATCCAAGATAAAAAGGAAATGTACAAAACTAGCGTAATTCTAATTAAAATAATTGTAGGAATTTTAACTAATGTTGACTTCTTGAAGATTGTCGCTGATATCGTTTTTAATTAATTTAGACTTTGTTTGGACATCCAATTTAGAGGATTCCAACTTTAGCTTGTATCCATTTATTTCAGTTTGTATTGATGCCAAATCATCTGCATCCTCTACAAAGGTTTCGAACGCTTTCCACCACTCTGCAAGATTTGTGGCAGCATCCAATCGTCTGTATTTGCTGGAAAGTGGCCTGTCTACGTGGAACGTTGCAATGTCTTCTAAAACTTCATCCACTGTGGGAACCGCCGGTGGTTGTATAATATTTTTATTTTTCTTAAACATTTTTTTACTTGATAAGAAATAAAATGTCAACAAAACAACTTGTTCTCTCACACCATTGATAACACTTCAGATCAGACGTTTCTGACATTATGATTTAAGCGAACAGTTAGATGAGTATACCATGAGTACACTATCGTTTGATTTGGATCCAGGGATGTGTCTGTATTGTTTCGGTACCTAGCAGTTATTTTTTCAAACTTATTAACGTCCTACAAACTTTTACTAGCTATAGGTATGTATATTGTATGTATATAATATACTGGCTTAAAATAATTAATCCAATCGAATTGTTATTAAGTCAATCGCAATAGAAATCTTAAGTACTTTAATAATTGCTATTCTTATATTGGACAGGTAATTTCGTTTTGATGAAAATTGAATATTAGCAGCTTTATTTATAACCGTATTATAAAGAGTGTAAAGAACTATAAAATTATACACTTCTTTAAATGTCTCTAAACACATACAGCCTTATTCATAACACTTAATAATCTGAATTAGGGCTACTGTTGGTTTAATTGCAGAAAACTTTATTCATAAACCTTTTTCAAAGTTAATTTCCATTTAATCAAGCGTCAAAATATTAAATGCCGACATTGGCATTTAGGAGCAAATTAACTCTGAATTAAATTGTGAAATGAACCAAATCAAGGCATATACAATTGTTATGTTATTATTTCATTGCCAAATATCGTTTATAATAACTGATTTGTGCATTAGCACAACAAAAGTCTGTGTTTTCCAAATTTAAATAACAAATTTCGGCCAAACAAATTTTATGGCAACTTCGTAGGTAATACAATTTGATTAAATAATATTGGCGTTCTTATCTCATGCACACAACATTCCAGAGAAAAATGTCAAAATTTATCAAATATTTCTGCCAAATACATAATTTTATATAAAACTAGCTGAACTCCCGCCAGCTTCGCCAGGCCTTTTGTTGCTTTTTTAATTTTTTTTTTATTTATTTTTTTTTATTTTTTTATTTGTTTTTTTTTTTGTGTTTGCCCCACTTTGACAAATCTTCACAGAAGCACTCTGGGGTAATACCTAAGATTATCTGTAAGTTTAATCTCAAGTGATTCGGTGGTTTTCGAAGTACATATACGATTTTGAATGTTTTTTATGAGCGGTGCCACGCCCCTTTGTCCGATGTTGACCAATCTTCACAGGACCACTCTACCGCCAATACCTGAGATTATCTGTAAATTTGATCTTAATCGATTCGGTGGTTTTTGAAATATACGATTTTGAATGTTTTTTTTTTGTATGGGAGGTGCCACTCCCCTTTGTCCAATTTTAACCAATCTTCACACTGGCAATACGCAAGTATCTGTAAGTTTGAGCTCAATCAAGTTGGTGGTTTTCGAGATATACGAATTTGAATGTTTTTATGAGCGGTGCCACGCCCTTTGTCCGATTTTGACCTATCTTCACAGGAACACTCCACGACCAATACCTAAGATTATCTGTAAGTTTGATCTCAATCGATTCAGTGGTTTTCGAAATATACGATTTTGAATGTTTTTTTTTTTTGAATTTGTTTAGCCTATCGCCCAATCACCGTAAGTACCGACATTTAAAAAAAAAACAACAGAATCAGTTGAAAATTACGGGCGACAGAGGGAAACAGTTTTTTCCATTTTGTTTTATATATATAGATATGCTGGTATACTTTTAGCCTTATTGCCTTAATTCATTGATTAGCTGGTATACGAGCAAAAATTTTTATGAATGAACATTTTTGAATGTCGATTTGACTTCTGCACTTTCACTTTTATTTTGACAGTTCGTTATTTTTTTCCAACCTAGCAGGATATTTCACAAAATGTGCTAGAGCTCTAGCGCAAATGCTGAAATGTCAGTTTTTTTATATAGAGTTTGGCATTCCGCTAGTCATCTAGCGGTCAATGGAACGCGGCCAATGTCTCATGTTTTGGTATTGGTATGTGTGAATCTCGCTCGCGAATCGAGATTCGCAAAAGTGATCTGAAGTTTAAAGATTCAGGCCAGTTTTTCTGCTGTAGAAATGAAGTAGAAATGAAGAAAATGTAGAAATGAGCTGTCTGTCAAATTCGTTTTGCATTGGGCAAAAAAAAAAACACTTTTTTTTAAGATTCAGACCACTTTTGCGAATCTCGATTCGAGGGCGAGATTCACACAAAGGTAGGTGGGTAGGAGTGGCGGTTTGAGACAAAACCAAAGTAGCACTAAGTGCCGTTTTGTTACCACATACTCATTTGACCTGGTTGTTGTAAGTATGTCGAAGGGTGGTTTAGATCCAGCCTGTGGAACTCAAAAAGGTTATAAGTTCTTTGATGTGATTCTTCAAAACTTCCTCGAGGGATGTGAAGAAGGGTTTACCCATAGTTCGATGCCTAGTCCTAGCTAGTGCAGGACAAGCGCATAGGCATAGGTAGTGAATGAGAGTTTCTTTTTCGGTTGCGTCATTAAAACTACGACAGTTTGTATTATGTGGGATGCCAAATCTGACTGCATGGTCCCCTATAGACCAGTGGCCTGTGGTAATCGCTGTTATCCTGGCTATATCTTTACGTGTTTTACTCATAAGGTGGGTTGTTTTTTCCCTGCTATAATTTGGATACATCCTTCTGGATATGACACTACTTGTTAGCCTCCTCCATCTGAGATTTCGATAGGGATTCTGCGGAAATTTTTGCTTTGATTGCTCCTATTGGAATTTGGACCGATTCCGCAAGTGAGCAGTGGAGGCTTGAACCTAGCCTGGCCAGCTCGTTAGCCTGTTCGTTTCCATAAACGTTGCTCAAGCGAGGCCAACTCCTTTCGACAATCTAATACAAATATATTGTGAGAGTATGCGTAAATCTCAAAAATTATTGAGATCTGCGGAAAGTGACCCGGATCAAAAAAAAGATTGATTTTTGTCCCAATTGGAAAACCACATAAAATGACAGTTTCGAGTTTGACGTGAGTTAGATGAGACACTGATGATAATTAATAGATTAACCCCCAGTTTCACAGTACCTAGGAGTTTAAACTACACTTTCAGTTTAAACCTCAGTTCAACAATAAATTCGATTTCAGAGTTTCGTTTAAACTTTGAACGGAGTTCATTCTGTAGTTCAATTTAAACTACAGTATTCTGCCGTTTAAACCTCAGATCAGGCGATTGTCAAAAACACAAATATTTGACGTTGTTTGTGTGTTGTTTGAAAGAAAATACAAGGAAGGATTTTAAAAAAGTCGTATAAAAGCTAACTACTGTACAATACTGCCAACTTCTATTCATAAAATTTCGTTGAACTGAGTTTAATTGAATTGAAGTTCAGATTATATTGTGAAACCGGACGAGTTGAACTTCGAATTTAAACTCACGTTCAGGTTCAGTTGAACTATAGTTTAAACTTTCAGTGTGAAACTGAGGGTAAATGAATCTAATGAATAAGGCTAAAACACCTTATTTATTACCCCCAGTTTCACACTCGAAGTTTAAACCATAGTTCAACTGAACCTGAACGTGAGTTTAAATTCGACTCGTCCGGTTTCACAATATAATCTGAACTTCAATTCAATTGAACTCAGTTTAACGAAATTGTATGAATAGAATTTGGCAGTATTGTACAGTAGTTAGCTTTTATACGACTTTTTCGAAATCGTTCATTGTAATTTCTTTCAAAGAACAGATGTGCCATTTCCATCGATGTGCATGTTTTCCCTTCTTCTTCTTCGCCTTCTACTCGGATCACATCGTGAATTCTTGTATCTATGTATGTGGTTTTCCATTGGGAAATACAAATAATTAATGTTCGGATTAGCGCGATATTCGGATTAAAGGTGATTCGGATAAGCGAGACTTTACTGTATAAGAAGAACCTTATGCGGACATGGACCATAAATGTAAAATCTAATAACACAAATTAGTAGTATTTATTAGCTTAACTAGTACACATTTTAACCAATGTCTGAGGAAACATTTAATCGGGTTAGTAACGATTCTGGAACTGAGGATCCGAACAATAAGCAATGCAACTGCATGGGTATCCTGTAAAAATTACCATATATTAATACATATTTTTTTACAGAAATGAATATGGAAACTTCCCCTCAAACAAAATGCAGATATAAATTTAGGTACAAAAGGACACAATTTGATATATGTACTCGTAGTCACCAGTACCTTAATTTTTACTTTAAATGCAATTATAAAACCGTTTAGTGTTTAATTATCTATGCTCATTACTCATTAGGGAAAGATCCTTTTAAGATGTTTGCTTATGAAAGCGAGGTGCTCATTTTAAATCGATTTGTGAATAAAATCTCATTTATTGTTCCAAAATTAGTTTTTTTATATATTCACTTGCCTTGAGGTTTGTACGATAAGTGTTCTTTAATGTATTGGCAGGGGCATATGTATTTAGCACAATGCCGAGCGGGTTGAGCTGCAGTTACATCCAATAGGCCACGCAAAACATCATTGCCCCAGCGCGAAACGTATCGCAAATATATACGCCATCCAAATTCCTGTAAATCGCGAAAGCATGAATATGAATTAAAAATTCCAGAGGAAAATATGTTATAGATAGAGTTTCGATTCCGAAGAGAAAAACACAGCCCAGCAATTGAAATGTACATTCATTTATTATGTTATGCCCCTAAAAAAAACTCTAAAATAAAACAAAAGTATTTAAGTATCTCGCAATTAAAGCCAACATCCTAAGCAGTTTATGCCACAGCACTGATTTCTTTGGCTTTGAGTTTTTATTTTATTTCGAAGGATCTCTTCTTCATATTGGCACGGGCATATAGACGATTGCAGATGGCGTGGAGTTTCATGAACACCCGCTTCTTGGACTGTCCAATCCAATCTTCTTCTAAGGAAATCTTTACCCCACCGCTGAAGGTAGCTTAGGTAAATTTCTTGTGCTATTGCCTATATATAGGAAAGATATTAATCATCATAAGGAAATCTACATCACAATGCAACAAAGAACAGAGATACAAGCGGGTCTGACAAAAACGGTAAGCCTATTATGTATAAGGCCATGACATATAGCTTGTCATGGTAACATATGTTCAAGCTCACCTGTTTCCTAGATAGTCTCATCGGGTTGCTTCCCTGGATTACGATGTCGTTCACATCTAAGTCTAATTTTGACTCCCATCCAGATTGAAGATTATGCCCATTCTGTTCGGTCTGTTCTAAGAAATTGTTCAAAAACGCTACACATTGCGTCGAATCAAAGTACAAAAAGCACAAGTTCACTTTATGACATGATATTTTTCCTCTGTCATCAAGGACGAGCAGGATTTTGTGTTTGATCAACTGTTTATTAACGCGCGCTAGGCATTTCTCCAAGCCCCGTGATAATCGTAATTTCATCCACATGCACAAAAATATGGCTGCAGCATTAAGGAATAGCCACCCAACTCCTAGTGAAAACAGAGCGACACCCTGGAGGCCTGAGAATAACATGGTTAGCAGGACGCAAAATGCAAACAAGATCCAGCACACCAAAACACGTTTATAGCAAATGTTGTACATTGTAAACCTGTAGTCATTCACTAGTGTTTCCATTGCATTTACATACTCCTCAACAGTTAGCTAGAATTGATTGATAATAAAATAATTATTTGTATATTGTGTGGATATTTCAATTATAGGTTTACTGTTAGTCCTTGGGCCATAAGTTCCTCCGGTACTAGTTCTGGACGGAATATTGCCGGAGTTATCCACGGCCATTTGGTATTACAAGGAAGCAATGTTACTATAACGTCTCCATTCGCTGTAATATCATAAAAATTGTAGTTTTAAAGTGAGTCTTAAGCGCAGGCCTTCTTTTACCGAATCCTTCACGAACTGTGCCAGTAGAGAGTTCGATGGTTCGCATTGTTGAACTTATTGGAATGGAGACATCATTTTTCGGCACTGTCGGTGCCGCTACGTTATTTGAGGTGTTTTTGGTTGAATTTGTGATGTTAGAGGAAGAAATTGGCTTATCAGGTGTGGACGCATTGTTTAGGTTCACGTGTATGCTCTCAGTGTTTAATACTGCTGGTGTGATGTCTACTGAAATAACTGGTGTACTCTGGAAATACAAAGTTGTGAACAATTTGTTATTGAAATGACGATTGTATGACGAACTGGAATTACATTGGAATAATTTTGCAATGTACAGTCTCTAATTAATCATCATTTTTGAGAATACTTTCATAAGTTAAAACAAATGCATATTCTATGTGTATTTTAGATAAGCAGTTCATTGATAATTGTAGGTCAGGTTTTCTCACAATTCGTTTGTTGTTAACATACAATTTGATGCAGCTGTGATCTCGAATGTTGTTTTGCGTTTTAACCAAATACAGGGGCCAGATCACGTAAAATTAAAGTGATCGAATAAAATTGTTTGTTTCGATAAAAGCGATCCCTGTCGCTACAGATATGAATATGAACAGTTTTCACGAAAACGAGATCGTTCGACCGTTTTCATTCTACGTGATCCGGCTGCGTGGTATATGTATAACAGATAATATTATATTCTGAGCTTATTAGTTTCGTTCTGCGCATCGGCCCGAAAAGAATATAACTATAACTACATATATATATGTTTCTGCCTTCTATAGTTTTCTCATCCGATCTTTGTTGACCACCATTTTCGAAGTACCTACCTATTCGCAAAGCAAAATACGAGTAGGTTCTTATCTTGTTTCCTAGTTAGACTTACCAATTTTATTAAAACTTTTGTCACGAGTACGATAACTGTGGCGCCTAAAATTGATAACGGTATTTTGTAGAGGCGTTAAATACAAGCATTTTTTACTATGAGAGGGGTAATTTAAATAAAATAAAATGAAAAAAAAAATTGAAAAACAATGGCAACACTTATTTAGGATTTTTTTAACCCAGGAATCTGTTCCATTTTCAATATTGAGAAAATAGATAGGTACTTAATTTATTTATAGTTTTTACTGCCCAAATCAATTCTTAATCGAGCACAGAAAACCAGATTCGTGTTTGCCTTCTAGTTTTTGAGAAAATGGAAAATTACTTTTATATGTTGCTCCACTTTGAATACAAATTTCCTAGAAAACAGCACCGACCTTGAAATGTGTATGGGGGGGCATGGTGACCCCATCCCATGTAACCCCCCTGCTTTGGGTCAGTGTTGTATTATAGGATGAGTGCAAGGTGTAGTATATGAAAATTTTCTTTAAATTATATTAGTTTACCCAATGTCAATAACATTCTTCAGCTACACTCTCTGTCCTGAAATTCCACATTATAGACAAAATTTTGCTGATTTGCATTATAGACAAGTTAAAACCATATTGCTTGCTATAGTACCTACTTTGTTGTTATTGTTGCATTGTTAATATTAATACTTTATAATATTTTTAATATTTTATTTTCATTTTAAGCAGGTACCTATATTTTTTTTTTAATTACCCCTCCCGCCTAAACGGAGTGAGATAGACCCCCCTTCCCATGGTAGTAAAAAATGCTTGTATTTAACCCCTCTACATAAAACCGTCATTAGGCTTCATCGCCAAAGTCATCGTAAGTACTCACTCCTATTTCTGTCTATAAATTTCAAGTTTGAAATAGTTTTTTCCAAAAACTATTAACAGAAATACATAACTTGATTTAAAAATAATATGAAAAAACAGATTCCTGGCTTAATTAAAATGCGACGACGCATTGATTTGACATGATGTTGTTTCGTTGTACACCGGGGTTTTCCTATTTGTTGCTTGTTTTTTCGTTTGTTTTTACCCTGGATATACAAATTTAAGCAACAAATAGAACCAATTACTTTGCTAACATGTTTTTTTTTTGCCTTTATCGCTTTTATTTATCAATACTTCACTGCAAGCAAATAGTAAACATTCCGCAACCAATTCCTGTCGGTGCATATCGGAAGAAAATTCGACTGAAACTGTCAAAAATATCAGTAAAAACACACTTGATCGCACTGAAACGCAAAACGCCAGTGTACGTTACATATTTGTCGGAATGAATTTCCGAAAAGTTCTTCCGAAGTATAGGTACCTCGAAGCAAAAATTCTCCGATTTGTATGAAATCGGATAATTTTCCGATATCCGCTAGGGCCGACAGTCTTTTATTATAAGTGTTGCCATTGTTTTTTAATATATATATTTTTTTGTTTTACTTAAAGTATAATTTTCTTTAAATTACGTCACCCACCTAAACGGTGGGAGATAGAAAATGCTTGTATTTAACCTCACTGACTTAAAAAAATTATAATATAAATAAATAGTTGCCACAACAGGTTAGTAGGTATAGGCACCCTAGGCCTAGCTTCTTAAAACTATAATTCGTACGTGTGAGTTTTTATTTTTCGGACGAATGGAAGGGACCTATAATTTTACGAGTCCGAACGGCCGAATTATGAGAAGCTTTTTCAGGACAACTATACTAGGCGTATTTTTTTGAGAATCTATAGTTAGCTCACTTTTACTTTTACATGCAAAACTTGTATACTCACTTTTGGTTTTGTTATACTCACTTCCAAAAAAAATACGCCTTATATGAGCCTTTGAAAGTGTCAAACAGTGTGTTGATGTTGTAGGTAATTGCGTGTTAAATATTCTACATTACTTTACTTCACTAAGATTGATTGCCAATAAAACAGGCCTGATGTAATTTGTGTGTTTCCGGGTATAGAACCTAAGGTAACTGAGCCTATTTGTTTTTAAGAAATTATACATATTATTATTACCGCGCAGTGTTTATGCCACAAACCAGCAAGAAAAGACCGCCGACTTCCCGTACAGCACCAATACATGAAAAATCCTGGGCCCGCCGGCAGCTTGTAGGCAAAGTCCGTTATGTGGGAGGAGTCGACGGTCTATTCTCACTGGTTTGTGGTTTATGCAATACCTCTCAAATATGTACCTACATAATACAATAAAAAAAATAATTATGTACTATATACATACATATTTGTAATTAATTTAATAGAAAAAAAACAAGACAATTTTAATGGCATAATCCGTTCCTTATTTGTTAACCTTATAATTTGTAGTCTTCTTAATATATTTTAGATCGCCTCTATAAAAACAATAACGTGAACTCCATAAGTAATTCAATTTAAAATTCTCAATCACATATGGAAAATTAATATATTTGTATGCAAATCAGGAGCACACCTTGCTATATGTAGGTAAATCAAATCAGTCATCATCATAATTACTATAGCGTATTACATAATTGGATTAACTTAAAAAGACTAAAGGACGATTTTTCACACAACTAGCAAAATCACAAACGGAAATTCTAACCCCTATCTTATGAGAAAAGCTATTTTTTTTAAACCTCTGACTTGCCGGAGCATTAGGATGCACGTCGACCGAAAAGATCTATTGTGCTTGTGAGAAAAGCTATACCTACCTAGGTTTAGACCAAAGTAATATGATGATAATAATAAAAATGATGATGATAAAAATGAATGAAAACTTTTATTGTATGTACACATACTTGCTGAAGCATAATACCTACACCTAAATCATTAAAATTGGATATGAGAATGCGAATTTATTACTATCACCTGACATTTTACATGACAAGACGTTAAACAGAGGGTAGTTGTAGTGACTTGTCGAAAGTCATTCAACATCTTTTCTCATATGTTTTTTTCACATAGCAAATCTGAAATCGTGGTGACATGGAACCAAAATTGATAACCAGTAGATACGCTTTTGCCAAGTCAAACACACAAACCAGTCATCATCCATAACCATGAATCTTCAGCTTCACCCCTTGATTTGATCACTGTTTTTTATTTTTCTCTGTTCACTTTCGTTTACGTAATTAGGCTAAATATATAAACTTGTACACTTTACTTTCTTCGTAGGTATCGTTTTGATCTCCGGCAAAAGCGAAAATCTCTTAACGCACGTGACATGAGACATGCAGGCATAACATCCATAAAGCCATACAGGTGAAATCGAAAGCATTACCTACGCACCTAGTACGTCTGATTTCCTGCTTCCGCCTTCCATTATTGGAAAATGTCAGAAGGAGCTACATTACATTATTATTATACTGTATAGTATACGAATACGACCCTAAATTGCAGTTACAGCAACATCCGCTAGACATAGCATAGCATTAATACTTGGCTTTATTTATGTGTAACTATCCATATCACTATAGTTTTTCCCCATTTTTATCGCCTAACCTAGAAACGCAAAACTCAAAATTTGTCTAATGCTAAAGGCAATTTGTAGGTGATCGGTATAGAAGATGGTGTATGGGTGTATGGCTTATTATATCCACAGTATATCTAGTCGTAGTATAGTTATATAACGTATTTTAGCATTTGTTTACTATCTTTCTACAAAATTCACATCGAACAAGTCATTCGTTTAATATTCGCAAGGTGCGAGTGGTGCGAGTGCGACCTACCTGCGCAGGAGATGTTGATCGTGTATTATTTATCTGGGGGGCCGTTGTTGGGGAACGCTGTCTCTGTTGCACCACTGGCTTAGCCACATTACGCTGTGATGGTGGTGGTGGAGATAACTTGTTTGCTACCACTGATGTTGTTGTTGTTTCTGTTTTTATAGGTGATTTTAATGTTAGATGTGTTTCCGTGGCGCTCAGTGCATTTGATAAAGTATTTTCAGTTGTGTTTTTCTTTTCTTCCGTTTCGTCATCGAATTTCACCCATGTTCTTTTGTTAGTACTGCTCTCAACACTAGTATCTACGGCGTTAATGATTCCCGATTTGGGACTTCCTTCCCCCAAGCGGATATCTTCATGACCGTTTTGTGCAGTTTGATTTTCACTTATCGTATCACTCATCGCACTAGTTTAAAAATAAATATTTTATTCTATATACCAAAAAATTTGACCCACTTGATTGGAATTATCTTATTTATCTTAATTGAATGAGATATAATTTTGGGGTTTTTATCAACTTTAGAGGAGCAACTATTTTCCGACCTTCTACCACACCCAAACCGAAATATCAACTAAAGTCCGATTCCGACTACACTTTCTCAGGTGTTCTCTCACCGCGAAGCGAATACCTTCGTTCTGAGCTTCTCATTCACAATTAAATGCCAGCTCAGTTCAGTATGTGACTATGAATACTGGAAGCCGTGACAATCGGATTAAAAAAGAAACACCGCTTATTGCTATGCTGCACAGGTATGAAATGAATGTAAAATTGGAGAAGGCAAAAAATCGAACTTGAACTCTCTTAGGTCTCAGACTCAGCTATGCATTTTTAAAGAGAAACGTAAGTTAAGCTCGACGTTTTGTTTTAAAGCAAAATCCGTCGGTCTCCAGTTCTCCACTCCATCTCCAGTTCCAGTGTCGACGTCGGTCGGTCGTTGAAATAGACAGCAGTTTTAAACACAGCTCGAAGTCTCTTATTATATATTTTGCTCTCTTTAATTATACTAATTAAGCAGGTGATAAATGCGAGGTGGATTAGGGAGGGTAACATTTTGTTTTCATATTTCTGTGTAGAGCATTTGTATGTATCTATATTTTATACATAGTCGTAAGTAATACATGCATCTTCACAGGCGTTCAAATTTAGCATTTTGTTATCTTTGGGATATTAATTACTCTTGGAATGGTTGTATATTGTACGTTTTGCTTTTAAAAAATAAAAAAATAAAAACAAACATTCCAATCGTAGTTCGTAGCAAAACAGAATGAAACTCATACACAAGCTCTTGCAGCGAAGAGGAAACAAAATACAAAAAGAACCCTCAACATGAGATATAAATATTTCTTTATAATTTTCTCATTATTATTGTGAAATCGAAAGATATCGATTTCCTTTAATTTGATATTGTGCGAAGTAGGTATAAAGAATTATGGAAAGTAGAAAGAAATAGCCGTCTATACCCTCGCATGGTAGGTATGCATTTAGAGAAAGGACAAGCATGGAAGAAAGATTCGCGGAATATAAAAATGTAAGCCAAGGTTTGCATTGCATACATACTTACATAAGGAGTGCATAGGCACCTATTGTACTTGTACTTGTACCA
The DNA here is from genome assembly GCA_949372485.1 of Cheilosia soror. Taxonomy (NCBI): domain Eukaryota; kingdom Metazoa; phylum Arthropoda; class Insecta; order Diptera; family Syrphidae; genus Cheilosia; species Cheilosia soror. The sequence continues at coordinate 158,070,899 of OX443561.1, forward strand.
TAGCAAGTTTTGATTAAGAAATTGATCTGATTGTCTGCTTTCAGTGTCATTTCAAATCGACGTTGGTGAGCTTCAGGCGGGATCATCTTTTCCTATTATACATTGACGATATTATTGTTATTGTTCTAACCTTACAATAGCAGAACCGGCCGGTTTCGAGTCTTAAGCTACGAATACACGACATACGGATGCCACTCTGACGAGGCGAAAAGGAAAAATGTAGCAAATACACGGCATGCACATTTTATCTCAAAGTTAGCCCGTCAACGCGAACGGGACCGAAAATCACTCGAATAATTTTGCGTTCGAAACGACCAAGAAGATCTTCATCCGCATTTGTTAACGTCCATGCTTCTTTTTTTTTAAATACTTCTCCCGGGAAAGGCAAACCTATAACGCTTCATCAGCGCCCCGAGATGCTTCCAGATGTATGTTAGTTCTGCACTTAAATTGCTGCAAATTGTAGTCTTCTGGAAATATATCCCCAGGAAGCGAGTTCCAAAGTTTTCTTATCCTGTAACAGAAGGAGTCTTGGAAAGATGATGTCCTCGCGGTTGTCAAGTGTACTGTATGGTCATGAGCATTATGGGGCGCCCAAAAGTTGCATTTCGAGGGATAATGTCCTTGAGTTCCTCGGAACATCATCTGCGCCATAGAGTTAGGACTGGGATGATGAGGGTCTTATATAGATTCTCCTTAGTGTTTCTTGACAAGGCCTTACTAGTCAGTTGCTTTCTTAGGCCAAAGAAACAGCGGTTGGCCGACATAGATAAAGTCCCTAACCACCTCAAAGTAAAAGCTGTCTGTTGTGTGTCCCTTCTTGTTGACAGCGTATATTTTGTTTTGCCCTCATTCACCACTAAACCCATTTCTGCTGCCCCTGTACTGATATTTGCAAACGCACCAGTGACAGTTCGCTGTGTTCTGCCAATGATGTCGATGTCGTCAGCGTATGCAAGTAGTGGCACAGACTTTTGGAAAATTGTGCCCCTGATGTTGGATTCCGAGTTTCGCACAATTTTCTAAAGAATGATGTAAAAAACGTCACATGACAGCGCATCACCTTGTCTAAATCCTTTTTTAACATCAAAGGTCTCGGTGATATTGCGTTCCTTTGACCGCTAGTCATCTAGCACATAATATCCCTGATGGAGGAACGCTGGTGCTCGAGATCTAGCGGCAGCGGCAAAGTGACATTAAAACCAATTTCAATTCGTATTATTTCATCTTCATTAGAGTCAAAAATGTATTTTGGGCCATCATGCCGCATATTTTAAAATACAGTATAATTTAAATAAACAAATACAATATATTTGTTCACAAAATGTGCTAGAGCTCTAGCGCTCCTTAACGGATCAGCGAGCGTTCTCCATCGTCATTCTGCAGAATCTGACAAGTTTGGCAGGGATGCCAAAACTAGACATGGTTCTGTATAGCTGGTTCTATAAATGCTGTCAGATGTGGCTTTGAAATCGATAAATAGATGTGTGTATCGATTTGGACTTCTTGGGTTTTCTCAAGTATCTGCCGTAGTGTGAATATTTGGTCGGTTGTGGACTTACCGGGCCTAAAACCGCACTAATTGGATCCAATCAGTTCGTTGACAAATGGTTTGAGGCGTTCACACAGTACGCCAAACAAGAGCTTGTAAAGGTCCCTGTCCATTTGAGAGTAAAAATGCTGCGAGCAGCTCTCGAGAGCAAACTCGCAAGTGGGCATAGTCTTGAGAGTAGTTCGCGGAGAGCTAACTTTTTACTCTCGAGATTCGAGCCCTTTGAAAGTCACTCGCAAGTGCACACATGTTCTGATCACTATCGGACATTAGCTCGCAAAATTCCAACATGCTTCGTATTTTGCGAGCAGCTGTCGAGAGTCGACATGACAAAACAGTGGACATCGGAGGAAATTAATCGACTAATAGAGAAATATCAGTCGATTTAAATTTAATGGAAAAATACAGATAAGGCATTCGGAAGTCTTGGCTTTCATCGCCCATGTTAAATGGTTCTTTCTGCCTGACAGCGGAATTTGTGTCGTCTTCGGTGCGACTAGCACCTTTCTATTTCCTCGATCACGCGCTTCTCATGCTCTTTCTTTTTCCTGCGGAGAAGCCGGTGTTCTTCGCTCATGTGCTTGCCGGCACTCTTCATCAAACCAAGGGTTTAGTGGTGGTGGTCGGTCGATGCCTCTGGTCTTCAGCACTTGATGAGGGCTGCACAGAACTTCTCGAGAGGTTGAGGTAGATGCGATCGGCAAAAGTTCGGCTTGTTGCGTTTGCGTTTGTAGCCGTTCAACGTTGAATCTCCTCACAACTTTGAGGGGTGCTTGGGGTCATTATCCTGCATAGACATGGCATTAATAGGCATGTCCTCTTCAGCAAATGGCAGCATAGCAGTGTTTAAGATTTCTACGGCACACATTTTATCCTTTACCATGAAAACTGGACCAACCCCATATGCTGAAAAGCACCCCCAAATCATTAAATTTCCTCCGCCATGTTTAACTGTCTTCTTCGATTTCGGAATTCTTTGGTCGTCTGACGTACATTTTCCCATCGGAAGCAACCTAATTGGACAATGGACATCCGATCATAAGACGTTATTTCAATTAGCACGATGGAGGTGTTTTTTGGCGAAACTTAGTCTCCTGCTTCATTTAATCTACTCCTTATTGTACTATTTGTAACTGGTGCCTTTAACTCATTTTTTGGGTCTGTGGAAGAAAAAAATGCTTTCTGCGTAGTCGTATTAACAGTTTGTCAAATCGTGGAGTCGTTTTTTGTTTTCTGCCTCTGGTTTTTACTTTGGGACTTCAATGGATATCTGGGTGAATACTTTTTAGGACTTTTTTTAGAACACTTTATGACCTTAGATATTTGCTTTGCCGTCTTTTCTTAGCTTTTTTATCAGCATTTCAACGTACTGTTACCTAGCATTTAAGTGTAGAATTGATTTCGGAAAAATACCAAATTGTATGCAGTTAATGATGGTTCAGCATTATGTAAATATTAATTGTTTCTATTATTTTTTCCATCACTGTATATCTTTCCCGCACCTCAAAATAACGCTCATACTCAGTGCACATGCCTTGAGCAGCAGAGTTTTAAATCATTTACGATGCTTTGTATCTATTTTATTATACTAAACACACCCTTCCCCATGCAAGGATATTCTACGAAGCATTTTTTTTGTAAGCAACATACTGAAGGCGTCTGTTTGTAATCGAAGCACAAATTGAAATAAATACCCATCTGCGAGCAATTGATAAGGGAATTGGCGAAGTGTGAAATTATAGCTGCGATTGAATTTAATGCTTGCTTGAGTCTTGTTCGATAGCTTTTCTCCACCATGGACCTAACAATGGTTTTTCATAGTGGTAAAAGTTGTCGAGGAAATGGAAATATCACTTTACGTTTGTCACTTGAGTAATTCAGTCGAATCCGAATATGGAAGAAGCTTCCTTACATCTCGCGGAACTCCTCTCAAAGTGTAAGGATTCGAAAATTAATCCTTGGCAGCTAAACTCTTTGGCCGTGCTACTTAAAAAACACAACTGCATCAAATTGAAGAAGGATGTAATAATTTTAATTACTTTGATCTTAGCATCGGTTTTGTGTTTAGTTTGTTCTTTTATTTCAAAGGACACTCAGGTAAATTTTAGTTAAATGTTTTTTGTATAGAATTTGGTTTAAAAATTTACATTATACTTACTCCTATAATAGTGCTTAATTGGTTTGCCAGACAGTGTTCGAAAAGCATTTAGGCCATCACTGGCTTGTACATTTTGTCGAGGTGTTTCGAACGTCCAAAAAGTTAAAAGGATATCGCGTGATGAATTCGAGAAAAGATTTGCATATTCAGGGATTCCCGTTGTTGTCGCGGATGCCACATCAAATTGGAGCTCTTTATCGGTAATATTGTTTTTTATGGTAGCAATTTCAAAACTAATTAAAATTGAAATTCCCGTAAAGACTTTTGATTATTGGTATTTCAAGGAAACATACAATCAAACTAAACACAAGCAGAAAGTTCTGAATTGTCAATTTTTTCCCTATAAATCTGGTTTCAAAAATCTTTACGAGGCATTGGATAACCCTCCTGAATATTTTGACTCGAGGAAAAAGGCATGGTATTTCGGATGGAGTAATTGCAATCCTGGGACTGCTGAAGAACTACGAAAGCACTATGGAAGACCTTACTTTCTTCCCGAAACTTCGGAAAATAATGCGGTTGATTGGATTTTTATGGGAACCTCAGGCTTGGGAGCACACATGCATGTATTTCAAAAGCATTTTAATTTGTTTTAACCATACATTTCAAAGAGATTCTTAACTTTTAGGTGGATAATGTGCGTTTACCATCATGGCAAGCTCAACTGTCCGGAAGTAAAAAATGGATTCTAATGCCACCACCAGAGTGTTATTTTGTGTGCAAACAGGTGGAAGTCGTGGTGGACGAAGGCGATATTAGTAAGACATGAAAATAATATACGAAGGGAGACTTTAAATATTTATTACATTGTACTAGTTATTTTAGACACAAACAAATGGTATCATCAAACCGTTGTACTGCCTGGAAAAATGAGTATAACCATAGGAGCTGAGTACGACTAATAAAAAAATATATAGATAATTAAACAACGACTTTAAATTGTAGCCTACATGTTAACTATGCTTTGTACCTAACAGGCATGTAATTCACTTTAAAGATGTTATGCAATAAAGTAAGGAGTGTGCTATAGAAACTTCCTCGATTTAAATATAATGCTGTCACAACACAAAAAGCTATTTTAATTGATAGAATCGCATTTATAAACACAATATTATACTTTCCGAAATTGATAAGAAAATAGTAACTAAAGTAAAGCTAGTATAGACGATAATGTTGAATCAGCATGATTGTGTTCCAATCAAACATACATTATGGCAGAAATTTTCTTTTACACGATTTCCATTGGGCTTTTACCGTTTTGCTCTCAGATCTTAGATTTTTCCTGTCCCAAAGGAACATGAAATGAGATTAATTTTTTTTTTTTTGCGTTTGTGTTGCTGTGTTATTTGACAGTCAGCTTGCGTGCTTTTTTCCGCCCAATGGAATGGAATTTAACAGACAGCTGATTTCTAGAGCAGAAAAACTGGTCTGAATCTGAAAAAAATTATTTTTGTTGCCCAATGGAAATCGACATATTAGTTTTAAAGGTCTACTGATAGTTTCCTTACCTGAAAAGTCTCAAAAGGTAAAAAAACATTGTTTTTATAAAAATAATCTTTTTTATTTTAACAAAAAAACCCTAACCAAATGTAATTCTTCGAAATAGGGCTAAAAAAAATGGCCAATTCATTTACGAAAAGTATTCTAATATGATTTATATGGAATAAATACCCTTTAGGTACCCCACAAAACTCCTCTCTTCAAAATCAACCAAATCAAAAATCACCAAAATTGTAATTATAAATATTTAAAGAAACTTTGTCTGTACCTAACTTGCGCCTACTCCAAATCCAACAGTGACCCTAAGCTGTTGCAAGGGGGCAGCATGCCCCCACATATCTATATTACTGTTAATGTCGTGTATTAAGACTTAAAAGGATGGTTTGTGATGTTCGTGTGTTGAGTTGAGAGGGGCTGAACTGTCAACTGATCACCAGTTGACAGTTCCTGGTGTTGTGTAAATTGTATCTCAGCGTCTATCCTGTCAAATCGTAAACCAAGAATGGTTACGCGCATACGAAGAGACTACAGAACAATGAGATACGGAAGGAATTTGCACGGCAGGTATTTGCAAGGTTTGAACAAATTCCAAATGTTCCATTGAATGTAGAGGAAGAATGGCAGTTGTTTTTAACAGCAATCATTGCCTCTGCAGGACATGTTTGCGGAGTGAAGTGGCTCGGTGTGGCGGCTGGTGGTGAGAAAAGAACTGCGTGGTTTAAAACGCCCGGAGTTCAAGAAGCCATTAGACAGAAGAAAAAGGCTTTTAAGGTGTGGATTCACTTGGGAGGGAGGCTCACCTTTCCGAAACCGGTGCCTTTGGCTGTTAAAGCAGCCAAAGAACAATCTTGGAAGGAGTTCGGCGAGAAATTGGACCGTGATCACAGATCTGCAAGCAAGGTGTTCTGGCAGACCATCCGCATAGAGGAAGGAAGTGGATCATTATGGAAGGAGTCAAATCCAAAGATGGTACACTTCTTTCTAATGAGGAGGACATCTTGCGCAGATGGAGCGGCGAGCACCTTTCCGAATTGCTTAATCCAATTCAGGGCATTGAGGGTGACACATCTATCGCCTTAAGCAGGGCGGAAAATAGTCCCACTGTAGAGGAAGTGTCTTTTGCGATCAAATCGCTAAAAGCTGGCAAATCTGCCGGAGTGGATAAAATCCTGCCAGAAATGCTCAAGGCCTTAGGTGAAGAGGGAGTCAAATGGCTCTCTCGTGTCATTAATGTGGCCTGGGAATGCGGCGAAACTCCCAGCGATTGGCAGATTGCGGTGATTTTGCCCCTTTTCAAGAAAGGGGATAAAAGGGATTGCTCCAATTACAGAGGTATATCACTTTTAAGTCTCCCCGGAAACTCGACCTGAATACATTATGCTATTTTTTGAAAAATATTTTTGAACTTCCTCATGTAGTTCATCATTTGGCGGCCAATCGGTGTTGATATATTTAATGACTGTTTATAATATTTTGTCCTGGCTGCATTGCTGCTTTGATCAATAAGGTGAGCACCCATCGCTGAATTCTATTTGCTGATGAATGAACCGGAATTGTCTTTCGTGTTCCAAAAATCGCAACCAATTGTTGTGGGTTTGTAGAGTAAACTTCCTTCCAAAAAGCATTTTGTCAAATTTAGTTACCGCATACACTAGTGCAAGCGCCTCCTTTTCAATTTGACTATAGCCTCTTTCAGCTGGAGTGAGAGAACGGGATGCGTGACTAATCGCTTTTATAGTACCATCAGGGAAACGATGCATTATGCAGGCCCCTAAGCCATAATTGCAAGCATCAGCGGCAGCTATAATCTGTTTTGACGGATCATAATGGGTTAATAGTAAATCTGAGGTCAAAACATTTTTTAGCGATTGAAATGCATTTTGATGTTTAATGGATTTGCACCATAAACAATAATATCGTCAATCTATGAAGCAACTCCCTCTACACCGGCAAGCATAGTAAAATGCATTTGGTGCAGGCTTTGCTCCTGATGGTAACAATTTGTTGACCTAATATAGATCCAAATGTGTATTGATTGTAAGCAGGTTTTTAGAGTCGTCGTCTACTTCTACTTGTAGAAACGCGTCAGAAAGGTCGATGTGAGAGAAAACCCTTCCTCTTGATAGCTTTGAAAAAATGTGCTTAGGATGTGGCAGTAGATCGAGCAGTGGATACCTGTGTGTTTCCAAAACATCGTTGAGCCCAGTTGAATAGTCTCCACATATTCTTATCTTTCCATTAGTCCTCCGCACGACAACTATTGGAGCCGCCCATTCACAATACGACATTGGTATGATAAATGATGAATCCTTCGGATTCCAGTCGGTGTAACTCTTGTTCAACAATTGGCATCATTGCATATGCCACATGTCTCTTCTGTCTAAAAATTGGTCTAGAATTTGGAACTGGGTATGCCTTAATTTTGACGCTATTGCAGTGGCCTAGCTTTTCAACAAAAACTTCGGGAAATATTGATTTTAATTTTTCAACAGAGGTATCAACTTTGTGATTAGTGTTATTGCGTCGAACTTGTTGAATACAAACTGCATTGATTGGTACATCCTATAAATTGAAAATCTCCATCAAGTCGTTACCAAATAAGTTGAGCTCTTTATCATCAGACACAAAACATTCGCATATTGTTCAGAGTTTCCATTTATGCGAACTGTGCAACAGAAAAAATATTAAACATTGGTCTACCTGATGCATCCTGAATAGACTGATTTGATCGTGTGCGTGATGGGCTACCAATATTTTTCCAAACGGACTTTGATACGATTGTTATGTCGGATGCAGTATCAATTTGAAGTTTTACGATCGTGTTGTTTATGTCAACATCAATAAATTTTCTTTTGGCGTCGGTGTCAAGGACTAAACTTGAACGCTTCTTCTTGAAGTTCTAATTTACATTACTGTTTGTCCCCGGTTTTTCGCATCATTCTTGCGCGAAACAAATGCAATATACCTGTTTGTGTCCGTTCTTTTGGCAATCTGAACATTTGTGATTTGATTACTAAATGGACAACTCTTGGCAAAGTGCATTTGTCCACACCACCAACAAAGTCTTGTAGGTATTTCAGATGGATTTATTTGGTGACTCTGTATTTGTGTTGTGTTGAACACGACGAAATCTATTACATGTTCGACTGTGCAGAACTTCATCATTGAGCTGGTTCCATGCTAGGATTATTTGTGCTTTAAGCTCTTCCACATTCCTGTACTGCCTCCCATTCGAATAAATTTTTCTCGCCATGATCCCCCACATGTTTTCGATTGGGTTAAGGTCGGGACTACAGAATGGCCATGGTAAGCACCTTGCCCCGCTAGCTTCAAACCATTCGCGGACTGTTCTTGCCGTGTTAATGGGAGCATTGTCTTACTGAAAAATAAAATGTTCACCCGCCGGAATTTCTCCAAATTTGTCTAGGGCATATTCCAGCAATTCCCTGTATTTTATACCATTCATTCTGGGTGGTACTCACATCAAAAGGATTTTTCCATGGAATCCAAATCCACCCCAAACTATCACGCGTCCTCCTCCGAAGTGCCGGCTCATTTTCACTGCCTTTTCATCCCGCAAATCACGCCAATAACAGCTGAAACCGTCTGGACCGTCCAAATTAAATTTGTTTTCATCAGAAAAAATAAAGGATTCCCACTCCCTGGTCCATGCCATGTGGTTTCTGGCGAACCTTAGTCTGGTATCCTTAAGATGCTGCTGCAATAGCGGCTCTTTCAGAATATTTGTGTATGGAAGGTTGGGATTGCCCTTCTACACTTGCTGCACTCTTCTTGCACCTACTGGAAGATCGAACTTGCGCCTTATCTGACCAGCATTCAGCTTGTTTCGCCTGACTTCATGTGAAATAAGATTCTTTTCATGGGCGCTAAGAAGGCTTGGTCGATTAAGATTCAATAATGTTCATTTCGAGTCGCGAGAAGAATTTAAGAGGTTCCATAATTTCTTCAAACGATTATGCTATAAGAAATTCTGCCAAAACCCTCCAACGAACTCCACATGTTTGCTTACCAGTAAGGGATCTAACAATGCTTTAGTGCAATGTTTCCTGAATGGGCTCATTTTAAAGACCCTTTTACATCACAAATTGGTGGTGGTAATTGAGAAATTACAATATCTGAAAGCAATGCTTCGCTGCAAAGCAAGTTGACTACCTATTTTAGGCGGTAAGTACCGGTATACCGGTTCTTAAGTCGTTTTACAAAAGTGGCATAAAGCCAAATGTTAAAATTTGACTTTATGTCAAGTTTCGTGCCGTTGTAAAATCGTTAGGTGTAATATTAGCATCATACACAATCTGAAAAGATGTAAGATGATGTTCAACTTGTTCGATGCTGTATGCAAATGTTGTTTCTACCAGAGAGCGAAGTGGTTGTAAGACTATCGAATGGAACAAATTAACCGATGTTTACATATTATTTTCAGACCCCCCTTGAAAATTTTACATTCCGTTAAAATAATTTCCTCTTTGCATAGGGATCGATTTGTTTCCTGCAGAATATTTGCCTTCTAATTCCATGAAGAAAATTCACGTTTTTAGCTGCATCGTGAACTGCAAGATAACCTATAATACACTACCGTTTTGTCATGCCTACATTGACCTAAAATTCTCTTGGCATTGTTGTTGAAGTGATAATAGTTCAGACGTTTGACCTCTCTTTGACTTTCTCCCAATATGAATCATGTACCTAATATAGGTATGTGGTATTGTATAGGTGTATACGTATAGTTAATGCAATTTTCTGTCTAAATTAGTAGGTATAACGGTATAAAAACACACTGTTTACATTTATTCACATTATTATTTATACTGTAGTTTTATTTCTTCTTATAATAATATAATTATTTTACAAATATAATTTACAAAAAATTAGTTTTAAAACTAAATTCGAAGGAAAAACAAACAACTAATTTAAAATATGAAACAAAACAAAAAATCAGATTATTTTGAGATCCCAATGTTTCTATATTAATTGGACTGGATTTTCTAGCTGAGCAGATAGAATCAATTAAAAAAAAACTTTTCTAAACAAAATTGAGCTTTTTTCAACAAATGAGCAAGCAATAGATAACTGACAGTTATTTTAAGTAGTTTGTATCCATTCCTATTGCAATAATTACAGAAATACAACTTCATGCACTTAAACGTATAAATCTTTCACTTTTCTTAAAAAAAGTTAAAAAAAAAAATATTTAATTGACTATAAAAAAATATCTTACAAAAATTACACATAATACCTTACCTTACCACTTCCAAAAATGAACAAAGATTGAAAAAAAATAAACACAATTGTAAACAATAAAGAAAATCAAACGATTATATAAAAAAAAATATTCGAGCACATCGATTAGGGAGCGAGTTAATTGACCATTTGTTATGGGTCTCGACGAAACGAAAAACAACATACACAACATTTCAACATATCGACAGGTACAGGAACTAAGCGAATACTAGGGCCGCGGTTGACAAAACTAATTATCTGTAGCAACGTCAATTTCTTAGCATTCTCCTACCAGTAAAATACACATTACCTATACATTGACTATTAACATCTATAGGTTAGTTAAATTGGTTTCATCACATTTAGGGGGTTTTGTATAACACTCAATGGTTAGTTGCATACATTCATTTAATTGTTATTATTTTTGTTTTACTTATACATAGTTAAGAACTGTAAACTAGACTTCTTATTGTAAAGTTTAAAAAAAATTTCTTACGAGATTCCTCTCCCCTTTCAAAAGAGTACAAAATAAAAAAAAACACTACAGAGATTCCGATAGGAGCCCTTTTTCACTTTAGTAATAAGTATCAGTCGTTTAATATGCTCAATTAACGGGCAGTTGCTGGTGAGAGCTGGAACGTCTATTCCGTTGGACATTACGCGCGTTCAGTGGATATTGCCGAGGAAAGAGAATCAGGGATGATCCTAGTGCTAGAGTGTTGGGCGCTTTTTGACTGCCCGGTAGACTGACAAACACTGTGCCGACAGCAGCGTAGCTGTCAAAAGTCGGTTCGATAGCAACCAGCCGTATTGGAGGATTAGCTGACTGAGATGAGGATGAAGAAAGGACTTTGATTCGGCCGCGACGAGGGAATGGCATTGGACTCTCGTTGTCGTTGCACATTGTGAGGAAAACACATGCAAACGGTCGCTTGGCCATATGAAGCATTTCGACGATATGACGCCGTCGAGCACGGCGCAGATCAGCGGCCTGCTTAGCCTTCCACGCAACTACGCAAATCGCAAGAAAAAGGAAGAAGCATGAAAAAAATACTGAAAAAAATACGAATAAATCGATATGTAGTTGATCCTGTCGGAATACAATTGAGCCATAGCTGTGATCTGATCCAGCACTGGCCCGTAGTGCTATAAAGAACCGCGTTGCGCTCAAGTTGTGCGCATTCTGGGGCAGTGTAAGAACAAGTCGATTCTTCAGACCAAATAGTCGTAAAAGGGTATTGCACTGGTTTAGCGTAACGTGCGTACTCAATTCCCTTGCATGTTTATCCTTCACATAGAAACCGGTCCCACCAAGCGATTTGCAGTCGTGTATGTGCGGAGTCCAGAAAAGTTTCGGTTCGCTTATCATGGTTTTTATTGTGACGTTTTCGTATTTCGGTTGAGCAATGTTCAGTGGGTAGGATAATTGCGACCTGGATACCCACCGATATCGATTGTCCAGAAATACCGAATGATGTCCTGATGTATCGTTATTTTCCACAATAAAGGAATCGTCCTGTGGTGACATAAACACATCAAGCTCTCCCTGTGTTACATCGATAAGGATGCGAATATCAACATTCATGAAGCGTGGTTGTATGACAAAGAATACAGTTTGACCCGGACGTAGCGGAGCTGGTTTTGCTTTGCATTCCTCTGAAAAGACAAACAATTCCATATATTTTGCACGATTTTTATTAATTCCAACTTACCAATAGGTTTTGCGTCAAAACACATTCTCGACTCCACGGTTATCTGCTTGTAGCACTGATGCCCATCAATAGGGTTACCGGCATATGAGTCTCGGCATTTTGAGCATTGTACCATCCAGCATAGTTGAGCGGAGTTCTTTCCGCCACCTGCTGTACATGTGGCGTCACTTTCCGTATTGTTGCCGCAATTACATTTCTCTCCTGTAACCGGATCACAAATATTTCCGTGACCATGACATTGGCAGGGTCTGCATTCTTTACGTAAATCGTCGGTTCCTCGAAAAAAGCCTGTTAGGCAAGTGTCGCAGCGGCTGCCGTCAGTGAAATTGCTACATCGGAGGCAGGTGGCATTTGCCTCCGGGCCTTGAGGTAAAATTTTTTCCAAATCTGCTCTGGTCATATTAAATACTACCGGATCGAATTCCGCATTAACACAGACATCAGTGTGACCATTGCAATAATCTAAACATGGTATACAGTTCTTGCCTTCCTTGGGGTTCCCGACGAACAGTGGCTGACATTTTTCGCACTGAGCGCCCATTGTGTTGTTGTGACATTTTATACAAGAGTCCAATTTGTCAGGTCCTTCGCAGTTCGAGTGGCCATTGCACTGACACTGTATACTACAATTTGCGCCAACATAGCCAAAGAAACAATTGCACTTGTTCGGCTTAACGCACTTGCCTCGAACACATCCTTGAGAGCACACTGGAGCGCATGACCCATTCTCCTCGCGATACCCCTCAGCACAGATACATTGATACCCAAAATGTGAGTCCACGCATTTCTCCGACACCGGATCACAATTGTGGTGGCCATTGTTACACTCATTCTCTGCTGGACATTGGACGTAGTTCCATGTTAGAGTGCTAGACATATTGATCAATGAATTGTTGCTAGCTGTCGGATATACGAGTTCACATGTGGAAGCGGATTGATTTTCTAATGACACTTCTAAAGAACCCTCCGTGCAGACGCCCTCTCCATTTTCGCCATCCTTCGAACACCATCCGCAATGAGCGTGCTTTAAACAAGTCGCGCATTGAGTATACACATCACATGGCTCAGGGCAATATTCGATATCACTTGAATCAAGCACTAAACCGCACACACCTCCGGCGCAGAAGAGGGGTTGTGTCCGAGGGGATATACACGCGTTCAGCATAGCGGACCATCTACAGTTTTTTGGGTTCTCCCGTTCCGTTGTTAAGCAGCTGCTGCAATTGAAAAAGTTGCTACACGCCGGCGGGCAATTGCCTATCACTTTGTACTGGTTCTTTTCGACGAGTTCCTTTGTGATGCACTCCGTGATACCAACGTCGTTCAGGGCCCATTCGCAGTACTCATTCGCTAGGCAACTTTCGCAGTGCAGAGTGTGACACTGCGGCTGAGGACAGAGGCTCAACAGCCCTACACTTGTGTGTTGAGCGCACCAAGTACTTTGACGCTCACAGTCACCACCGGCTGCTACACAGCGCCCTTTTATTCCACAGTCATCACACCATTGGCAAATCGGTGTCGCTTCATTATGAGTTGGCCAAGATGCGAGACACGCCGTGCATGTTGTGAACGTTGAACAGTTTCTCCTTGACATCCAAGCATCATCGCAGAGAGCGCCATTGTTGTACACTAGCGTACCATTTCCAGCATCACAAACATCTGCATTTCCTTCGGAAAAACAGAACGTGGTGGTCTCATCTTCTGCACCGACACTGCAGAAACTACATCCCATATAGTGGCGACACAGATACTTCCCTGCACTCCAAAACTGACAGATGTCGTCGGGAAGTCCGACTTTTATCACCTGACTCTGTGTACTGCCATCCCATCCGCCAACAACGTATATCGCCTTGTTGTCCTGATCGATGCTCACACCTTCTGCGAAAGTGTACTGCGGTAGCTTTCCCAAAATGTCGACATCTTCCGTCAGGCGCACCCATTGATTGCATTCATAAATGTAAGCTACAAGAACGTCACTGGCGTTGTAGGGCTTTGTTCGGCCTCCATAAATAATCATATAATTCTCTGTAGTGACAGCTGAATGGAAATATCGACCACGGGGGAGGTTACTCTCCGGCCTATTTAATTCTCTGAATACTGGTAGCTCTGTCCACGTTATCTTTTGCAAATTGAGAGCATATAACTTATTTTGAATTTCGCCGGAAGCATAGCCACCAAACACGTACACAATATTTGATGTGGCGTGGTAAACGGCACTGTGGCCAAACAGCACAGGCATCTGAACGCCGAGGGCCAGCAGCCGTTCCCAACGGGCTGCATCCAAATTGAACTCCCACAGCTCCAACTGGTTGACTATTTTGTCGGAGGATATGCCTCCAATTAGCAATAAGGACTCTCTGTCGTGCTTTTTAATAAATGTCAGTGTGTGTCCTGCCAGCGGTGGCGGCCGCTCATTCGTGTAGAAATCTATCTCATCCCACCGCTGGTTTTGAATTGAGAATTGCCAGAAGTCATCCAGAACTTGTGTCCGTGAAGATTTGTTTTTTTCGAACCGCGACAGGCCGCCATAGATGTAAATTGTTTGCTTTGCTAGGTAAATTTCGGCAGCGTGGAAGTAGCGGCCAAGGGGCATCTTTGCGTCAGGTGTAGATTCAACCGCTACCTGCACCCATGTGTTGTTTTTTGTATCAAACTGACGAATGTCATTTAAAGGGCCGTTTGAAAGCGAATAACCACCAAACATCCAAAGCGAACCGCGCTTATCAGCGCTTAACGAATGTCCAAAACGGGGAATGGTCTTCTTTAAATGCTCCAAGGAATCACTTACAAAGAGGGTGTTGAATAGCTCGGTCACTTGTAGAAGGTTGGTCCTAATGGCAGTTCCGCAGTCTGGACCTCCATAATTTGAGCTGCAAAGACACCGTCCGTACTGTGCATCACAGTAGCCTCTCGACATCTCCGAATTACAGTTGTTGGGGCAAATACGAACTTCGCATTTTGGACCGACATATCCTGGCGGGCAAATGCACTTTCCTTTTTCGTCACACACGTGTGGATCAAGGCATGTCCTGGCCGCACAATTTTTTACGTTGTACAGAGCGTTGAATCCAAAGTTGTCACCGCCTTGCTTATAGTGCACCGTTAAGTGTCCCGAATGTGCTTCTATTACCCGCTGTGATGTGTAAGGGCTGCACACGATTCCCACCAGCTGGCGTTGCTGACTAGTGCCGGTCAGATCGGGCAAGCTGTCGTAAATGTACACCGCATTCTCGTCACAATTCATCACCAAGCTTGACCACTCAAACTCCATCTGAATGATTGTGTCAGGTTCGGCTACTGCTGGTATTGGCGACACCAACCACAGGCATTCGCGCACCTCAGCGCCACCCCACGGACTCTTGTAAGACTGATACGAGCCAATACCATGTTTTCCCACAGAAGTCAATATTCCACGACTCTCGCATTGAAAGTAGCACTGGCCGCCGTCTCGAGGATCACCGTAATAGTTCTGATTACATACATCACACTTAAAGCCGTCGGTGTTATCTTTACAGAAGCACTCGCCATTGCGAGCGTCACAAATGCCCAGATCCTGATTTCCATGTCCATTACACTCACATGGGTGACATCCTTCGAGAGATGTTGCGTTTCCGTAGCTTCCAGGGCGGCAGCGCTCACACCGTTCGCCTTCTGTCCACGCCTGGCACTGATCGCACTTTCCAATGCGCTCATTACAAGTGGAATGGTTGTTGCAACCGCAGTTCACGGAGCAATCGTCGCCAGTCCAACCTAGGTTGCATTTACACACGTAGTCTGGCGACCCGGAACAGTGACCATGTGAGCAAGACTCGTAACACGTACGAATACAGGATATGCGCCCGTCGCCTATATAGCCACGGCGGCAATGGCAGCTAAATGATCCATGAGTATTTGTGCATTTCGCTTCTTTATGGCAGTCATGAAGGCCGAGGCCGCATTCATCCACATCCGGGCATTGTGAATAGGCCCACTCTGCCTCTTCATGGCCCGTAGTGTTCAACATCACAGAACAATTTCCAAATGGCCGACTGAAGTCTCCTTGCATGCAAACGCCTTCAATTGGGTTGTCTCTATCGAAACACCACCCACAGTTTAAAGTCTTCAAACATGAAGAACAATTAGAATGCTGGGAGCATGACTTACATTGTTGCGGCTTCGGTTTCCCAATGGTGTTCACCACCAGTGGGGAAGGAGTTTCATAAACAGCAGACAGTGGCACAATAGACTGGTCCATCCACTCCCTACACATTCCAAACTGGTATTCACTAGTATAAACCGCAAAGCTAAAACACTGCGAATTCGCTTCACACCAGACGCAGCGACCACGGTCGTTGAGGCACTCCGAGCATGAATCTCTCAATCGACAGGGCATTGGACACTGATTCATTTCTCGAATTCCAGTCGGCGACTTCCCCAGCCGAGAACAACGGGCGTCTTCAGCCCACCACTCACAAAGTTTCGTGTCTATACATTCTTCACAAGAAATGTAATTGGAACAATTATTGCACTGTCCAGGCTGTGTAATTAAATACCTCCAGGAAGTGGTCTCCTGATTTGTCACAGAGCACTCTTTTGTCTCATTGATGGCCCTGGAAAAGCATTTGCTATTAAGCTCACACCAACCACAAGCGGCATCTGTCAAGCACTGAAGGCAATTCGTATATTGCTCGCAGTTTCCAAAGAAGTACGGTTCGAGATATTCAAATGTAAATGCCTTCAGATTGCCATGACTGGAGTGCTGCAACTCCATTTGACTCTTCTGATAAGTGGTATACACACTAGCTGCTCCAATTTTTCGTCTCGCTTGGAAATCAATCAGGAAGGCCAACTCCATGCTGGGTGTCTTCACAGTTTTGCAAAACGACTGTGCTGTGGTTTGATTCGATATGTCTTCCAGGGAATCTAGAGTTGTCCCCAGACCCGCCCTAAGTACGGAAGAAGAGTAACTTGTGCATATTTGGAATTCAGCTGGTTCCCAATTTTTGGGCGGTCTTACAAAACCCATTAGACGCGCCAACATCTCTCCACTAAATTGATGCTCCGTTTGGGTGGTCGGAGTCGGCGATGCAAAGTCAACCATAGTCGCATTCACAATTGCCACAAAGTCTGGCATTGTCAGATTCACGGGATAGTGGTATTTAATATATGTAAGCCCTGGACGACGGTCTTGATATGTGCACTGTTCTGGGCTCAAAATTTCCGTACCTTTGTCGCCCCACCAACCCGGAGTGTGAGATGGGGTATCCTCTCCACACACTCCGTAGTTGTCGTCTCGGTGGTGACATCTGGCGTTTTGCACACACCAAGTACACTCGTTTAATCCCAGTTTACTAGCTACACTAAAATAGCTCGCGGAGGAGGACCACTGCGTACCGTGTACCAAACACGAGTGACAATCTCCCAGCGATGGGCAAATTCCCGGGCATCGTGTAATCTGCAAATTCGTCGTGCAATTAGCTCCAATTGTACGTCCATAGCAGCTGCTATCAGCAGAGCACCAACCGCATTCTGGATCTGATAGACATGCCGTATGCGAAATGTGAAGTCTACATGACTTTTCAGGGTTATAGACGTCATTTTGAACTCGTAATACCTGCGGCAGCTCATATGCAAACAGATCAGCGTTCACATTTCCATGGTAGCCGCCCACAATGAGAAGCGAATTGTTAAGCCTTAAAGATGCTGCGTGTGCGAAGACACCCTGTTTTTTGGGATACGGACGCTTATCATTTGACACTTCTTGATTTATCCAAATATGACAGCTAAGATGGTACCAATACATTTGGTTGTCGTAGCAAATTTCCTCTTTGTTGTGACGGTGGGTGTAACCACCAAACACAATCATGTGGTTGCCAGATATCGTAGCTGTGTGAAATGCACGTTCACGCGGTATGTTTGTGTCGCGCAGGGCTGTTTTTGGATAAAGAATTTCAGTCCAATGAAACTTGTCCAATTGAAAGGAGTATATGCGGTCGGATAGTTTCGAAAATCTTGCCAAACTGGTCATAATACCACCGAACACAATCAATGAGTTAGAATGCTGATAGTAAACGGTTGAATGGGCTGCCAAGCGGACATCGAGCGATTTTCCGCCTCGTGGGTTTATTGCTATCCACTGTTCGTCATTGTCATCTTCAGCTGTCGGTACTTTAATCCGAAATATCCTTTAACAGGAAAAATGTGAGAGTGAGTTGTCAAATAGGAGCATAAATCAATTATTTAATATTTTTGAAAGAAGTACAATAAACAACTCTACAAAAATCAACGATAATCGAACGAGATCACTTAATAACGCTGCTGTTGGTAGTTAAAGTAACAAAAGTCGTTAACTAAACCAGCCACATGCCACGATTGAAGGATCAAAGGTTGGATTTGTATATTCTTTGGAACTAAAACTTATTCTACAAGCCAATTTGTTGCAGAATTGAAGTTATAATGCCTAAATTCGTAAGACTTTATTCTAGTCCTACGTCTAAAACTCATGTATAAACTCACCTTGAAGAGAAATCTCCTGTTTCCAAGGTTCCTCCAAAAACGTATAAATACTCTCCAGCACGGTTAATCGAATGCCTTGCCACAGCAGGAGGCTTAAGTACAGAATTCTTGGCAATTAGTCGCCACTTTCCACCACTTTCAGTTGTGTTGTAAAACCAAAGATCATTGCAAAAGCTCCCATTCTCAAGCTTTCCGCCAAAAATTACGAACCCGTCTAAACGAAACGGAAAACACTATTAACTGTCTTCCATTATAATTAGCTTACACTCACCTGGCACATTATCAGCTGCGTGCCCATATCGAGCCAGCGGCTTATTGTCCGTTACGTTTTCTAATATATCTTCGAGAAAGCTGGTTAAATGCTCAACAGTTTCATTGCTATACGAACGTATTCTCCGCTGGTTTAAGTTACTTTTCGCCAAAGTGTGCAGTACATTTGTAAAGAATGATACGTTACTATTGAGGCCCCACAACTTTGCTTCGTCCTCGTTTCGATTCGAGAGCACTGCTTGAAGCAGTGTACGATCGATTTTTTGTGGCTGATAGAAGTGATGCCGATTATGGAGTGGAATTCCCCATTCGTCTTCCCATTGGCTTGTGTTAAAACGATAAATCTGTGGAATTCGAATAGTAATCGAAATTTCTAAGTATATACCTCTTGTCATGCAAGTGACATACCTGTAAGGAATCCAAAACGTGATTCAAATCATATCCACCAAACACGTAGAGAGAGTCTTGTTCTTCTACATAGACGGATGTGTGCGCTGCTCTAGGCGTTAATCCTTCGGAATCGGCTGCCAACCAACGCCAATTACTGCCATTCGGATTTACGAACAAGTCACACAGTTTTCCAGTATATCCCTAAGGGAGATAAGTATGTGAGTATGTTTTCATCCATATGCGAGGTCACCAATCTGTTCATGCAGCCGAAATATTCTTTACGAAAAGTATAGTAGGTTATTTGGAAACAAGTGTTCCAACGGCGTATGTATTAACTTTGTCATTATATTTTAACGTTAAGAAGGAGTCACCGTAGACCAACCGGAGACCCCAAAAAGTTATGTATATTCTGAATGGAGATCAAATTCTGAATAGATTTAGCAATGTCCGTCTGTTGAAAACACGATAGCGTGCAAACCAATCGACCTAGGCCAATACAATTTTGTAAAAGGACTACTTCTTACCATAGTCAGGTAAGAACGAATATAGACCCATGTGTCCGTACTTATTAATTCACATGGCTAACATTTTTCATTACTTTTATATGCAGTAGAGGGTATAAAAGCATCGACGAGACTTATTTATATTTTAATTTGTTATGTGAACTGCATTTGTTGTGATCAAACTAAGAAAATAGCGTTCAACAAACCAACAATTTTTTTGTGTCTGTCAAAGACTGTTTTGCTGAATTGAATTCAAAACTTAGGTATGCGGACAGCAAATATTCTATACAAAACAACAAACAGATAACAAATTAATACATAATGTATCAAGCTCTTTCTTCCGTTACCGGTTTCTAGTTTTTGTTATACGTTTAAAAAAAAGTATTATTATTTAAATCAATTCAAGTTAATTCATTGACGTCACACCGAGTTTGTAAAACTTACCTCTTCACATTTGCACATTCCATTTATGCACTTGCCGCGCCCAAAGAGTTCTCCGCACTTGTCCGGACACGCTTCATCCTTGCAATCGGGGCCCACCCATTCTCCATGACAGACACACTGATGGCCAACACACTTTCCGTGGTTATGGCAGCTATTCAGGCAATTTGAAATGTAGTATGATGCTCGAAATCCATCAAGAACATAATTCGTGTCACTGTACAGCAGAATCAGCATCTAAAATAATCATCAACCTTTTTATTGACTTCCCCATTCGCTAAACTGATTGAACTTACACTTCCCGAGCTAGCCACGAGACGTTGAGGCTCCGTCCGCCCGCTAAAACTGCCGAGCAGGGTGGCATTGAAAGAGTCCCCATCATACACATAGATATAGTCGTACGAGCATTCTGTTCCCATGCTGTGAAACGTGAGCGTGATGAATTGACTCTCATTTCTGGCCTTGATCAGCCATTCGCAGTGAGAGTCTTGTGTGTAATTAAAACCGGCTGGCCCATCGGAAATTTCCCCAAAGGGTTCGGTAAATACTTTTCTACTTCTATCGCATGGCTGGAAGTGGGTGGGGGACGGTAGTAGAGCTATTCGTTCGCTCCAAGCAAAGTGCTCTTTTAATATCAATAAATGGGCGCAAATATGGATCACCCAAGGTGAAATTAAATTCAGTTTCGCTTTTGGACGATATCCGAACATCCACATCACTGTTGCAATTAAAATTGACTTGAAACTTGAGGTCAGTTAATTTATGCACATTTTTGTTTCTTCGAAATGATTGTACTATTGCGTTCTTGTGTTGCGCTATTGTTTGCCCTTATAGAAACTAGACATATTGCAGAATGGGATGGTATTCAGTACCAGAAACTCGCGAAATCTATTAACATCACCATGCTAACAGCGAAGTAGCGTTAATTTAATTTATTTCTTGTTTATTTTTGTTTGTTTCACTGGGCTTATCTGTGGGCGAGATGTAGGTTCACTTTTGCAAATCAGTTTGACACAAAATGACAAGAAAAGACTAGTAAGCGGCAGTGTAGATAGGCCCTCCACACTACATTACCATTGGTAATATTGTTTTTAGGGATATGGTAGTTCAGCAGCACTAGGGCCTGTTTTATTGCACATCTATCTCAGTGAAGAGAAGTAAAGTAGAGTCTTTAACATTACAACAACTACACGCTGCTTGACACTTTCGAGACTCTATATACATAGTTGTTTTAATTGCGTGCTGAAGATTCTACTTGACTTTACTTCTGAGATAGATGTGCAATAAAATAGGCCTACTACGGCTTTTTAAATTGGGATTCCTGTTTCAAGCCTATGCTGCTGCTGTGAAACGAAAAATCCCATACAAAAGTGAAACAACAAAATCATGGACGCTCTAGTCCGGGACAGTTTAAAATAAAAAGAAATAATTTATTTGATTAAATGTTCTTGAAACTTAACAAATTTGGCGGTAAGTTGCGTTTAAAAGCAGCTAAATTGCAGTGCTTAAGACTTAAAAAAACGTTATTTTTTATTTAAATAAATATTGTAATAAAAAGTTTAAATATAATAAATAATTTAATAAAAAAACTAATTTAAAACAAACTTAAAACAGCATTTCTTGCAATTAAGTTTCCTGGATGAATGACACCGTCATAAAAGAACAAATGTCTTTTCCCAATTTGCAGTATACCAACTCTTAAGTGCTTGCGAAAATTTGACATTTCATTTTTTTGCGGGGTTGTTTTTTTTTTGTAATCTCACGAAGTGGACGAGGTTCAGAAAATGTGCCGAACCATTAATAGGCGCTCTTAATTTTGACAGTTATATGATACAGTATGAAATGAAAATTAGATTGTTTAAGCTGACTTAAGGCACCTAGTGACAAAGAACAGAAACAGAAACTCCACAACGCACTCCACCTGAAATTTAGTTTTGCTCTAGCTGCGTACTAGCTTTCAATATTTCGATACCAAGAAGGTTTCTATTTATTTTGCCTATGTAAAACTCTTTCATAGCTGAAGGCTAAACAGATATTCATGCGTGTCGGCGACATTCATTCTAAATTCAATACTAAAATAATGCCATGTCTAAAAAATTGTTTTCTGTAGCCGAAATAACCAAAAGAATAATACAAATAAAAAACTCAATCAGGCCTATTCGGCAAAATCTTTTATCCATTTTTCCTGTTATTTTGTTATGAATTTCCATAGAAAAGTTCGAACTGTCCAAAAATCTTTTATTTTCTCCAGATTTGGTATTCTGCGTGCAAAAATCTCTTATGAATTCTGTTTAAATCATAACAGAATAAAAGACCGAATTTTGTGTCTTTTATCATAAAAGATTTTTGTTAATTTGAAAGTTTTGGATTGAAATGGATATCTATTATAATTTTTTGTCGTCCAGAAGACAAATGTAATAAATGTGTATAAGCAAGTAGGTTTGTAATTGAAAATAATTTAGAAATTTATATTTTTGGTTTATACGAAGACACCAATCACTTTTTACAAAATTTTATTTCTAATGATGACGATGTAAAGTTGGATATTTATTTCAAGTTTATCGCGACACTACATTTTGCGGATACGGTTCATATCAGGCATCAATAGGAAGCAACCACATTTTTGATTTGTCGCAGTACATTGAGCTCGATTTAGTTGGTTACTGATTTGAAATAGAGTTTTCTAATTATATATAAATGTATATTTCTTTTTGCCTTGTCGTGATTTTTTGTTGTCTGTTTCCTAAAAAGATATTCCAGTTTTATTACACAATTATTTAGTTTGTAATAATTCAAAACATATTCTTTTCAGACTGTTTTTTGCACAAATTTGATCAGGTGCCTACTCTGCGGTTTGTTTTGACAGCTTCGTAACAGAGTTTCATAAAAGTTCGAAACCCTGAATACGATTTATAAAAGGCTGTCAGTTCAGTACAAAATCTGTCAAAATGAACGGGCGAATAGACACTCCGTTTATAAAAGATCTTTTATGGTCGAGATCTTTTATCGTTCATAACAGAATAACAGATTTTGCCGAATAGGCCTAAATAATTGGTAGTTTGTAAAGTCACAAGGAATATTTCGCTTAGAACTGTACCTATACTAGAAAACTACCTTACCTTAATTAAAGTTGATACACAAATGACAGATGGGTAATGTCAATTGTGACGTGACACCTTAAATTATATTTATTTTTCTTTATTGCACGGCTGTGTATTTTTTTCCTTCGGGATGTAGTTTTCTTTTCCTAATTTTCTCAAGTTTTTGCATTCAATCGAATTCGATTTGATGCAGTAATATTATTATTAGGGGAACCTTATTTACTGACCAAAAATACATCGAAAAACATGGAGATACCAGACCTACACGCGCCGGTCGACTTTAACAAGGTGCGTAAAGATAAGCAAAAGTAAAGATTACACAGTTATTTCGGCACGCTCCAATAAACCCTTTTATAATTATTTTCTTCTAGTCCTTGGACGATATGACTCCCGAAGAAAGAATAAGGCAAGTTCATATTTTGTATCTTGATTGTTCTATGCGTATGTATAATAGATAATATTTTTGATCTAATAGGGCTGAGCATCAACTGATGCACGAGAAACACAAGGGTCATGAATCAATGCACTCGGAGATGGTCCTTATATTACTCGTTACTCTTATTATAGCACAAATATTTCTAGTCGAATGGAAGAAACGTCATTACAAATCATATTCTGTAGGGTTAATATTTTTATCGTTTTTTCAATATGATAACCTCTTGGGTTTCAGGCCATCACCTTGTTGGGAATGTGGATTGTACCACTTGCCATATCATTTTTCTACGTTTGGTATAGATTCATATTAGTATGGGTGGTGTTTTCGTTGGTTACTGCTATCGTTATGAGAAAGGCGCTCAGTAAACCCATAGAGGGCACGACGCCTAGGTGAGTAGGTACTCTATGTTTTGCACAAATCATTTGTAACAAACTTATTACCCCCAGGCTGGTGTTTAAGTGGTTCCACTTTATTTACAAATTGAGCTATGGCTTAGGAATCGTAGGCTATCTGATCATGATGGCAACCTTCTTAGGTTTCAACTTTATATTTAGTCAACCACCTAACGTCTGGATGGATGTTGGGCTTCTGTGTGTATTCTATGGGCTCTACATTGGTGTCTTGGGGCGTGATATATCTGAAATATGTTCGGATAAAATGGCTTCTCATGTTGGTGTAAGCATTTATAAAATTGTTTGTCTTTGGCAAATTTAGAACCATTCCTTCTCTTTACAGTATTACACTCCACAGGGAATACCGACCAGACATCTAGAGGATAACGTATGTGCAGTTTGTGGTAATCAGTTGTTCGTAAGTGAAAAGGAAGAGGGTATAATTGAAAACACTTATAAACTTTCTTGCAACCATGTTTTCCACGAGTTTTGCATCCGAGGTTGGTGCATTGTTGGCAAAAAACAAACTTGTCCGTATTGTAAAGAAAAAGTTGATCTTAAGAAGATGTTTTGCAACCCGTAAGTTTATATAGGATACTACATACATACTTGGCGTGGAAACATAGGTTCTTTTTATTTTAGATGGGAACGTCCACATGTGCTCTACGGACGCCTATTAGACTGGATCCGATGGCTGGTAGCATGGCAGCCTTTAATTTTCTTTATCGTGCAGGGTATTAACTGGGCTTTGGGCCTAGAGTAAACCGGATTTCGTTATTTGAAAGAGAGTATTAAATAAACAATTTTGACGCACTGCACCCAAAGATATTCGTTATCATTTCTGTATTAGGTACGTTGTAATTTAAATATGTATTTTCCTACAAAGCCTTATACGAAATTCTAATTTATTTGTAAATAAAGACAAGGTGAAGCGAAATTAAATGGAACCATTGAATTTCTAAACATACTTAAAAACGAATCCAATTTTTATTTATTCAGTTTTCTTAAGTTTTCAAATTAAGCTTCGAAACAGGCCTTCCCTGCTGCTAATCGTAAAATGTGTTTTGGGTGTTAAATGTCATCTTATCTGTCAATCGTCGATCTGTTTGTTGCACATTTGTTCCCTGTTAGTACAAGGTTGTTGTCCGCACTAAGAAAGTTGGTTTGTACATAGTGTTCCCAATCGAACCAAAAAGAAAGGGAAAACTATAATTATGTTATTTGCTCTCAATAGCGGGAACACTACAAAAAAATTAAGTGATATGGGGACATTATTGCAGCATATTGCACGTTATTCGTACCATAACACCGCGTCTCCACGAGCAATATTTCATAGCTTGCCATCTGTCATTTCTGATAGAAAGAAATAACGATAGTATGCAATAAAATGTAGGGTGGGCATTTCATATCTTAATATTTCCATAGCCATCGCACGAAAACACATGCGTCACAACAAAAAAGTACACCCCATAGAATACTATCGATAGCAAGCTATGAGCTGAGCAATAGATGGAATACCATTTTTCATAGAATACTATTTGTGCTGTGGTCTCCACGAGCAATTTTCATAGCATACTATATGGCAAGCTATGAAATATTGCTCGTGGAGACGCGGTGTAATAGGCACACGTACAAGGTGCCAATAAAGTAGTAGTTATTCTGTGCAGTATTACTACATATAAAGTCCTTTAGTAAAAAGACAGTGTATTTGATTATAAGAAAGTAATTAATAAAATCATCTATAATATTATATTGGAGTAAGTGGTTAAAGACCTAGAATGTAGTTTTGTATATTAATTCATGGTATATTGGCAGGCGGCTACAAAATACCTAACTATATATCTGAGAAGTAAAAATTAATTTTTGCGGTCACCGACATACAAAATTAAAAGTCGGGGCCACACAAAAAGTCGGAGGTGGATAGATTCCACGTAGTATTGAAAAAAACTGAGAATTAAAATTAAAATCCCAAATAAGGGACAGCATTAAGAAGATTTCGCCGACATAGCCAGTAAAGGTGACCTTCAGCACCATTTATTACTAGCAAAAAAAAAGCAACTTCAATTTGCAATATAAAAGCATATCGTGATATCTCACCGGTTGCAGGATTCTTGATTAATACATCTCCACCTTACCGTTCAAGAACAGCGTGGGGCTCTTCACTGAAGTTTGTATCTAATTTGTTTTCTTTTCGCAATCATTTTACCAGAACTTTGTCACCACAAGACAACTCAGTGTGAATGGCATTTCTTTTCTTATCTGCATATATTTCTCCTTTTTCTTTTTCTAATATATCCCTATCTCTGGTTTCTTCATTGAGATCTTGGTTCAATGCTTCTCCTAAAGCAAACATTAAAAAAATGGATATGATCAAGTTAAAAATTCTACATCCAGCTAAAATCACCTATAAATGCTGCAATTATTTTCTTAATTTGTTCAGAACTTATTAGTGATTAGTGCTTCCTCTTTCCAACACAATAACAACAGCGTCAACAAACAGACAGCCACTTCAAAACTAACAGCCCAAAACTCACTTCAACTCGGTGGGGACGTTTCACAAGGTTTCGTTAAAAGTTCTTCGAAACCTGCGGTTTCATTTTGGTGAGAACATGGCATAAGATTAAATAGTAATCCTTTTGATCTTTTTTATATGCCTTTTATTCAGCTCCTTAGATTAGATAAGGTGCTAGAATTCTAATGAACATAGGTATTGGAACAATTTACGCAAGACACGAATACGACCATTTCTTTTCAAATTCAGGTTAATTGTATTTCTAATGATGTAATAACGATGTAAAGTTGGATATTTTTATTTAAAGTTTCTAGCGAGACTACATTTTTACAGATACCTACGGTTCACATTATCAGGCATCATTAGGAAGCAACAGCAACCACATTTTTGGTGTATCGCAGCACAGTAGCTACATCGAGATCGATTTAGTGTTTTGTAATGTAGGCCTATAGGAGATTTTTGGAGGGGATAGGACGTTGGAAATTTGAAAATGACAGGATGATGGATGCGGATGGAATATTGGAATTAAGAAGAGGAAAAGGAAATAGAAAGGGAGAGAGATAGCTGAGTGCGAGGGACGTGGCATGCTTGCGATGCTCGGCATAACTCGCCGGAAATGGGGCGGTTCTTGCCCCCACACTCAACCGGACCTATACTACAAAAACATAAATCATGCCAAAAAAAAATACTTACTTATTAAGCGGACGGACATCCACCACACTGTAGGGCGCTGCTGATGGTAATGCAGCGATTGCCTTGCCCTCCCAACCATGAAGTTCGCTGGCGGATTTTCCGAACTTCCCCGATGATGTGGATGTTGCTGACGCCTCAGACCATCCCTGCCGAATGGGTTTTAGACCACCCTACCGCACCCCCTGAAAAATTGCCTTAGCAAGTCATCGTGATCTTTTGATCACGAACAATAAAATCGCAGAATTGCATTCGAAACACCATCAAGTTCCATACATATGGCGTGAAATATCAAATTTATTCATATATCGCAAAAATAAACAAGCAAATCAAATCTTTACACAAAAAAAATTATCTCTACAAACTAAATGAAAACTAAATTTTAACAAAAGAAAAGAAACAAAAAAAAAGGAAAACTAGGCTATAGATACCACCGCCCTTGATGGATACTATTGGCAACACTATTCGCATTCAGCTGCCACAAAATACTCTAAATTAGTACCCTATATTCCTACCTAGATAGAGCTCTGTATAGGTATGTGGGTTACGGTTGCGAAAATTCGCATAAAAAAATGAAGACAGGGTGGGGAAAAACACAACCTATTACAAAAAATTTAATAAATAATAAGAAAATTAACAAAAAAAAATTCACGCCAAACCAAAAGAAATAAATTAACAAAGAAAAACTTAAAACTAACAAAATGAAACACGAAAATCGTTGGGTACTATTGTACCAACAAAAAGTACTAAATTTGCTTTTAGGTGCCGGGGCAAATGGCTGTTTTCTATATACGTATAGATACACATGCATATATATATATATATATATATAACTTATATTTTTATAATTTTAATTGCAACTAAAAAAAATTCAAATTATAATTTTTTTTCTCGTTGCCGTATTATACGGGTGGTAATAATCGGTGCTCAAGGTCACCTTTACTACTTTACTCGGCGAAGTCTTCTTTTGCTGGCCCTCATAAGGGGTTTTTATTTTTGGGTGGTGATTTAAATTTTGATACGTTGTGTGTGAATATAATCTACCTCCAACTTTTTTCACAGTAGATATACTGGAATAAAATCCACCTCCTACTATTTTAGTATGGCGGCCCCGACTTTTAATTCTGAGTGTCGGTGACCGCCAAATTAAATTTCTTCAGCTTTTCGCAGCCGCCTAATAAAACACCACGAATTAATATAAAAAAAACTACAATCTAGGCACTACCACTTACCCCGATGTTTTAAAAAATTGTATTTTGATGATTATTTTGTATATTCTTCTTGCACTGCCTTTTTACTTTTATAAGGACTTTATAATAGTACAAAGAAGAAAAACATAGGGTTGATCTCTTACACTAATCTACTTTACTCGCACCTTGTATGTGTGCCTATTATGGTCACTGTACGAATAAATTTTCAAATTTCGTCGTTGCAATGGGTGGTGTAATATGCTGCAACAATGCCCCCATACCAGTTAAATTTTTTGCAGTGTTCCCGCTATTGAGAGCACATTAAATATCATATTATTGTTTTCCCTTTCTTTTTTGTTCGATTGGGAACACTATGTACAGACTAAATTTTTCTTAGTGAGGACAACAACCATATACCAACAGGGAACAAATATGTAGGTACGGGGAACAAATGTGCAACAAAAACAAACAGATCGGCAATTGACATTAGGTACGATGACATTTAACACCCAAAACACATCTTATGCTTGGCGGGGTAAGTCGACTGCATTTCAATTTCGGTATTTCAGATTTTTATTTCATAATTTTGCCTTCTTTCAGGTGACCATAACAAAACTCCGGACATAGAGGACGTCTACGGACAAAATGGATGGTGGAAAAGGGCACCTGGATGTGGAAGATATTGCATCAAACGTGGTGAAGAACCCACCATAAACAAGCCGGGCAATACTCGTGTTTGTACATGCAGGTAAGTTTTTGTTTTCTAACCTCTTCTTTGTTGCATTTGCATTTGAGTACCTACAATAACTATTCTATACATTCCAGGAACACCATAGCACCACTCGACCTGCATCGCTTCCTATAATGGAACAGAAGGACAACTCGGTACTAAAACATAAACAAGGATATTTTTCGCTAGCATAGGAATCGGTCTGAATGTGCAATTCATCTACAGGTAGCTATTCGCCGGGGATACTTTATGGTTTTTAGTTTACTGCTGTTTCCGTGTGTACACATATACTTAATACCTATATACATAACAACAATACTATACTTGATTCTTAATTGCATGCGTAAAGAAAAAGATCCTGTGGCTAAATTGTATTTTGTTTTGTTTTCACAGTTGCTGTTGTGGAGGCTGTAGACGCGGAGTAGATATAATAAATCCTTTAACAAGTGAGTGCCCGAATTATCTGTTTAATTCAATTGAGTAATTGGTTTTGCATTTGTACTTTCAGATGTTTATGACATTGGCTACTAAGATTGCAGTTTGGATACCGGACATGTGAGGGATTATCAAAAAGTTGTTGTGTTTTCCCTACTGTGACGCAATTGTGGAAAACCGTGAGTTGCCTTTTCTTGCATGCGAATATAAATATCTAATTAAATATCAATATGTATATAAATAAATAAATTAACATAGAATAAATAAATAAATGAATAAATAGTAAACAAATACGTACATGCATGGATTAATAAATAAATATCTTAAACTAGTGAATAAGTAGGGTAAATAGGGCTATGAATAAATAAATAAATATAAATAAATCTGAATAAATAACATAGAAAACAATGAGATATAAATAAATAATCAACAATCCATACGGTAATAAATAAATAAATAAATAAATAAATCTCTACTATCAATAAATAAATAATCTGCTATAGAAATAAATAAATAAATAAATAATCTCCTATACTTATAAATAAATAAATACTCTACTATATAAATAAATAAATACTCTACTATATAAATAAATAAATAAGACTGTCATGAATAAATAAATAACATTATAATATAGGAAAAGCATACGTATGATAACTAAGCTAACAGATGTGCACACGGAATATCACAGATGAATAAGATTAGGTGTTTCGGTATATCACAAAAAAAAAACTATAGCTTCAGGTACCTAAGGTTATTGCTTTAAATCTTTAGCGTGGAAGACTCCGATTTTCTTTCCCGTCAGATTCTCTAGTTCATACATATTGTTTCCGATCATTTTTACTACACGACACTTTACGTATTTGGGACAAAGTTTAGTTGACAGGTATTTAGACGAATCGCTGAGGATAAAATTTCGGCGGTATACCTCTTGTCCTGGGACAAAACGCACATTTCTTGTTCGTACGTTATACGTTTTTGCCGATTTCTCATTCGCTTTCAATATTTGCTCTTTGATTTTGTCCCTTACACACTGTAATCTGGTTTGTCTGGAGAGGGTAACTAACTCGCTGTCATCCACCGCATTTAATCGCTTTGCCAGTTCATAGCAACTGCCGTGTGTCATCATATTGGTTCCAAAGAGTGCAAAGTATGGTGATACACCTGTGGAAGCATGAGTGGAACTGCGCAAGGCACAAGCGATGTCACTGAGGTGGAGATCCCATTCTCGTTGGTCGTTTTTGAGATACGTGCGGATAGCAGCCAGTAAAGTTCTATTCACCCTCTCCGACGCATTGGACTGAGGTGAATAATTAGCAGTTTTGAAGTGCCGAATGCCATATTTTTCCAGCAATGTTTGGAAGTCTTTGGAAACAAATTGTTTGCCGTTATCGGAATGTATTATTTGTGGCACTCCAAACACATTGAATACTTCATTTATGAGAAATTTTATTACGCTGGTGGAGTTTGCGTATTTCAGAGCTTTGAATAAAACAAATTTGGACAAATGGTCAAGGACTACAAAAACGAAAGCATTACCGGACTTAGTTCTTGGATACGGACCCAAGAAATCAATATAAATTTTTTGAAAAGGACGATCGGAACAATAACTGGTACTTATAGGTGGACGAGAAATCTGACTAGATGACTTGCATTGCTTACAGGTAACACATTGAGACACATACTTTTTGATCTGGACAGTCATGTTTGGCCAATAAAAATATTGCCGAATACGTTGCAGGGTTTTGCCTATCCCACCGTGAGCTGCCTGAGGAGGATTATGTGCGCCGGAGATTATTTCTTCGGTTAAACCAGATGGTATCCAAAGCTGCCACCTGTGTTCAACCAAGGAATCATCTCCCAAAGGTGGT
Organism: Cheilosia soror; assembly: GCA_949372485.1. NCBI lineage: Eukaryota > Metazoa > Arthropoda > Insecta > Diptera > Syrphidae > Cheilosia > Cheilosia soror. The sequence goes on from OX443561.1 coordinate 158,102,518, forward strand.
AATGCGCGCTTGTAGACATAATCGTCGACTATCTTTAAATCCGGCAATTTATCGGGATGGCTTTTGATTGTCTCTATCAGACTCTTATATTCTTCTGAGTTGAACTCTTCCGAATTAAGGTCGATTATTGGAGCAAGATCTTCAATTGTTAAGCTGTCGACATAGACGCGAGAAAGAGTGTCTGGTACAACATTCAGTGAGCCTTTTCTGTGCTCTATGTCGAAGTTGAAGGCTTGTAGCTTTAAGCTCCACCGCGCCAATCTGCCATTCAGGTCTTTTAGGCTCATTAGCCAACGCAAGCTAGAATGGTCGGTGATGACTGTGAAAGCCATTCCTTCGACATAGGGCCTGAATTTTTGTACTGCCATAACCGCTGCCATACACTCCTTCTCCGTCACGCTATAGTTTTTCTGGCAACTGTTAAGCTTCTGCGAAAAGTACGATATCGGGGATTCTTCATCGCTGTCGTTCTTCTGGAAGAGCACTGCACCTATCCCAGACTCTGAGGCATCGCACTGAATGAAGAATCGCTTCGAAAAGTCTGGGTGTGTAAGTACCGGCGCAGTTGTTAAAGCCGTTTTAAGACCTTCGAACGCTTTCTTTGCTTCTTCAGTCATCTCAAATTTTTCTTTTCTCTTTTTCAGAGTGTCGGTGATGGGAGCAGTCAAGCTGGAGAAATCCTTTATAAATCTCCTGTACCACCCTGCTAGACCAAGCAGTCTGCGGACCTGTCTCGGGGTTTTTGGGACCGGAAATTCCGTGATCGCAGCAACCTTCGAGGGATCTGTTTTGAGCATCCCACCACCAACTATGAACCCCAAATACTTCAATTCCTTGAAGCAGAATTTAGATTTGTTCAAGTTGATGGTGAGATTCGCTTTACGCAAACACTGAGCGACTTCGTCCAACAGGGCAACATGGGTTTGAAAGTCCGGAGCTACAATGAGCAGGTCGTCCAAATACACAAAGACTCGGTCCTTTAGCCGTGTTGGGATAACCTTGTCCATAAGACGGCACATCCTCTGAGCAGCATTACACAGCCCAAAGGGCATGACTGTGAAATGGTACAAGGGTCTCCCCGGCACCGTAAACGCAGTTTTCTCTCTACTCTGCTTATCCAGCGGTATTTGCCAAAAAGCATCTTTTAGGTCGACACTACTAATGTAGTAGGTGTCCTGTAGCCGGCTGAGAAGTCCATCGATGTGGGGAAGAGGATATGCGTCCTTTTTCGTAAGGGCATTGACTTTTCGTGAGTCTAAGCAAAGACGATTCTTGCCTGGCTTACGAATCAGAACAACAGGTGAGCACCATGCACTTTCACTCTCCTCCACAACGCCGAGACTTATCATCCGGTCTACTTCCTCATAAAGAAGGGCTTGTACCGCTGGAGAAACAGGGTAGTGACGCTGCTTTACTGGGGCCGCATCTCCCGTATCGATAACGTGCTCCACGAGCTCCGTCCTCCCAAGCCCATGCTGAGTATAGCAAAGGAATTTACGCTGGACTGCCTCCAACTCGGACTGCTGTTGAAAAGAAAGGTGGTGAGTATTTGAGTCACTTTCTATATTTGGAATTGAAATTGTGCTTATCACATTAGGTGCTAACTGAAACGCTTTCCAGAAGTCGACTCCTAAATAAATCTCCTGGTCTAAATTTGGTACGAGATAAAACGTTATATTCTTTTTGGTGCCTTTATACACAACTGGAGCTATGATCCTCCCAATGATGGATTGGTTTGCACCATCTGCAGTTCTTACACCGGATCTATATGAGTGTACGGGTAAGTTTAATGAATTTACAAATTCGTTGCAATTTTTGCCTATGATGCTGATGCTGGCCCCGCTGTCAAGCAGACCAAGTACTTCTTTATCAGCGATTTGTATTTTCGCGTACGGTCGTGGGTCAGCAACAGTATCTAAAATTGTTGACGCTATGCTTCTCCTAATCTCTTTTCTAATCTTATACCTATTTCTTGTTTTTCTAATTCTATTTGAAACTAACCCATTACCTTTAAATATCCTATCTCTAGTAGTATAATAATCTCTTATTCTAATATGGAGTGGCTTAATCGCTACTCTTTTTCTAACATTTCCTAAATCTAAATCCTTATCCCTAGCTAGTATCTTAATTGGTTTATTTTCCAAAAGTGGGCTACGACTACTCTCAGAATCGGTTTGAGTTTCGTTGTTGCATTTTGTTGTATTTAGGGGGTCTGAGTCGAACGCGACTCCCCCTTCTGCATCGCGTTCTTCGCCCTGTTTTCCGGGTTGCATCGGCCGCACTTCGGTGTTATAACACCCTCCTGTCCGCATTTGTAACAGAAGATGTTACGCACTGACGATGGACAGTCGAAGAACGTGTGACCCTCTGCCTTGCAATTCCAGCAACTCAACGTTTTTGAATTAGCAAAATGTACCTTCGGTCGAGCACCGGTATACTGCATTGCAGCAACGTGGTCTTGCACATCCTCTTCCTCTTCTTCGTGGTACTCAATTTCATGCACCGCATATCTTCCTGGCCCTGGAGGTCTTTGGTGTTTGGGTGCCTCCCCTATAGGAAATGCATTTTCCGCTTCCTTACATGCATTCCTCAACTGGTCTAATGTAAACAAAGTCATTGGGAATACTAATCTTCCTATTTTCTGATTTAAGTTTCTTTTTAAAATTCGTATCAGCTCTAGCTCTGGTATCTGCACCCTGAGCTGAGATTTTAACTTTGATATCGACGCGAAGTAATTGTCGCACGACTCCCAGGCACCTTGCCTACGATCCATTAGGTCACGCATAATTTCAAAGTCTGACTTTGAGTTTCTAAACTGACGCATCAGCGCTTCGCGCAGTGTCAGCCAATCCGGACGATAATTGGATCGTTGAAATTCCCAATACCACTCGTAGGCGGCACCTGAGAGCAGTAGATGAAAATCGCGTAAAATCTCCGCCCAGGTGCAGTTATATTGCGACTGCAATGTCTCTAGGCGAAATATGAAGTCCTCCACGGTGAGCATGTCCGGTTTTCCTTCAAATACTAATCCCCATCTGTCTACTCTTACTGGACTACGATTCCTTGAAGTGGAATAAGATGTATGAGGATGTGGACTGTACTGCTGTCTACCGGGAGTGCTTCTGTTTTGTCTATGTTGGTGTTGTTGATGTTGCTGACTATGGATTTGACGACGTTCATAGTCTTGCTGGTTAGCTTGGTTTTGTCGAGGCTGAAATTGGTTGTCGGGGACAAATGCTTCTGGATCCAAGTTGGCTCTCCAATTATGCACTGGCTGCTGTTGTGGAGGCTGAATTGGATTTCGAACCACTGGTGGATTCGGAGCTGGAGTGGGAATCGTTCCTACTTGGGGAGCTGACTGGGTTACTAGATTGATTTCCCTCATAAAATCTAGGAAACTGTTCCTCATATCAGTTCTTAGGCTTTCTGATATTTCATCCCTAAGCGTGTCCTTATAGGATGAAAACGCATTAACTAATGCTAGGTTGATATAGCTTTTCAGATCGGGTGGTACTACACTGCTCCTTTCTTGTATATCGTTAATATTGTTATCTATACGTTGATTATTGTTGTTTAATGGTGGATTATTTACTTTTGCAGGAATGTGTCTAATTGTTCTGTCGTTTGACTGCTGGCTGTCGTTTTGGGCTGCTAGTGAAGCTGCACCTAACTCACTAAACTCGCTGTAAGCCGGAGCTGCAACAGAATCGCTTGAGCTACTAAACCGACTCTCTGGCAGAGTGACGTTCGACGCACGCGAACTGGGTCTTTCGCGTGGTGTGGTCACCACTTGGGGCTGATGTTCTGCCGAATTAGTTTTGGCACTTGGCGCACCAGGCAACATATAAGATGTTTCTTGTGCTGGAGGCCATCTAGTATTTAATGGAGGCGTACGCGGAATATTCGCCATTGTGGAAAAGTTATTATTTTCAGTCAATAACCTACTCTGAGAACGGGTAAGAATTCTGTTGTTATCAGATATTATATTTGTTAATTTATCTATTCTTTTATTTGTAGATGACCTCATATCCTGGGAACACTATTGCAGCACTACACCAAAGTATCTGACAAAATTACGACCACTGAATACGAGAAATATTATTGTAATGTGTTATATAGTACGGAATGGGACAAAAAAAAAAACGAAAGGTAAGTAGTAGTGAATTAGATAAATGTTTGTACTAATAGATATTTTCAACTAATTGTATTTGTTGAAATATATTTATATATAGGGTATGTAAATATATCTATAAAAATAAATAAATAAATAATGTATAAATAAATAAATAAATAATAATGAAAGGGTTGATTTTTATTTGGATATATGTATATGTGAATATTGTATTCTTCTAAAGTATGTATGTATCTTGTGTTATGTATATTGTTTTAGGGTTTGTGTCATATAATTGCGGGGGTGTTTCGGGCGTCTGTCATCGGCGGCTTATTTGTTGGCGAAAGCATAATGGTCTGATCTTTCAGCAACATCCTGGATAATTGGACTGCAGACGGACGATTTATCACGGTCCCTCAGTGTGGCGGAATACTAAACATATAGGTACAAGGACAAACAACGTTACAGGCCTTCCTGCTTCCGCAATTCCATTCTAGCCTTCAAGGCTTTTGATGGAAGACTTGAAGCAATTCAATCTATAACACACTAAAGAACAAGAATAACAAAAGACGGACTAGTGCTACATGACTTGACAACACTACATCAGACAAGGTCACTAGTTCCATATAATCACAAAACGATACGATATGAAAATGAAATTTGAAATTTTATGATAGGAAATTGAAATTGTTAACATTGAAAAGGTGGATAGAAGAAGAAAGAAAACTAGGACTGACAAAGTGCCAATTGTTGTCACTGTCAACATCGAACGTTCTCGTCGCAATTCGAGATGGCATTCTAAAGAGCTATCCACTCGAAGACTTACGAGATTTTGATGTTGACAGTAAGAACAATTGTGGACAAATACAACATAAAGGACAGAAGACTAGGACAAACGGACGTTGGGCGCCATTTGTAATGTAGGCCTATAGGAGATTTTTGGAGGGGATAGGACGTTGGAAATTTGAAAATGACAGGATGATGGATGCGGATGGAATATTGGAATTAAGAAGAGGAAAAGGAAATAGAAAGGGAGAGAGATAGCTGAGTGCGAGGGACGTGGCATGCTTGCGATGCTCGGCATAACTCGCCGGAAATGGGGCGGTTCTTGCCCCCACACTCAACCGGACCTATACTACAAAAACATAAATCATGCCAAAAAAAAATACTTACTTATTAAGCGGACGGACATCCACCACACTGTAGGGCGCTGCTGATGGTAATGCAGCGATTGCCTTGCCCTCCCAACCATGAAGTTCGCTGGCGGATTTTCCGAACTTCCCCGATGATGTGGATGTTGCTGACGCCTCAGACCATCCCTGCCGAATGGGTTTTAGACCACCCTACCGCACCCCCTGAAAAATTGCCTTAGCAAGTCATCGTGATCTTTTGATCACGAACAATAAAATCGCAGAATTGCATTCGAAACACCATCAAGTTCCATACATATGGCGTGAAATATCAAATTTATTCATATATCGCAAAAATAAACAAGCAAATCAAATCTTTACACAAAAAAAATTATCTCTACAAACTAAATGAAAACTAAATTTTAACAAAAGAAAAGAAACAAAAAAAAAGGAAAACTAGGCTATAGATACCACCGCCCTTGATGGATACTATTGGCAACACTATTCGCATTCAGCTGCCACAAAATACTCTAAATTAGTACCCTATATTCCTACCTAGATAGAGCTCTGTATAGGTATGTGGGTTACGGTTGCGAAAATTCGCATAAAAAAATGAAGACAGGGTGGGGAAAAACACAACCTATTACAAAAAATTTAATAAATAATAAGAAAATTAACAAAAAAAAATTCACGCCAAACCAAAAGAAATAAATTAACAAAGAAAAACTTAAAACTAACAAAATGAAACACGAAAATCGTTGGGTACTATTGTACCAACAAAAAGTACTAAATTTGCTTTTAGGTGCCGGGGCAAATGGCTGTTTTCTATATACGTATAGATACACATGCATATATATATATATATATATATAACTTATATTTTTATAATTTTAATTGCAACTAAAAAAAATTCAAATTATAATTTTTTTTCTCGTTGCCGTATTATACGGGTGGTAATAATCGGTGCTCAAGGTCACCTTTACTACTTTACTCGGCGAAGTCTTCTTTTGCTGGCCCTCATAAGGGGTTTTTATTTTTGGGTGGTGATTTAAATTTTGATACGTTGTGTGTGAATATAATCTACCTCCAACTTTTTTCACAGTAGATATACTGGAATAAAATCCACCTCCTACTATTTTAGTATGGCGGCCCCGACTTTTAATTCTGAGTGTCGGTGACCGCCAAATTAAATTTCTTCAGCTTTTCGCAGCCGCCTAATAAAACACCACGAATTAATATAAAAAAAACTACAATCTAGGCACTACCACTTACCCCGATGTTTTAAAAAATTGTATTTTGATGATTATTTTGTATATTCTTCTTGCACTGCCTTTTTACTTTTATAAGGACTTTATAATAGTACAAAGAAGAAAAACATAGGGTTGATCTCTTACACTAATCTACTTTACTCGCACCTTGTATGTGTGCCTATTATGGTCACTGTACGAATAAATTTTCAAATTTCGTCGTTGCAATGGGTGGTGTAATATGCTGCAACAATGCCCCCATACCAGTTAAATTTTTTGCAGTGTTCCCGCTATTGAGAGCACATTAAATATCATATTATTGTTTTCCCTTTCTTTTTTGTTCGATTGGGAACACTATGTACAGACTAAATTTTTCTTAGTGAGGACAACAACCATATACCAACAGGGAACAAATATGTAGGTACGGGGAACAAATGTGCAACAAAAACAAACAGATCGGCAATTGACATTAGGTACGATGACATTTAACACCCAAAACACATCTTATGCTTGGCGGGGTAAGTCGACTGCATTTCAATTTCGGTATTTCAGATTTTTATTTCATAATTTTGCCTTCTTTCAGGTGACCATAACAGTTTTCTAATTGCATTTTGCTCTGACGTGGTTTTGTCGTCTTTTTCCTAAAAACATGTTCCAGTATTTATTACTTTTAGTTTGTAAAGTTCAAGACATAAAATAGGTAGGTAACTCATAAAATAATAGTCTTTTTTGATCGCCTGAATGATGCCATCTTGGAAAATATTTCTTGAAGTTTGTTATCAGTTGCCTGTGCCTCAAATGTCAGTTCTCCAGTTTTCTATATTCTTTTCTTGGAATTTTGACATGCAGGAATTAAACTAGTTCGCAGACCATACAACCAATCTATTTTTCAGCTTTTTGCATTTCTAAACCAATTTAGTGAATTAAACTGTAAAATAATATTTAAAATTCATTATGATATGTTCACGACTTCTGGGCTGTAATATACAGGCATGTCGTCAGGCTTTCACTTTGGTTGGCAGAAACAGATATCGGCTTCCGGACTGTGAGTAATATTTTAGGTTATATTTCACGAAATGATTTAACCTTTTTCTTTGGTTTTTTTTTTTAGCTGAAAGTAAAATTATTTCATCAGTTGTGTTTAGCCGTAATTTGTACGAAACGGTAAAAAAACGAGCCCTTGATGCTCGCGCAAAATCAAAAAAAAACAACGAATATCCAAACAATCGCCCCTGTCCCGATTCTGTATTTCCCAACGAAAAAGAAAAAGAAATCACCCGAAAAGTGTTTCCTTTGCTAATGTTATTTAAGTAAAGCATTTTCACGTTCTTTCAATTACAGCCAAAGTGTAGAACCGTACAAGGCAGCCAGAATGCTAAAGATGATGGGTCTAAAACGGAACCACACTCGACACTTGGATCGTCGGAGAGCGGAGGAAATAATCTGAAGTGGATTTTAGCAGCACTAGCAGCGACTGGCGCTGGTGCAGCTACATGGTTCCTTTTGCGAGGAGATGAATCAAAAAAGAAGGGAGATCAAAGTGATTCTTCGAATTTTGCTAAGAGGGGTGAGTTATGATGTGTAAACTAATATTGCAAATTGTAGGTCCTTTGATCTTTAAATTGGATAACAAGATGTTTTGCTCACATTTGTAGTACATATACTGTAGTTCTATTTAACGGTTATGTCTAATGCCAGAGAAAGGGAAAGTGTTTTTGATGTATGTATTGTAGTTACTTTTTATACCCTCCACAGGAAGGTATATTCACTTTGCCATTACGTTTGTAACGCCAAGAAGGATTCACCGGAGACCCTATAAAGTATATATATTCTGAATCAGGATCACATTCTGAATCGATTTAGCCATGTCCGTCTGTCTGTCTGTCTGTCTGTCTGTCTGTCTGTCTGTCTGTCTGTCTGTCTGTCTGTCTGTCTGTCCGTCTGTCTGTCTGTCTGTTGAAAGCACGATAGCGTCCAAAGGAATTGACCTAGGCGAATGAAATTTTGTGAGACGACTTCTTTTTACCGTCGTCAGGTTGGTATTGAAAATGAGCTATGTCGGTTAAGTAGTTCTGGTACCTCCCATACAAAACCACTATTAGACCCACGTCTCTCTCTGTCTGTTGAAATCACGATAGCGTCCGAACGAATCGACTTAGGCAACTGAAATTTTATGAGAGGTCTTATATTTATAGCCTTCAAGTTTGTATTAAAAATGGTCCATGTCGGTCAAGCAGTTCTGTTACCTCCCATACAAAACCACTATTGAACACACGTCTCTCTCTGTCTGTTAAAGCACGATAGCGTCCAAACGACTTAACTTAGGTGAATGAAATTTTGTGAGAGGACTTTTTTTAACCGTCGTCAGGTTGGTATTGAAAATTGTCTATGTCGGTAAAGTAGTTTTGCTACCTACCATACAAAACTAATATTAGACACATACTAACACGCATGGCAAGCATTTTGCATGACTTTTATGCAGTGGAGGGTATCAAAGCATCGGCCAGGCCGATGATAACACTTTTACTTGTTTTTCTTTTTTTGTAGCTTCTGATTTACCTAATTTATAGTACTATACTAGTAGTAGAGGATTTACTCATCTTTTCGGGGTCCAGGTGCTCCCTAAAGAAGAAGACTTAATATCACTTAAGCTGGACATACGCACTATTTACTATGTACTCTATTTTGACGGCTAGATCCACTTTATTTAGGTGATGTCCTGTGAGTAATCCTACTACAACTTCTACGATTTTAATATCCTGCCTGCTCAGATTTAAAATCCTATTGTCATGGTGATTTAAGTGTTCGATAGCTCGTTTGGTCTGCCTGAGACCTTGAGACAATAATTCTCGTATATTCCCATCTTTTTATTGCAAAGTTTATAGACGATTTTGAGGCGGGTTCCGGTCCTGTGAAGGGATTTCTGAGCCTCTTCTGACCAATTTGTCGGCTTTTTCGTCCTCATTGCTAGGAACCCACCATAGTTTGGTTCTGTGCCTGAGTTTGAGACTAAGGGTGCAAAGTGTAATACAGACTAATGAAAGGCGAGCTATATGTATTTATAGGTGCTCGACTGTCCGTGAATGTATGTATGTAAACGCATTTGATAACAGTTTTCTGGATATGGCATCCAAACCTGGAAGGCACAAGGGATTTTCACATTGTCGTAGCATATTTAGTTTTGGTTTGGTAATTGATATATGTACATATATTATGTATGCAGGTATTTATAATTTTGATAGACTTAAGTTATCATTAATTCACAATCGCTGTTACATGTTTCTTTTGCTTTCACTGCGAGAAACTGTGACTAGTTAGTAGTACCTACTCTGATACATCTTTGGTCCGGTTATTTATGCACTATACATCTAAGTGCATGACGTGTCCTTATGCGTAAGACTATAAGTCAAAGTTTTTATAGAAAAATTCCCAGTTTTCAAACTTTATACATACAAAAATCAAAGAAAATCAATTTCTCCGATTTTAAAAATATTGCTTGGTGCTTGATTTATTAGCAACCAGAAAGGGGGTGTGTGTAAAATATTGTTTCATCCTAAAGACCTAAAGCACGAGAGCAAAGTCCCTTGTAAATACTAGTTTATCACGGCCATAAACTACACTTTGTGAAGTAAGTATAAACTGCACACCAAGAATTGTACTTCTCCCATATCAAAAAATATTTTAAAATAACTTTCTGCACCACTCAATAATCCGTTAATTTTTTGTTTTTTTACTTTTAGTTCCAGAAAATTCCAAAGATCTACCAAATAAGGTACCATACCTTCTTGTAGGAGGTGGTACTGCAAGTTTCTCAGCATTCCGAGCTATCAAATCTAATGATCCAAAAGCAAAAGTTCTGGTAATAAGTAACGAATTCCTTAAGCCGTATATGAGACCACCACTATCAAAGGAACTTTGGTACGCATCTGAGCCTGGTGTAGTACCTAAAGATTATCGTTTCAAGCAGTGGACTGGCGCCGAAAGAAGGTATTCTCCTTGTAAATTATGAATGCTATTATAACAATCAAACCCATTTGCAGTTTGTTTTTCGAACCGGACGAGTTCTTCATTAATCCCACAAAACTTATAGATTCTCCTAATGGTGGTATTGCAGTGGCACAAGGTTACACTGTGAAGAAAATCGACCCAAAAAAACGTATTGCAACGCTTACCGATGGGACAGAAATTGAGTACGAAAAATGTCTGCTAGCTACAGGTTGCACGCCCAAAAATTTACCAGTTTTCGAAAACGCGCCTAAAAACGTCAAGGACAAAATAATGTTCTACCGATCGCCGAATGACTTTGAGAAACTAAAAAAACTCCTTGACGAGAACAAATCGATCACTGTCATTGGAAATGGGTTTCTAGGAAGCGAATTGTGTTGTTCCCTTGCAAGTTATTCGAAAAATTCGAATGTTAAAATAAATCAAATTTACCCCGAGTCGGGAAACATGTCGAAGGTCCTTCCCGAATACCTAAGCAAATGGACAACGAAAAAAGTGGAGGAGCAAGGTGTGTGTGTTCTTCCAGGTGTACAAGTTAACGAAGTCAGTAGAGAACAGAACAGCTTGAAGTTGACTCTTAGCAATGGACAGACCGTTCTTACTGATGTAACCGTTGTCTGCGTTGGGTGTGAGGCAAATACAGAAATTGCTGCTCTATCTGCGTTAGAAGTTGATGGTGATATGGGTGGATTTGTGGTCAATGCCGAATTAGAAGCAAGACAGAATCTGTTTGTGGTATGTGTGCTTGAGTTATTCTTCAAATTCAAATTCATAAATGTTTCTCCCTTTAAGGCTGGAGATGCATCATGTTTTTATGACCCCTTGCTTGGAAGAAGACGATTAGAGCACCATGACCATTCTGTTATATCTGGTCGGCTAGCAGGCGAAAATATGGTTGCTAGAAACGATATAAGTAGGTTGATGTAATTTGCTTCTTTTCTAAGGATTTTTTATTATAATTTCATTTACAGAAAAACCCTATGAGCATCAGAGCATGTTCTGGTCGGATCTGGGACCAGCGATTGGTTATGAAGGGATCGGTAGAACCGAAGCCTCTTTACCCACAGTTGGTGTATTTGCTTTGCCCTCAAAAGAAGATAGAAACACAGATAATTTGGAGCCCACAGGAGAAAAACCAGCCGAAAACCAGATGTCTGAAGCTTCCGAAGTTGTAATAGAAAGCCCGTCAGTGACTGCGACGGAATCTCAAAATGATTATGGCAGAGGTGTCATATTCTATCTGAAGGATGACAAGATTGTAGGCATTCTTCTGTGGAACATATTCAATCGTATAGGTCTCGCCAGGACAATTGTGAATCAGAACAAATCTTACAAAGATTTGAACGAAGTGGCGAAACTTTTCGAGATCCATTCGTGAAAATAGTCTGGTTTCTTTGCTAGTCGTTAATTTTTAAAATAACTTGTAAGTATATCTGAGTCATGTTTGCATTTCTGGAGACAATGCTTCTGCACAACTTTTGGGGACAAATTTAAAACCTGAATGAAAGTGGTATTCGAAATAGTTGTACTATTTTTCGGGGAACTTTGTTGACATTCTTTTGACATTCACGATGTTGTCTGTAGATATATACCTAATTATAACATTATTTGATTAGAAGTAAACTATTAGTTTGTTTTTTTTTTTTTTGTGTTACATTTGTAAAGGTCCAAAATCTTGGAAAGCTATTATTGAACGTCTCATTTGAACGTCTCATCCAACAAGGCTTTTGCCCAGTCAGCGCAAATAAATGGTTAATGCTTTTCTCTACTTTATCTATTTTACCATTTGTAAATAAAAGAAAATGTGTGCAATATTATTACATATATGTATATAGTTTGGTATTAAAGAAGTGAATTGATTTCTGACACATGTTTGAACTGTTCTCTAGTTTCACCAATTAATTGTTCGGGTTATACAATTTTTTTTTTTACAAACATTTAATCTAGGTACATTATTATATCTGTGCCTGTATAAAAATGCATGTACCTATGTATACTATGGTATGAACTCCGAAGCCTTTTACCCGATCAAGAACAAATTTACAGGCATTGGCCCAGAAGTGTGTTCAAAATCGGACAAAAAAATTGCAAACGCTATTTCTCGACACTCATTGGTAGCTTACAAATTTGGAACATTCATGTGCATTATCTCGATAGACAAGAAAAAATATATCTGAGCATATAATTTCTAAAAAAAATCTCAAGACAATTTACGCGTGTCTACATTATGTTTGAACTAAAAATCTATACCTGATACTTAAAAAAAGGGTTGGGGAATCTTTTTTAATATTGGGTTTACCGCAGTAGTGCTGAAACTACTCAACTCTAGTTTTCATTCATATACATAAATTCAAGAAGTTAGCACCCAGCCAATTTCCATTATCTAAAAATTGTGCACTATAGTATGTAATAATACATATTCAATAAAAACGTATTTCGGAAAGAATATTAAGGATTTGGTGGTCCCCGTTAACTTATTATACAGAAGTGATATTTCTTTAGCGCTAGTACTGGACGCGAGCTCAGAGGCAGTACTTTCGGCCGGTAGTTTGAGAGCAGCGGACTCTAAAATATTTTATTTTTACCTAATAGATGTCAATCTGTGCAGATACCCGCAATAGGCAGACAAGGCTGGCTAATCCGGAGGTCGCCAGGTATCCGGGTATGGGTACTGCTCGTATGACTTGTCTTAGAGCTCGAAGAACCTGTCGCCGTCTCTCTCATCCGTGAGGGCATGTGCGCATGTTAGGACAATGTTGGTGCATTTAGCCTTGATGTGGATTGTCATGAGGTGCTGGTTCATATAGTTAAAACTTAAGACTTCTTGCTTAAGTCTGCCGCCAACGACGAATCCACATCCAAATAAGCGCTATTTTTGTTCCCAATAGCAGTCGCCATAATATGTCGCAGTTCTTCATCCTCTTTTTGCCCGGTCCATCCCACACTACGACCAACTGCCCGACTATGTTGATAGATACAGACCTGGTAAAACCTATCCGCTACTTTCTTCCTTCTTTCAGTACATTCTTTCGAGCGATTTTAAGTGAACCGCAAGAATATTCAGAAGCGAGCACTGGGGCCTGAACCTGGGGTGTCAGCACGTAACTTGATACAATCGAGTTCAGTCGATACAGTCGAGCTCTGGCTCGATTATCCTCGATTGAGACAAATTAGGTGCTGCCAGAGCTCGATTGTATCCCCTGGCGAAGTCCAACGCCCACGGTGAAAGGTATTAATTTAACGTCCGTCGTTAACTCCCGTTAACGTGTGAGGGTTAATTCAAAAAATTGTATACTTAAGATGAGAATAAAATATTTTAAAAACAATGGCAGCACTTACAACAAAGTATATGCCTACTATAGAATTGTTCAAAGCCAGGAATCTGGGGGTCTAGCGTCTAGCACGTAACTTGATACAATCGAGTTCAGTCGATACAATCGAGCTCTGGCAGCACCTAATTCGGTGCTAGACCCCCTGTTCTAATATGTCTATTATGCAAATCAGCAAAATTTTGTCTATAATGTGTAATTTTTGGCCAGAGACCGTTGCTTCTTCAGCAACATTAGGCAAACTAATATAATTTAAAGAAAGTTTGCATATACCTACCCAACCTTGCACCCATCCAATAATCCAGACAGTGACCCCAAGCAGGTGGGTTGCACATTTCAAGGTAGCACAAGGGTAGCAATTCGCGCGCGGTGCTTGCTTTTTTTTCTAAGAAGTGTGTACTCTAAGCAAAGCAACATAAAAAAGTAATTTTCCATTTTCTCAAAACATCAATCTGGCTTTCAGTGTTCGATTAAGGATTGATTTGGGCAGTAAGAACTATAAATGGAATAGGTAGGTATTTATTTTCTTAATATTGAAAAAAATTAGTATACAACTTTTTTTTTTAAATTACCTATCCCGCCTATACGAAGCGACACCCCTCTACAAAAAACCGTTAATTTTCGGCGCCTAAGACCTACTGTCCACGTGGCTGCGCTTCATACGCACGCTTTCGTCATTTGCATCTTGGTGTACGCTTGCTTGCAGCTTCCTTGCAGCTGGCATATAAACAAACGAAGCTGTGTCCACGGAGCGCATCTTGTTGTACGCTTGCATGTAGCTTGCGTGCAGGGGTGCAGCTTCCACATAAACAGTCGAACCACTGTCCACGGAGCGGCAAAATACGCTTGTCGTCATTTGCAGTTTGCATTGCCGCTTCGTGCCGCTACAAGCAAGCGTACAACAAGATGCAAATGACGAAATCATGAAGTGCAGCTACGTGGACAGTAGGCCTAAGTTATCGTACTCGTGCCGAACCCACTAAGTCAATTTTGTTCCTAGGTCTATCTCAAGAACTAATTAAATTACCGTAGAAGGCTGAAATTTTCACACAACATCAGGTATGTATACCGTATACGTATAATCTATAGTTAGACGAAAAATAACAAAAGCGATACATTGAATGGTTTTAAAGTTATTAATTAGTAATTTGGTGAAAAAAGTATTTTCCTTCATACAAAAAGTATCGAAAAGTTATGTATGTGCTGACATTTAAACAACTGATGTAGCTTCTTATGTTTGGAACCTTTGGTGCGCTAGTGACACTCGCACTTGACCAGTTGTTTTTTTTTTTTTTGATTCGGATCACTTTTTTTAGATCTCGATATTTTTCACTAATTCGAATACCAATAAATATACCTTTCACATCGGTTTTCTGTCATTCAGAATTTGTTTTCAAAATAAAATTCCGAAATGTCTCGTAGTTAGGTAGGAATTCAGAACAAACACGTAAATAATGGACATGGACATTAGACATGGATTTAATGTTGGGCCAATTGCTTTCATCTTCGTCATTTTCTTCTTCCTCGTCACCTGTGGATTTCGATTCTTCGTCGATATGATTATCCATATTAAGTTCGTATGTTTGCATAGACAAACGAAAACAAAACTATACATGTGTAAATAATGAATTTGATACTTTAGTTAGTACTTAGTTTTTTAGTTTGTTTTGTTCATTGAGAAAAATGCCGTGAATAGCTAGCTAATTTTAATATTGTCTGAAAGAAATTGAAAAGGATTAAAAAAAAGGTATAAATCTAAGTTTATATACAGTCCATTGTCTTGCCAGCTTGACTTTCGAATAATACATTTACCATAGTTTTTTATTTTACTTTTCTAAAGAAGTGTAGCACTTAGTGCTTTTTAGTTTTGTCCGACACTGTAAATGAAACCCACCTCACGACCAATTGATCAAGCTCCTTCCAATTGAACGATAACCAAAAGGTCGCCGAATATTTATTAGATAAATATTCAACACTGGATCAATATTTTTTATGTCCGGTCTTTCTTTTTTTTTAAACTTTTTTTGGAAAGTTATAAACTCTCAGATGTTTAGGTTTAGCAGCTGGATCTAATCTAAACCAACCTAAAAAGAAAACAACAAATCGACAAAACCTAAAAACTATTTTTTTTTGTTATTCTATAGGTAGGTACCTACTCAATACCGGAATATACCTGCATATAATTTTTTGCAAAAAGCTTCTTTGTTTATCGAAATATCGGTGTTTCACATCTACGAATTAAAATTGTTTGTACCTATGTATCTGCTTATCTAAATTTTGATTCCTCTAACCATCTGTTAAGGTGAAACAACGTCACCAAAAGAAAAACAAAAACAAGCAGCTTCACCTATAAGGCACATAAGAATTTGACGCCGCAACACCTACACACCGCCTTGGCACTAAGCAGTGAAAACAACAAGACTTGTTTGCGCCCCCTAAGTGATTAAGGTTTGTTTAAGCCCGAGCCTGACAAGAAAAATGTCAAAACGAAAACAAAAAAGGCAAAAGGTGATGCTTGGGTTCTGGATACACAGATGTGCACCTACATATAGGCACTGAAAGGAAATCAAAGTCTGGACTCTGGATCTGCTTGTCGTTTGGGCCTCGTTAAAGCTTTAAAATGAACTGGTTACACTAACAAGATAGGTACAAAAAAAAATATATATAGGTATATGTATATACAAAATTGGAATACGATCTGCTAGCAGAGCTCTTTACAAACGTCAGGCATATGTTATATACCTAACCTAACCAAACACCGTACACACGCACACACCATCTAGAGCGGGCAAATTAATCTAAGCGCATTTTGGTTTTCGTGTATGTTTACTCACAAACACACGAACATCCTAAAACAAGGTGATTAGCAAACTTGTTAGACACCAAACTCAATTTCTGCCTCTTTAGCTCCCATCGTCATCACTTCCACTCGCTCAGTTCCGTGCTTGTTGTGGGTTCAAAAAGATACAAAATGCAATTAGATACATTTATAACAGTATGCGGAAAAAGTGAACATACAATTTGCTTTGAAATATCGGACTCTCCATAATGTCGATGAAAGGAACGAAATCTCAATCTTCGAAGATATTCATGGCTACAAGCTATAAGGCCTTGTCTATCTGTATGTCGAAGAATGGTTCAGTGTATTGTGTATGTCACGGATAGTACAGCATTCTACTGTACATCTACTTAACATTTACATTTTAATAGGTTTACTGTATTATCAGTTACCTAAATGAAATCAGAGCTGGCATGTGATGTTCGAGATTTGAGAAATATTGGAAAAAATAAAATAGAAAGTAATTTTGGAAATTTAGAAAAGAAGAGACATCGCTCTGAGATCATTAACGAAATCCCGACCCGACATTGTTCCATTCAGTAAAGAAGACTGAATACCATACCAACGAAGATTCTACATATATATTCACCCCTATCGTGGAATCCGCCGGGGGGAATTATTCACGGAAAAGAATATTTTGGTATCGTCGAATCCGCAAAGTGAACAGTTCCCAATTCGGGAAAAATTCGATTTGAACGTTTTTAAGGATACAGTGAAACTTATTCGCAGTAACCACTCGGGGAACTGAACACTTTGCGGATGCGACGATACCAAAATATTCTTTTCCGTGAATAATTCCCCCCGGCGGATTCCACGATAGGGGTGATTATCATGCTGGCCTTAGATTTTTGCAATGTGCTCCAAAATCTCTATAAAACATTTCGCAGATACCTCTTGTAGTAGATTTTTCGACTTCTTTGATTAGACAATAATGAATAAAAATTTGTGCGCGTAACATGTCCTGTCCATGTCCATACAGGAGTTTCTCTAGACAGCTATCGTTTATGTGAGTTTTATTTTCGGAACTAAAGAAGGGGTTAGTGTGCTGGACTACTGTGCGAAGGATCCCAGGTTCGATCCCCGGAAAAAACACAAATTACATCTTAAAGTTTTATCTACTGCGCCACCTCTCGCGAACGTCTGACAAACATCTGAGAGTATGACTGTCATGAAAAAGCTTCTCAATTCAGCCGTACGGACTCGGCATACAATTGTAGGTCTCTTGCATTCGTCCCAAGAATAGAAACTCACACAAAACGAATGGTTGCGAGAAGCTAGGCTTAGGGTGTCTACCCGCCTGTTGCGTTATTTATGCGTCTCGGACAGCTTAATTGGGGGAAAACTTTTCCATCATACACAAAATTGTACAACAACCGAAAATAAATAAGTTAACTATTGCTGACTCTTGTTTGCTAATGACCTCTTTTATTACATTTGTTGTTATCGCAGAACTTATAAAATAATTTTGTGTCCAGCCGAAATTTTACGAACTGGCTAAATTTTCCATATAAAATTGTGAGTTGTTACCTACGAAAGCAGGTAGGGAGGTAGGTACCTATGTCATCTCACAAAAATGTGCAACAGCACGTTCTATATCGCAGTTACCATCCCTAATTGCAATACTTTTTATCCCTACTGTTAAATACACAAATCTTTTGCTTCCTCTCCTCGTCTTCATATTGGGTTTGGGATTGGAGGGATGGAAGAAATGGGAACGTTTGCTGTAAGGCAGGCGCAATCGCACTCGCACAGCAGAACTACTTGACTTGGCTTCTTCACTACTGAGTTCACTCCACTCCACTCTGCCTGCCAAACAGCGTCTGCAGTTTGCTGTTGCTGTCTGCTTGATATTGCTACACGTTCATCGTCGGTCCCAGTTCCCAGTACCTAGTCCCACTCAGTCAGAAGTGAGCTGTTGCGTCGTCGTGACGTGTGATCGTGGCATTAATTTATTTACCTGTATATATTTGGATTTATAATATCGTAGTAGATTTTCGCTAGTAGTGTTGATTTTAATTGCTTTCGGACACCAAAATAGTTTCGGAAGGTTTTTGTCGGTTGATAGAGCAAAACCGTTAAAAGTAGATGCACCTCATCAGCATCATGGTTTTGCTTTGAGATATTTTTTTCCTGTGGTGTAAAAGATCTTTTAAGAACAACGATATCGGAGAATTCCAGTGTGATGGTTCTTGTCCTGCTTTCTTGAATGTGCGTAGTGCGTTGACTCTTTATTTTGTTTTTCAGTACGACATGTTATAATATACAAACCACAGATACGTGCACCGTGTTTAGCGATACTTGCTTCGGGAGATCAGAGTTTAAAGTCGATCGCTTCGGGTGTGAAAATTTTATTGCAAATGTTCGGTTGTATGTTTTTCCTCAAAGTTTAACAACGAAACGAGTTATGGCTAATTTGCACGCAATTTTTTGTACATTCGCACTTGTAGTCAGTGCTGGAAGCTTAGCAGATGCAGATTTAGTTCCAAGAGTTTGTGAGCCAATTCGAATCGAGTTGTGCCGCGGTATTGGCTACAATGAAACTTCGATGCCAAATATGGTAGGACACGAATTGCAGACCGATGTCGATTTTACATTACAGACATTTGCACCGTTGATTGAGTATATTTGCAGCACGCAGCTCAAGCTGTTTTTGTGCGCGGCGTATGTTCCTATGTGCACTCCGAAGGTCCCAGTGCCAATTGGACCATGCAGAAGCTTGTGTGAATCTGTGCGAACTCGATGTCATCCAGTTCTGCAAGGCTTCGGATTTCCTTGGCCACCTGCTTTGGATTGCAACCGCTTCCCGAAGGAGAACAACCACGAGCACATGTGTATGGAAGGGCCTGGAGAAATAGGAGTTGGTATGCCTCCGCCAATATCAAAAGTAACATCTTTTCAACAACCGGGTTGCCAAGGTCTGGCCAAATCTCATCTGTACATTCGGCTGAATCGTTCTGGTCGCTGCGCTCCCCTATGTGAGGCAGATATTCTCTTTGATCAACGAGAGAAACACCTGGCTGAAATGTGGGTGACCACATGGAGTTATGCAGCCTTAGGAATTGCAGTTATAGCCACGCTATGCTTGATTATGTCTGATACAAAGTGGGATCGCATTCTAACACCACTGGTCACTTGTCACAGCCTAGTGGCAGTAGGATGGACTGTGAGATTTGTCTCAGGGCGAAACACAACAGCTTGCGGCTATGATCCACAATTGCCGAATGTTTCTTTACTCCTAATCGATGGATTATCGAATGCATCATGTGCGGCAACCTTTCTCCTGCGCTACTACTTTGGCATGTCTGCCAGCGTTTGGTAAGTACCTATTTATAGCTTCATTTATACAAATACATATTATGGTCGTTATAGAAAGATAATTTTATGAAGGACATTATTCCATTATACTCAATATAGAGTAATTGATCAACGGCTATCGTCGTAGTCGACTACTGCTGAAAAACATTAACCTATGCAGTCCTAGATTAGATATAATCGAAGAACATGGTTTATTTCTTAATTGTATTTACAAACACACTCACAAATACCTTAATAAGAAAAAAACCTACCCACGTAGACATATTTTTTCTCTCATCGATTTCATTCAGGTATTCCATCGCAATAAATTGATAGCACGCACTGTCAAAAATCATATACAAATACAGAAAAAAACCAAAATGTTTCGGTTCCAACCATTCAAAGTTTGTTTTATGATAACGATAACGAAAAAAATTGTTGAAATAGTCGTAGATAATGTACGTCAGTCGATACAAACATTCCCCTTTTAATATTGATTTCAGCACGTATATAAAGATAAGGATACCTATAACTCGTATTATTAATAAGGTAATCTGATCGAGGAAGTCAACATACGTCTGCAAATATTTATTAAAGCTTCTAAAAACAAAATCACCCTCTTACCGTGTCACGAAAACACACAAATGGAGAAACTAAAATTTGAAGACAATTTGTACCGAATGAATGCATTTAATGCATAGTCACGATGGTAATTGTAATCCTTTGAGATCATAGAAAGCAGATTACACACACACACAGGTCAGTGGAAAATTTAATTGACCAAATGTGGAAATAAATAATTTCGTAATGGTTACCCAGAATGGCATACAAATCCTATAGTGGAGTCACCCATAATAGCTCAGTGGCCGAGCTGCCTACGACTATACAGAAATACTCTCCTTTCATTTAGTAGAATGATATGCAGGTCTGATTGTGATCAAAGATCGTATCAGAAAAGCACAGAACGCAGGCTTGATTCCAGTGGACACTACTCACTATGCAAAACTACAAGTGCTAGCTGAGCTTTACTTGT
This sequence comes from Cheilosia soror, assembly GCA_949372485.1. Lineage (NCBI taxonomy): Eukaryota > Metazoa > Arthropoda > Insecta > Diptera > Syrphidae > Cheilosia > Cheilosia soror. Next base: position 158,123,506 of record OX443561.1, read on the forward strand.
ACTAGCTCTGATCGTGTCGTTCTTACAGGAGGAATTACGTATTCCGCCCTCTTTCTACATTATACCATATTTAGTTGTTAGACCTATGGTGCCTCAAAGAATTGTTTGCATGTACATATCACCAAATGCCAATCTATTACCATATCACGAATTGCAATGCAGGAAGTGAACTTTCCGTCTTGAACCTACATAAATAATACCACTCTTTCAATATCAGGCGTATTTTTTGAGAGTCTATAGCTAGCTCACTTTTACTTTTACATGCAAAACTTTTATACTTATTTTTGGTTTTGTTATACGGACTTCCCAAAAAAAAAATGCGCCTATGATAGTATAAGCATAGCTTCCTTACACATAAAAATTTTACTTACTTACTTAAGGTGGCGCTACGTTGGTTAAGGTCCCTTTCCACATGCGTGCGCCACCTGAGTCGCGGTCTTTCACTACTGCGCCGCCGGCCGTTCCTCGGGTGTGGATTCGAAGATTTTACCATTTTAAATACCCAGCGTTTCCCAGTCGGGTTCAACGGTGACTGATATGATTATCGCTTCATCCAACTCTAGCGTATACGGATAGGTACTCCAAAGATATTCAAGCGGAATTCTGTAAGAATAAAGTCATACTGCTAGAAAGTGGTACACATCCTCACTATCTTTTTGGTTGCATATGTTGGATAGTATTGGGTAAAAGTTCCCCCTTAAGCTAAAGATCTAAAGATGGTGCTCATAATATCGGTGTATTTGTTAGCAAAGAAATGTGTTTTGTCGCGTAGATAGTGGCTCAGTCTGCTATACATAGTCTATTCTGTTAGAAAATGCCAGCGCTTCACCAACAAGTATTGATCATATAATTTTTTAACTTTTTTTTTCCAATAGGGTCTTAAACATATTTTTCAGAGATACTAATTGCTCCTTAGGTACTTTCTTAGGTAAGTTTCCTAGGTTTTTCTGAGGGAACAAACTGACTGCGAAGGAATCTCTGTGTACCAAATCCTGAGGTATATTAACTTTGTAATTACATTTGTAAGGAGTCACCGGAGACCCCATAAAGTACATATGTATACACATATAGGCATATTCTGAATCAGGATTAAATTCTGAATCAATTTAGCCATGTCCATCTGTCTGTTGAAAACACGATAATGTCCAAACTAATCGACCAAATTGAATGACATTTTGTGAGGTTTTTGTCGTCAGATTGGTATTAAAAATAATATGTATATCGGTTAAATAGTTTTGGTACCTCCAATATTGTACCCAAGTATTCTCACAGAGTATCAAAGCGGACCTGTTCTGCCAAACTTTTAGTACTAATATATAATTTGTACACCCAATTTTAACACCCCAAATTCAAAAATTTTATATAATAATTACAAGCGATGGCTTGCACTAGGACCCTTACGTGATAAACCAGTGAGAACAGAGTGGAAAGGTTAATTTTTTTGTTCCTTTTTAGTGCACTCTATTCTATTATTTAATATGTACATATGTAAATACATTATACATATTTCTGGAATCTGTATAGGTCCTATAGTGTTTATTCGGTCTTCTTCAAATAAAGGAAACTTAATCTGGTCCTATGTTTTGTTGAACTTACCTACATGCTTTTGGAGCATATGTATTAGGTTAGGTATAGGCCTGCCTTATGTCCCGAATTCCATAGCACGCCTTGGAATCCGAGTTGTTTATATTTAAATTTTCGAAGGACATGCATATTTTGTTCTTTAAAATATTTTTCACCCAATGGGTCACATTCATTATTAGGTAGGTACATATATGTTTAGTCTGCAAAGAAACAAAACTAGCAATTGCGTTGCCAGAACTTACTTATGATCAATTCTTTCTAGACAAGTAGCGTTGTTACCGAGTGGTGATTCAAGCTCATTTTAGGTATTTAAATCCCATTAGATATGAAATCGCTTGAAAGTTAAACAAATTTGGATTTCGGAAACCCGCCCACAGCGGCCGTTGGAGTGAACAGTTCTTAATCGTAACCTTCAATTGTTTTTCAAAAAAAAAAACAGTTTAATTATCCAGGTATTATTTTTTTTTTACAAATTACATATACCTATTGACTTTCTGGTTGTCCTCCTGAATAATCAAAAATAAACAAAAACGTCAGAGTAAAACTGTCACGTAAAAACTGGTCCGTGGTCTGTTCAATCCCAAGGTAGTTCTTCCAGAATTTATTGCACATAAAAATAAAAAAAAAGGGTCTCAAAGAATGTATTCAAACGAGATGTAGACGAGGCTGTTGCGCTGCTGCAAGATGTTTTTCAATTCCTATTGAACAATTTAAAGAAGAAAACCAAAAAAGGAAAATAAACGAAATGAAAACAAGAAAAGAACCTGAGAAAAAAAGAAGTAGGTATAATAATAACGAGAAATGCCCCAGAGGTAGAAATCGCCCAGGTACCCTACCCGTACGCCTTACCATACCATTCAACCAACCAGCACGGAGAGCAAGCAGCTCACTCGCAAACGACCATATTCACCATCAGCATCTTGTCGATGTATCCCTTGTCCGTTCGGCCCAACACACAATGGAAAAGAATTACAACAACAAAACCGCTGAAGATGATGGTACTTGTATCCGCGGTAAAGATACATATCAGCGTTTAACAGGGAATGCCACGTTTTATTTTTCTTCTTGTTTTCTTCAGACGTGCACCAGTATCCTAACGATATCCGTGTTCATGTTCGCCTTTAAAAATAAAACTAAGTAGGTGCATAGCATACAGAAATCAGGAAAAAAAAATAAAAAAATTTGCGTTAAGCTCCAGCTGAGTCTGTATAGTTTGTAGTGTGCGTGCATACCATCAATATCATCTTCCCGATGATTCCCAGCCCAGTCCCAAGTCCCAAGTCCCAACCGATAGCTACTCACACAATTGAAAACCACGATCGTGCTTCTGTACATACATATGCACTATGCAGACCAGGTAATATGTACGTTAACGTTGTACACCACCTCTACCCTGCTGAATATAATAGGTGTGTTTACGAAGCGACTTGCTGCAGCAGCTCTGCGCAACAAGCCAGTGATAAATCGAATTTGTTGGATGGAAATTTATAGGGCGCATGCATATCCACTGTAAGTGTAGAACAAAAAGAGTGGCAAAACGCCTTCGAAACAGATTTGTAGCATAGCTAACCAGCCGCCAGGCGAGAGGGTGCCATTATTCGGGCCTATTCCTATGAATGTACAGACACTGGGTCTCATAATTCATTCGTTCTAGGATATGACTTGTATCTCCCGGCGTGTAGGCAATTAATTGCAATTGCAATTGCGAGACCAAATGAACTGGAGAATGGGACCGAACTGGTTTTGAAAATTATAATAAGCTGCAACAAACCAATCTCGTCCGTCTAAAATCACTGCTTGTGTTGTTGGTCTGGTTGCTAGTATCGTACACTGCACCATGATTGGATTTGGGATGGGACAGATATTTTGAGTTTTTGAAACGTTTCTTTATTTACCTTTCGTTGACCGCCTGAGAATTTTTGAATCGAATTCACGTGCCTCTCCATCAGGACTCGGTTGTGTTTATTGGTTTTAAATTATAGCTATTCGATTTTATTTTTTGGTGTTTGTCCTTTTTCGTGGACCATCCTCATTAGAATTCAGAATTCTCGTCTTCGCTTGCATAAATAATTGGGCCTTTAGTCGCTGTAACTCTTGTTTAATGGACAAACATAAAGTCGAGGAAAATATATTATGTTTTTGCCTTTCAGTTTGATTCCATCCAATTTCTTATATGTATGACTATCTGAGGTTGGTATAATATGCAGGTGTAGGTACATACATACCTCGTTAGCCACAGGCTCGCAAGCCAACCGAACAAAGAAAAATACCAAACCAGTGTAATGATCTCGCCCTCAGATCAGACGAGGAGCGCTCTATCCGTGCACTTACTGTAATTAATTATAGTAATTAATCTGTTCGGATATGCTAAACCAAACAAACAACACAGCCATTACAAAACGGATTGTATAATAAATTTAGAGCCCATCCCGGGATGGTTATGGTTACGGTTACCTTGGCTCCTCATTAATTTACATTTTGGGGGTGCTTTCTTCGAGTCCTCTCCACGAAAATCAACAAACAAACTGTCATCACTCACAAACGGTGTTTAAAAAATTGTTTCAATTTTTCTAAATTTTAAAAATGTGTACATACCTATCCGCAACCAGCCTTCGTATTGGAATGTGCGCGTACTACGTAAGGAAATTGATTTCAAATTCTTTGATTTGTATGTTCATCAAGTTTATTTCCAATGTTTGTTTATTTCCAACTATTTTTATCAAAATGATCATACATGCATCGGATGGTTGGGGGAGCTCGATCGGTGCCAAATATCGAATCGATAGAGATGCACTTGATCTCGGCTCCTGCATCTCCTGGATGTTGCATCTTATAACATAGCAATTATAATAGAACTGATGAGAAACCAAGCGAATTGAGAACGAATACGGAAGATCAGCGATCATCAACCTGCAGCTGGTAATTGTATGTATATTTACGTATGGTGAGCCGCCGCGCCGGCCGCTAGAAAAGATAAGACACGAGGCGCACATTTGTGTATGTATAGGAATATCTACGCAACATCCAGATACAGTAACTAAGCTGTCGATAGATAAATTATTGCTGCTGCTGAGTCACAAAGATCTGTTTACGTAGGTTGAATGGGCGCGCGCGCACACATAAATACGTGCCTACCTATACACGTAATTTTTGAATATTTATTTATTGTTATTTGTTATACAACGACACGAAGATATAGAAAACAAGTACGAGTAAACGAGTGTTTCCTCTAAATCACCTGCTATGCTATCGGTGGACGATATCGCCCCGGCCCCATACGTGCAGCTATGGTTGGGGTCTGGGGAGCATGTATGCATCGGAACCTAATTATTACATGTGTTGTCACATGTGACAGTTTCACGATTACCGGGCTGCGATCCTTCTGTTCAGCTGTCGAGAAATGCAATAAAACTGCTTGTAATTAAGATAAGGTAAGCATGGTTTGCATTTTCTTGGCCATGTGTATATACATACGTGTTCTTGTCCCCATATGATCCCGCTGCAGTGCCTCGTATATATTATATAGGGAGCGGTTGAGCTCGTTTAAATTTCATTCGTCTACTTCACTTATCTCGTGCATGGATCGCGGTTTACATCGGTTGATTGTTACGACCACATTTGGCCGAGGGAAATAAACAGCCAAGGCAACAAAGTTGAACATTGGATACTGCCATCGCCATGCCATGTCGGCCGTTGACGGTAGAAGAGGTAAGCGAAATCAATTCCGAGCTGCCCGGCCCTCTCAGCAAGTTAAATGGGTGCCTTGATGAGGTGATGATGCTACAGCAGGTTCTGGTGGTCGTGATGTGCTTCCTTGGGCTTCTCTCTCGCTCGGTGCGTGTGCAAATGCTATGCATTCCGCACAGTCTTCATCCTCTTCTTGGGCTTCGTGTAGAGCAAAGAGATGATTTCTCGGTGCGATGGCAATCTTTACCATGAACACGATACATACATGCGCATTCCAATTAGGCTCAGCTCATTAAGTCGAAAAATCCATATTTCGTTGCTCGGTGCTCTATTGTAGGTTAGATACATTCACAGTGATGATGTTTGGATCACCTTTCATAGAGGATTTGTTTACTTTGGCCGGAACCCCAACCCAAAACTGCCACTGAGATTATTTCCTTTGCGAGTAAATATTTACCCAATAACACGTACGCTGTCTGAAGCACATTGCATGGCTCAAGTATCGTGTAAGGGGGCCCGGCATCAACATTCAACAACGATCGACAGCTACAGCAGACAAATTTGTTGGGTTGAAGAATTAAAAAAGTGCTGCTGCCGCTGGGTGGCATAGTGTACTTCCAGAGTTTGTCCTCTTTCAGTGATAGGCGTGTTGTTTGGTTTATTGGTTTTGTTTTTTGTTTTTTGTTTTTTTCTTTCTTGGACTAATAATAAATGTCTTGTTAATCTTTTATGTAGGTGGTCCATTCTATGTCTGGAATGGCATCGTGGCGTTCGTCAAACAAGGAGTGAATATTGTGAACCAGCTAACGCGTTAGGCCTTATTCCTGGAGTAAATTGCCAGCGACCTCCAGCCAAAATAACAACAGGATCATTACGAAAAAATCAGGACACTTATAGCAATGTAGCACAGGTAGCTGCATGGGGATTGCCAGCGTTGCAGACTGTTGCAGTTCTGGTGACACGATTAGTTGATGCTGATGAGCTTTTAGGTGAGTTAGTGCTTTTGTCAACATTATTTTTTGAATATACATAATATAATAACCTATTCAGACCGCACTGAAAACTGAGTTTTCAACAAAAAGTTTACGAAAGGTTAGCTTGGGTTACGTTAAAAAGGGGTATGAGAGAGATGTCTCATACGGAATCAATTACAGTGGCCTACAATGGAAAAACACCTAAACAAGCACGAGTACGATAACTTTAACTTAGGCGCCAAAAATTGATAACGGTATTTTGTGGAGGGGTTAAATACAAGCATTTTTTACTATGGAAAGAGGTCTATCTCGCTTCGTTTAGGGGGGAGGGGTAATTAAAAAAAAAAATACTTAAAATGAAAAAAAAAAAAATAAAAATATATATATAAAACAATGGCAACACTTACAATAAAGAATGTTGGTATTTTTGAAAGTCAGGAATAAAAAAATGCTAGTTTTTAACCCCTCTACATAAATCCGTCATTAGTTTTCATTGCAAAAATTATCGTAGTCTCCCCATTTTTTGATTTAAAAGAAGACAGTGCCCTGGTCTAATACGCTGATCAGTGTCCTGAGCTGTTCCCTGCCTAGTTTGAGGATTCCCTATAAATTTTTTTCGGTCGTATTGCGGCCAAAGTGCCTTAGATAGACTGCGTGACCGGTGAGGCCCGCCCACCTCCGGTTGGCTTCCTCAGTTATTTTAGGAGGTGGTTTAATATCCACATCTCCTCAATCTGACATTTCCCCGCCTCTTCTCGCAAGCTCATCAGCTTGCTCATTTCCAACTATACCGCAGTGTCCTTGTACCCAGCACAGTCTCACTCGGTTCTGACTGATTCATAACGCCTTAAGCATTGTGCGACAGGTTCTGACTAATTCAGAATTGATGTTCGTAAATTCCAGTGCCTTGAGTGCGACCTGTCTATCTATGTAAATGTCTATATCCTTTCCAGATATAGATCTCATCCGCATTAGCTCTGCAGCCTTCAGAACAGCCAAAACTTCTGATTGGAAGACACTGCTTGTATCCGGTAGTCGTATAAACACTTTTAGGTCTGGATCTACGGAGTAGATTCCAGCTCCCGTACCTTCCTTGTGAGCCGTCTGTGTAGACTGCTATTTTGCAATGTTTAATTACTTTATCTCTTCGACATTCATATCTTTCCGGGCATAATACCTCGTACGGAGTGTCGAAGTCGATCAGAGGGTGAATTTCATCAGTTTCCACCTGTATGCCCGGGAGTAGCTCCGCTAGTATTGTACAGTGCCCAGAACTGCCCTCTCTAAAGTCAGCGTAGGGGTGCTATGAAGTGCATCCGTTATTGCTACGTTGGACGCTCTCTGCACCGACGCTAGTGTGCCGACTATTGTTTTCTTCTTTGTCGCCTTCCATCATACTAGTGCGCCATACGTGAGTATGAGCCTGACCACCACTGTATAGTGTATATAGCACTAAGCCGCGTTCCACAAACTAGCTAATAAAACATTCGTTCAAATTTAACCTCAAATTAGAAATGCCGACCGTTCTTTTTAAAATCAAATTAATACTCGCAAAATTTAAAGCTGTTCCGTGTTCAGTCGTCGAATTCACCGATGCCGACCGTCCTTTTTAAAATGGAATCGAACCTCGGTAAATTTTAAGAAATTCAGTCAGCAAATGCCGACCTTTGTCCTTTGTCAAACCCCCCTCCCACACCTCCCTCTCGCTACGCCCCTGCAAATAAGACACAGCTCACAAAATTTTTTAGGAAAAATGCAGTTTTTTCAGTTCAGTTTTTTCAGTTCCTCAGCTCCAAATGGATGACCATCTAATCCATCCCAAGGACTCAATGCACCTTCTAGGAGTCACAGTCAACTCAGTAATCACATGACAGGACCACATTTCCTTTAGATATCGCACAGGTTAGACCAGGCTTGGAATATTGTTCCTATATATGGAGCTCGGCCCCAAAACATTCACTTAACCTACTTGACAGCATACAGAGACGAGCAGTTCGACGTATTGGAGACATCGAATCTACAACCGTTGGTGCACAGAAGAAATGTCGCTGACCTATGCTTGTTCTACAGCTACTTCCATCGTAGATGTTCCGAGGAACTCAAAGACATTATCATTATCCCTGGGGGCTTATTCCCAAATGCGTGGCGGATCGCTTTTCATGGCGGATTGGTATTTTTGTATTTCCAAAAGCTGTCAAAAGCGATAGCTATTCAGGTGACGGATTGCTGGCGGATTTATTGCCAGCAATTCTCACAATAGCTATCGCTTTTGAATGGATCGAATCGCTTTTGGAAATATAAAAATACCAATCCGCTATGAAAAGCGATCCGCCGCGCATTTGGGAATAAGCCCCCAGGCTGCTAATGCTCATGATCATATCGGGCTCCCGACCCGTGAAGAGTCTCTGCCTAAGACACTGCAGCCTTCCATCCTCTACGATCCCGGGTACGCTGCTTCCAATTATCCAGACCAAGCGCTCTGGCATCCGCGATGGCTTGGTCTTTGAAACGGAGGTTCGGTCTTCCTTGTCTTCTCGAACCTGGGGGCTGGGATTTGAAGATCCTCTTAGCTGGAGCATTATTGTCCATTCTCTCGATGTGGCCGAGCCAATGTTTTGGCTTTTTGGACTACATCCACATCTTGTTACAGCTTATAGAGTTCGCGGTTGTATCTTCTCCTCCATTCGCCCTCCTCGCACACAGGACCAAAAATCCGCCGAAGTATTTTTCTTTCGAAGGAGATCAGTATTAGCACTCCCTTACCTTACACTTTGCTTACCGTCCAGCACTCGGCGCCATAAAGCAGAACTGGCAGGATAAGGGTTTTGTAGAGCACACATTTCGTCCTTCGAGTTAGGAGTTCTGAACCCAATTGTTTACGTTTACTCTGAGGTAGGTGAACCATTTAACTACCTCGACGTTTTGTCCTAGGCGGTGGACAGATGTTTATTTGTTTGTTAATACCATGTAATTAGTCTTGTCCTCATTTACTTCAAGCCCAAAAGATTTAGCCTGTTCTTCAATCGCCGTGAACGCTTCTATCACGGCACGCTGGGAGCGACCTATTACGGAACGCAAATGTCTGTCTCTAGAATAGTATAGTATTCCTTCCTATAGCCCCTTGTAAATAAGGTAATCTGATGTCATGGTATTCTGCACTATTGATGTAACTGCCTTGCCTTATCTCCAAGATGAGTGTACCATACGGTCAATCAAACTTTACCTTATGCATTTGGATTTTTTCTGGCACCACTTTCGACAACACACAATATTGAATGTGTTGCAAACTGTATCATAAATGCTTAGATATTTAACGCAAGATCATCTATCGCGAGTTTATTTTTAGACGCAAAGCGACTAAAATCTAGCGGAAGTATGTCAAACCGCTTACAAAAGAGCAAGCGATCAGAATCAGAATGAACACATCTGTTATTCTGTTATATCCGGAGAATTAACTGGAAAACTAATTACGACGGGAACAGCAAAGCTTAGACAGCTTTCAAGGCCGACCAGCTTGTGCTGGCTGAAAACAGTATCCATTTCGCTTTCACGGCTAATGTGTTGCAGATGTTTGCATCAATGTGCCATTAATGTTGCGTGCATGAGCATGGTATATTATATTACTGGACTTGACGTCATACATTTGTTGAAATCATTGAACCCCCTTCAATTCAGACACTAAAATGTTGTTCTCGTCATAACCCACCCCACATCTATACGACAATCAGAAATTGAACGGCTTCGCAGGTGAAAATCCGTATATCTGCAGGGCTGGACGATGGGACATGCCGTTTACTCTATTATGTGTGTTCGCTGAAGTCGTATCTTGTTCTTTAGTCGAACTCAGTTTACTTATTCACTGGAAAGCTCTTGTGAAAGGAACCCTTTGTTTCGTGGTCCGTCGCAGTGGTGGTTGGTAACTCGATACTTTCTACCATCACACAGGAAATCCACAAAGACGCTTCGTCTTCTTTTTTCAAGTGAATTAATTTTTTCCGCCGATTGATAAATGAGAGGGTAGCTATAGCTCTGTCGGCTATTTAATGTTCTATATCTATTTAGTATCTACTGCAACAATGCAAATTGAGTTAATTTGGTGTCTTTTCATGCGTTAAAGTATCAGGTGCCAATAATTTACTATTAATTTCATATATGTTTTCTCTTTGCAGGTGCCTGTTTCGTCGGCAATCAATCGGATAGAGGACTACGAATACTGGTGGCAACACCTTTGTTCTGCTACTGGATTTTCGGTTCCGTCAACTTGTTTGCAGGGTATTTAGTACATCGCCGAAGCCCCCTTTTGCCAGCATACGGACCTCGCACTGCGCCGGTTAACATTAAGAATCAGAAAGCCGTCAACATGAAAGGTGTTGGGACGTTTCTATTTATCTACTGCATCCCGTGTGCTCTGCTTTTGATTGCCGTCTTCTACGAATTCGCTAATAGCGATGTTTGGCTTAACTTGCCAGCGCCAGCTTACGAACCGGTAGCAGCTGTTAAGGCGCCCATGTGGCCGTTCATGACCAGAGCCTTTATGGAACTTATGCTTGGGGTGGTGTCGTCATCGTGGGTCCTTGGTCCAAGAATAGCAAATATGTACAAAAATCAAATGACGCCCAAGTGCAAGCACACACCAACTAAATTTCCTCCAGCGCCTGCCTACAGTACAGCATCATATCAGACAGTTCGGCAATCACCGAGTACAGCCATTTCAATGGATAAAATATCTAGGTATTCATCGGTACGGAAATATCCTACCACCCATATGCCTAAACAGGGTTCATCGCGTAACGCTTACAAAATGTCCCCCCAAGCATTCGGACGTTACGGTAATGAGACTGTTCTGTAGAATTATTCCCAATTCGGATTTGCAGAAGTCTGCTATATTTATATGTGATAAGTTCCTTAAAAGAGATCCTGAAGGGTCGCTATTCGCCTAAAAGGCGACTGCTGCAAGGGCTAACATTTGACTATTAGTTGCTTAAATTATATACCTATATTTTTTAATAATTTAATTTGAATTAAAATAAGAAAAATAACTGTATAATTTAAGTTAATTTATATTTTTAAGCATATACATAATAAACCAGAAACTAGTTTTTAAAACTTTGTGCCATTAGATTTTAAATGTTGAATGCAAATGACACCTTATTTTCCTATTTGATTGGTATTACATTAATATCAAAACAATGTAACCAAGAAAAATGTAACATTTAAGTGCTTAAATAAATTGAACTGAATATTTCATAGAACGTTAGTAGTTTTTAAACGAGTAGCGGGTTTTTTTTTTTTTTGTTTTTAATACTTCTTCCGGGAAAGGCGAAGCGAACATATAACGCTTCAACAGCGCCCCGAGATGCTTGCAGATGTCTGTTAGTTCTGCACTTTAATTGCTGCAAATTTTAGTCTTCTGGAAATATATCCCCAGGAAGAGAGTTCCAAAGTTTGCCTGTCATATAAAACAGAATAAATTTGGAAAGTTGATGTCCTCACGGTTGTCAAGTGTACTGTATGGTCATGATGAGCATTAGCAGCCTATGCTGTCAAGTAGGTTAAGTGAATGTTTTGGGGCCGAGCTCCATATATGTTAAAAATATTCCAAGCCTTGTTTAACCTGTACCTCTATGATCTAAATAGGTAGCTCAACTTAGAGGACGCCGATGTTGCGATATAGGATGTGTGGTCCTGCCATGTGATTCCTGAATTGACTCTGACTCCTAGATGGTCCTTGGGATGGATTGGATAGCCATCCATTTGGATCTGAGGAACTGTTGATGCATTTTTCATAGAAAATGGTGTGAGCTGTGTCTTGTTTGCATTACATACAACCAAGTTGTCTTTTCCCCACTTCAATATGTTGTCCAGATCATAATTTAGAAAACTCATTTATTCACATCTCTGACTGTGTGATGTAGCCGCATTCACAGGTCCACTGTTCGTGATAGAGGATATAAGAGTGCTGTCATCGGCAAAGCTGTAGATATTATTATTTGTCGATCCAAGCAAATCGTTGATGTGGAAAAGAAATAGAGTTGGGGAAAGAATAGATCCTTGGGGCACTCCTGCATTTATAGCAAACGATGATACACCATTTGCAACAACTTGGATCGATCTTCCCAGAAGAAAATTCTGCATCCATCCGCAGAGTTTTTGTGGTAATCCATAAAACGCTAATGCCCAAAACACATGTGCAGAATTCACTGTGCAGCAAGAACACATGTTCTTATGGGGTGATACAAATGTAAATTTCTGCACTCGCCGCAGCACTGCAACATGTCTCTATTTCTAAATCCACTGCATAGCAACGCAGTGAATCAAATTAAATAGACTTGGCATCATTTTTAAATTCATACGAGGAAAAGAAAGACGGGAATTAATTGTCGTCTGTGTTGCACTCTCGTATTTTTCCCCGCATTGACAGTACTGCTTGCTGTGAAACGTTCAGAATTTCTGCACGAACGACGGCTCAGAAATCCCTTTTGCCTGTCGCTTATTAATCGATGGCCTCCTAGATATTTGATTATTTCGACATTTATTGCCTTAAGTAATGGTTTTGAGAGCATTGAAAGTAACGATATTGGACGATAGTTTTGTGGCAGACATTTCCTCCCTTTCTTAGGAATAGGTTGAATGCGAGCGGTTTTCCAGCAAGAAGGAAACGTCTTCTCTGAGTACGACATGCTAAACAGCTTACATAGTACAGGTGCAAGTTCTGGTGCACAGCTCTTGAGTATACTATAGCCGGGATTCCGTCGGGTTCAGTTGCGTTATTGCAATCTTGTTCTTTGATGATGCTTTGAATTATTCGAGGCCGAAATTTCACTTCTGCCATCGATGTTTGCACCCTCGGGATATTTGGTGGCTCTAGTTGTGCAGAATCTAGGGTGGAATTCTCTGAAAACATGCTAGCGAAAAGATCTGCCTTTTCTTTAGGCTTTGTTGCTGGCGTTCCGTCTTCTTACAATTAATTGAAATCAGCAATTTCATTTGAAATGTAAGATGTAATACGTACAAAAACAATGATCCAGAGCATACTTCAAAATTGGTCAAAGAGTGGTTTGAAACGCGAAAAAATTACCTAAATAATAAACTGACCAGCGCTAGCGCTTCCTGGGACCCTACTCTCTATTTCGTTCTGAAAGTCAATCCTATTCGAAAGTGCTTTTCGTTCCGCTTTTGAATTCGTACTATGTAATGCTGGGTTTCCACTTGTCGATTTGAAATTGACAATCGACGTATTTTTATGCCAATTAAAAAATTAGCAAGTGACAAGTGGAAATAGCTGAATTGTCAAATAAAATGTCACTTTCTGCTATGTTCCACATTTAATTTTCACTCGAAATAAAATCGGAAATGATCTTTTGTGTTCTATATTTCACTGTATTCGATTTCGATTTCAAAATGTTCGGAATTGAGACAAAGTGAAATTGTGATTTCGAAAAAATTTCGGAGTTTCCGAATCGCTCGAAATGCAGAACACTGAAAACGAATTCACTCGATTTGCAATTTCGATTTCTGGAACCTAGCTGTTTGCCTATAATTGACAGTGAAAATTAATTGGCATCAAGTTCATAAGTTTGTCAATCAACTGACAAACGATTTTTTGCAAATAATTGGCATATAATATGTGGAAATGAACTGACGGTGGTGTCGTTCAATAACATAAACGCGAGAGCTGTCAAACTTTGTCAATCAACCGACATGTGGAAACCCACCTTAATACTTTCGATTTTCCGTATATCAATGCCTTTGACATTTGAAAAATTCATTCCGCTTTCGAAACGGACAGTATCAAATATTCGGTTTCCAAAAATTTTACTTTCGATACGAAATACAGAGTAGGCTCCAAGATCGCAATCTATGGGCTTAAATGCGATTTGCCAAAGCGCAGAGCAATATCGTTTTATGATCCATGTTCCACGAAAAATCCGACGTTTGAAATAAAAATCTGACGTTTTGGGCACATAAATAAACTAATGTCGTTTTTCATTGGGACCATCAGATTTTTATTTCAGATCTCAGATTTTTCGTGGCGAATGGAACACGATAGGCAGATTGATTTGCTTTTGTAAATGTATTAGTGCATTATTAGGCAGTAGGTACATCATCAGCTGTGCATATTTTTTTCGTTTGTCGATGAAGACATACGAATTTAATGTGGGTTATCATATCGATGAAGAATCGAAATCCACAGACCACAGATGACGAGGAAGAAGACGAAGATGATAGTACCTAATTGCTTCAAAATTGAGTCAATGTCCATTATTTACGTTTTTTTTCTGAATAATTGCCTTTCGTAATTTTATTTTGAAAACAAATTCTGAATGGCGTAAAACAGCTGTGCAAGTTATATTGGTATTAGTGAGAGTATGTGTAATGCTGGATTTGCATTACCACGCCACGCAATTTTGCATGACTTTAAAGAGGGAGATCCGTTTGCTACAGTCAAGGCTAATGATCTGTAAGAGTGAGACCACAGATCTCCATAAAAAAGTTATGGCGGCCTAAACTCAACTTTTAGGCTTGTGCTCTCACTCATACACATCATTAGCCTTGACTGTGGAAACACGGATCTCTCTCTCTCTCTCTGAAGTCATGCAAAATTACGTGTTCCATTGAGAATAAAAATCAATATTTTTTTTCGATTCGGATAACTTTTTGCAGATCTCGATAATTTTCGATATTTATGGTGGATTTACATTACCGCGCCACGCAATTTTGCATGACTTCAGAGAGAGAGAGAGAGATCCGTGTTTCCACAGTCAAGGCTAATGATGTGTATGAGTGAGACCACACGCTATGCCGCCATAACTTTTTTAAGGAGGTTTGTGATCTCACTCTTACAGATCATTAGCCTTGACTGTAGCAAACGGATCTCTCTCTTTAAATTCGTGCAAAATTGCGTGGCGTGGTTATGTAAATCCACCATTAGACAGAGTTCGACTCGTCATTTTCGCTTCTAATTTTGAAAATAAATGCAATTGGATGTCATTATTTTTGGCTGTGCTGGTTGTACAGTTGTTAATGCAACAATTTGTCGGCGTTTTCCCTAATTTTATTACGTTTATTAGTTGATTTTCGAATTTGGAAAATGGTAAAATTTGCCGCCACGACGCGCGTGATGATAAAAATTTATTTTGGATTTTTGTAGGCAATCTCTACAAATGTATCTATTCAACTTTTGCATACACTTTAAACAAACATTAAATTTCAGGTGTGCAATGTTTTCAATTAGAATTTCGCACATTATTATAAACTTTTCACCAATAAACTATGCAAAACCTATCCCCCGGCATGTAAAATTTGGTTTGTTTTCCTGCAACGTTTTTTTTTGACGTTTCAGTGAAAGAGAAACCGCACTTCTGAAAGAGATAGCTTCGCAAAATACCCTATTGAATGGACGCGCCTTAAAACACATAATGATAAAAATAAAAAATAATAATTTTAGAGTCACCTTGTTAATTTCGCTCTGTCGTTTCCTCTATCCCTCAAAAGATGGCGCACAGCTATATTTTTGTTCCGTTAGCTTTTGACATTTCACATTCACTATTCTTCACATTCGTATGACAGAAAGACAAATAAATAGGCGCGTATTTTAACCGAACTAATGTTGCGGTAGTGATTTGTATTGAAATTGTAATTGGAACTATTTGTGATAAATAAAATGGATCAATATCCAACAGAAGAAGAAGAGTACGAACTCCAATACCAGGATGAGTTGGAGATGCTCGATGAAAGTAAGTAGGAAACTTTTAAGTCCAACTACATAGAAACCAAAAAAACATATTTTCTAGTACCGGATGCCCAAATAATAAATATCGAACCAACACCATGCTGTTCGAAAAACATAACACAATTATCCGCAAACAACAGCATTCTAGAATCTCCTCAGCTTTCACAGATCTCTGGTCCAGTTAATCGCCGGCTTTTTGGTACACCGACTGGAACGTTGAAAAGGGCTTTCTCTACTCCCATAGGGAAGCGAATGCCTGCAATTGAAGAGGTATTACATATACCAAATCCAATCGAAGAAGAACTCCAGAACATTGGACTTAGTAAAAAGCGAAGGCTAGAAAGAGATCTTTTTGGAGACATTGACGACTTAGACGGAGGTGTGACCTATGTAGACCATGAGGCGAAGAAGAAAAAGCTCGACGAAGAACGAGATCGAGAAGCGATCGCAAGGGTTATTGAAGCAAGGCGGTTGCATCGTGTGATGTCCAACGCGTTAAAGAAGCCAAAAGTCAGTCAACTGGATGCAATACATGCCTTCAAGATGAGAAATCTTTCTTACAGTGTTCCACAGTAAGTACATATTCGTCCAATAATCAACAGCATGCAGATATTCTTGTGGGCGCAGTGGCTCAGAGGTTAGTGTGTTGAACTACTGTCCCAGGTTCGATCCGCGGAAAAACACAAATTACATCTTAAGGTTTTCTGCACTGCGCCACCTTGAACGTCTGACAAACATTCCAAGAATAAAAAAGAAAAACTCACACAAACGAATTGTTGTGGGAAGCTAGTCCCAGGGTGTATAGTCTACACGCCTGATTTATTTATTTATTTATTTATTTATTTATTATTATGCGGATAGTTTTGTTGCAGATGGCCATTTATACCACTGCAGCGCAGCGACCAGGAGCGAGTGTATTGCCGCTATCATTCGACAGAGTACGAAACGAAACACATTAACGACATAAACGTATTCAGCAAAGGATATCGTGGACTCCTTGGCGAATCCAAAGAGGATATATGGAATGACGCTAGAGAAATTGTATTGGAGACAAACATATGCCGGCTAGACTTTATGTTTAAAATTGATCTTTTTTAGGTTTTACGAAGAATGACTATTAGCAGCACTCGGATTAGGAATCCATCTACGCCTATCGATGTCCCTGAACAAGGCCTAGTCGGTGGAACAAACCTATGGGTCGAAAAGTACAAACCACGGAAGTACATTGACTTGCTCTCCGACGAAGGAACCAATAGGAGTCTTCTGTTCTGGCTTAAAATGTGGGACAAGGTTGTATTCGGCAAGTAAGTTGACTAATCAAATGATTGTCCAATATTATGCTTATGCGTATTTGATTGATCTACAGGGAATTCATACCTAAAGAAGAGAAATTATCTACAAAAGGCTATAGCAACTTCAACAAGGCGACGGGTAAATTTGAAGTAAACGGAGGTTGGAAGAAAACAAAAAAACCAACTTTAAACACTAAAACTGATAGCCTTGGTAGGCCAATGCAGAAGATTGCTCTTCTTTGTGGTCCTCCTGGTTTGGGCAAGACAACCTTAGCTCATACAATTGCCCGACACGCCGGCTACCAAGTGAGGGAGGTGAATGCGTCTGACGACAGAAGTCCTGAAGCATTTCAAATGGCACTAGAGAACGGCACTCAGATGACTTCTGTTTTAAATGCAGACAAGAAACCCAACTGCATTATCTTAGGTTTGCCACTGACACACATTAGAATTCGGTTCTAAACATTTGCATGTTTCCAGATGAGATCGATGGGGCTCCAAGGCAGTCAATAGAATTTTTAATTCGTTTCACCTCGGACAATGTTGTTGCTAAAGCCACCAAAAAGGGTGCCAAAGCGCAAAAAAATGTCTTGAAGCGGCCTATTATTTGTATTTGCAATGATCTTTACGAGCCTTCGCTGCGGCAATTACGTCAGGTGGCGTTTGTGGTAACATTCCCACCCATCAACTCCTCTCGTCTCGCCGAAAGGTAAAAGAAAACATGTCTAATTAAACTAATATGTTGACGTGATTTTGTCCATAGGTTGGGCGAAATAGCCAAAAAGGAGCGCATCAAGACAGATTTTGGAACGTTAATCACCCTGGCGGAGAAGTCGGGAAACGATGTTCGTTCGTGCATATCCACGATGCAGTTCTTTAAGTATAATTTATCTTTTCTATATATGTATACCTATACATTTTTGTTTATCTTATTTAACACAGTGCAATGAAGAAGGCTATCACTCTCTCGGATGTGCTAAACAGCAATTTTGGCCTTAAAGATCGACATAGGGGCCTATTTGACGTGTGGACTTCTATATTTAAGGTACCAATATTTTATTTAAAAATTAAAAGTTAATGCTGCTAAATGTTGCCTTTATAGATTCAAAGGCCTCAAAAACAACTCGATTCTACGGGTGCAACGGATGGCGGCCCATTGGTAACAATGACGGATATGAGCAACGCAACGCGGATGCGGCATGTTCTTGATATTGTACACTCAGGGGGAGATTACAATATGTAAGTGAACTAAAAATTAAAGAGGAACGCGCAGTAATTTCAGTTCATTTACATTACAGATTGATTCAGGGCGTTTACGAAAACTATCTTCAACAGAAGATGCCTGATCCCAACATGGATGGTGTTGCAGATGCAACGCGATGGTTTTGTTTCTCGGACATACTGCAACATCATATCATGCATCTGCAAAACTACACAGTATACCCATACTTGCAGTTCGGATTCGTCATCTGGCACTTGCTGTTTGCCAGTTTAGCATGGCCCAATGTCAGTTTTCCCTTGCGAGGAAATGAAGTAAGTAGAAATGAATGGATTTCTGGCCGTTTTTATCAGGTTTAGATGAGAATAATGCCTTTATTTAGTGCTGCCATCACCTGGTCCATCTCGCGATAAATCTATTTTGTGTTTATTTTTGGAAACGTATTAGTTACTTTAAATTCCTTTTAATAGTGTTAATAGTTCGAGACAGGCCGACAGGCGATCAAGTCATACTTGTACTTAACCTCCACATACTAGAGAATTTAGTTTCAATAGGTTCGTATGCCAAGGCATCTTAGTCGATGGAATGGAACATCGCAAAGTTGAAATTATGTAAATCAACATTTCAATGTTTTGTTAATTTTTTATTGTTTTTGACAAAAATTTGAAAATCATCTACGGAAATTCGCCTTTCATTTGGCCCATTGGTCCATTTTTAATAAAATTCGTTTTTAAAATAATGCCGTGTTCGGTACGACAAATAAAATAGCGTAACAAACGTTCCTGTTTAGCGGGAAAACTGTGGCTGCAGTACTAAATGATTTATTAATGAGTGTAATAAATAAATAAATAAATAAATAGGTGGCGCAACAGGCGTCTACTCTAGGCTTAGCTTCTCGCAACCATTCGTTTGTGTGAGTTTCTATTTTTGGGACGAATGGAAGGGACCTACAATTTTCTGTCTAGTCCGAACGGCTGAAGCTATTTCAGGACAGTTATACTCTCGGACGTTCGCGAGAGGTGGCGCAGTAGAAAAAAAACCTTCAGATGTAATGAGTGTAATATCAGCTGTTGTTAATCTTATGTTCTATATGGTCTCATGTAAAATGTCCATGTTCAATATTCTTCCGAATTTCTGTGGAATGTTATAAGAAATCCTAATTTATGGTCAAAATCTTGTTGTGTTTGAATAGAAGAAAAACAATTTCTGGGTGCGGCCAAGAAATAACCTTTTCTTTAACTTTGTTTTTCTTAATTGTGTACAATTTCATAAAAAAGAAGTAGTAGCTTTTATAGAGACGTTTATACTATAGCACAACGAACTTGCCACCAGTGATATCCTCAGAAGATAAAGCGACCCATTCGCTCTGGCAAAACTCATTAAGTCCCCTCTTGTTGCATGGCATACTTAGAACCTAATAACATTTAATGGAAATTCGCACATTCATTCATTTTTGAAACTCATAATTCCTTGAAAACCGACGTACTCTCCTATGCTATAGCTATTTATCAACAAGAATATTATTTTCTCATCCTTTAACCATCCAATTTTGTTATGAACAGCACATTGCAATCAAATAAAAGTCTATTTAGAGGCTCTCTTCATGCTTCAAACGCTACCTAGCTGAATCAAGAACCACGCAAGAGTGTGATGAGTCTGCACTTGTTTGCTTGGCAACTCACACATGCTCCAGGGACCTCGACATATCCCATAACAGAGCAAAGCAGCACAGAAATAATGCATTGAGTCACCATTCATTCATCTACACAAACTTGGCCGCCTAAATGCTCGCTTTTGTTTCCAATTGCCAAGAACGGGGGGGTGGAGCTGGTGTTGGGTGGATATGGATACTAAACGCTGATGGGGACATAAATTATGCAATCTTCATTACCCTTTAGTGAGATAAAAATGACGAAAATAAAATCTATCCTTTTATGTCTTTATCCTTTTAATGAACATTTTTCCTTACCCCACTGCACCTCAGTAGCGCAATAGAGAGCAGCACATCAGTAGCAGCCCCAAATCGAGGACTCGTGTGTGTACACAGCACATGTCATCATATTATTTTGAAAAGATTTCCCATAAAAATTGCCTAACAAAGAATTTCTTTGGCTAAATAAATGATGAGCGGGGATGTGTTTGCACAATTTGCAGAAATTGAGAGAGAAATTTCACAATTAAACTGTGGGCGTTGGGCATTTTCGATTCTGATGTAGTTAAGTGGCGAATTAAAAATGCATCCAGCAATTAGGGGCCGCATTCAGCATGTTGATGGAATCATATGAAAACAAGAAATCACTACAACTATTCTGTCTATTTCAGTTTAACCAGAAGACTACGACTCAAAGACAGATATTCCAATCGCTAAGAAAAGGCATATCCTGTAGCGCAGCTGGAATAGGGCAAGGTAAAGTTGTTTTGATTGAAACCGTGCCGATGCTCAAGCGAATTTTGTCGCCAAAAATGCGTTCGGTCGCAGCGCAACTTTTAACAGAGAAGTGAGTATGCTCTATAAGTGTCCTTGTGATTGAAATAAATTTGTATTCTCTGTTTAGAGAAAAGGCTGAGTTTACTCACACAATTAATATAATGGTTGATATGGGCATATCGTTTAATCAGGTGAGGAATCCAGACGGAACCATGAAGTACCACATAGAACCCGATTTGGATGTCTTGGCAGAATTTCCTGGTAATGTTAACTAGTTTTTTTTTTCCTTTTACTCAGAACTAATCGAATAATTCCCTATAGGTTTTCCGGGAATAACACTAAGCTATCTGGGAAAGCAGCTTCTTGGTAGGGAAATAGAGCTGGAACGAATGAGAAGATCGACGCCAAAAATATCCGGGCCTCAGAGAGAGATAAGCAGAAAGAAAACTGAGGATGCAGCGTCTGTTTCGCATGAAGAGAAGCTGGCGAACTTTTTGCAAAAGCTTGTACCTAAGAGAGTTGACGTAAACCCTAATAAAAAGAAGAAGGTATGTTATCTTCCTTTAACATTATCAAAAATTGTGTCGAATCAAACACTGTCAAGCTTAAATTTTACGAACTCACGATAGCGAAATTTTACATATAAAATAATCTATTACAAATTATTTAAGATGAAGGTAAAAAATGTAAATGTGCAGGGTTTACTTAAAAAAAAAACTAAAAAAACGGAATTGAACTGGAGCTCTAGGATCGATATTATTACTGTCCTGTTACAATATCCTATGTAGAGTTTGGCAACCTGCGATTAGGTATTCACCCTTATTTTCGTTGTCTGTAAAAAACCACTGACGACATTTGTCGTGTCGAGGCGTTTGGAATTTCGTATTGCGTAACTGAAACGACACCTCTCTGAACTCTTATGTGGTTTTCCATTGGGACAAAAAATCTTTTTTTTTTTTTGATCGGGATCACTTTTTGCAGATCTCGATATTTTTCGAGATTAACACATACTCTCACAATATATTTGAATTTGAATCTGAATTCAAAACGAAATTACTAAAACCCTCTTGAAAACCCTGGTTTAACAAAGAATGCAATCGAATTACCGCAGCGAAAAACAAGGCTTTCCGTGAATGGCGGTCAAACCCATCGGAGCAAAAAAGATGAGAATTCATAATTCTTCGAAATAGATGCAACCTAATTATTGAATCGGCGAATACAACTTACAACGAAAGAGTCACTAACAAATTAATTGGTTGCCCTAACGGCTCACGCGCATTCTGGTCCATGGCAAAGACAATCAGTTCCAACTTTAGTTGCTCTTCCTTTCCACGTCTAGTAAAAGAAGATGGCACGCTAGCAACAACTCCTAAAGAAAAGGCAGACCTTTTCGCCAGCATGTTTTCACTGAACTCCACTGAACTCCACCCACTGAACTCCACCCACTGAACTGCACAACTAGAGCCACCAAATATCCCGAGGGTGCAAACATCGATGGCAGAAGTGAAATGTCGGCCTCGAATAATTCAACGCATCCTTAAGGAACTAGATTGCAATAAGGCAACGGGACCCGACGGAATTCCGGCTATAGTACTCAAGAGCTGTGCTCCAGAACTTGCACCTGTACTATGTAAGCTGTTTAGCATGTCGTACTCAGAGAAGACGTTTCCTTCTTGCTGGAAAACCGCTCGCATTCAACCTATTCCAAAGAAAGGGAGGAAATGTCTGCCACAAAACTATTGTCCAATAGCCTTACTTTCAATGCTCTCAAATGTAATGGAAAAGGCAATAAATGTCGAAATAATCAAATATCTAGAAAGTCACCGATTAATAAGTGACAGGCAATACGGATTTCGGAGCTGTCGTTCCACAGGAGACCTGTTAAGCTACGTAACGCACTTATGGACGCAAGCAATTGAACAACACGGCGAATCGAGAGCCGTAGCCTTGGACATATCAAAGGCATTTGACCGAGTCTGGCATAGAGCCCTATTAGGCAAGTTGGCGTCTTATGGATTACCACAACAACTCTGCGGATGGATGCAAAATTTTCTTCTGGGAAGATCGATCCAAGTTGTGGTAGATGGTGTATCATCTAATTCGTTTGCTATAAATGCAGGAGTGCCCCAAGGATCTATTCCTTCCCCAACTCTATTTCTTTTCCACATCAACGATTTGCTTGGATCGACAAATAATAATATCTACAGCTTTGCCGATGACAGCACTCTTATATCCTCTATCTCGAACAGTGGGCCTGTGAATGCGGCTACATCAAACAATCAGAGATGTGAATAAATGAGTTCTCTATATTATGATCTGGACAACATATTGAAGTGGGGAAAAGACAACTTGGTTGTATGTAATGCAAACAAGACACAGCTCACACCATTTTCCAGGAAAAATGCCTCAACAGTTCCTCAGATCCAAATGGATGACCATCCAATCCATCCCAAGGACTCAATGCACCTTCTAGGAGTCACAGTCAATTCAGGAATCACATGGCAGGACCACATATCCTATATCGCAAGATCGGCGTCCGCTAAGTTGGGTTACCTATTTAGAGCAAAGAGGTACTTTAGCCCCAACTAAAGTAACTTCTCCTTCTCTACAAAGCACAGGTTAGACCAGGCCTGGAATATTGCTCCCATATATGGAGCTCGGCCCCAAAACATTCACTTAACCTACTTGACAACATACAGAGACGAGCAGTTCGACTTATTGGAGACCCTACACTCACATCGAATCTGCAACCGCTGGTGCACAGAAGACAAGTCGCTGACCTATGCTTGTTCTATAGGTACTTCCATGGTAGATGTTCCGAGGAACTCAAGGACATTATCCCTCGAAATGCAACCTTTGGGCGCCCCACAAGACAGGCTGCTAATGCTCACGACCATACAGTACACTTGACAACCGCGAGGACATCATCTTTCCAAAACTCCTTCTGTTACAGGACAAGCAAACTTTGGAACTCGCTTCCTGGGGATATATTTCCAGAAGACTACAATTGGCAGCAATTTAAGTGCAGAACTAACATACATCTGCAAGCATCTCGGGGCGCTGATAGCGTTATAGGTTTGCCTTTCCCGGGAGAAGAATTAAAAAAAAAAAAAATTCAGAACAAACCCGTAAATAATGGACATGGACTTAATTTTGCAAATTCGTCATCTGTGGATTTCGATTCTTCGTCGATATGATTATCCATATGAAGTTCGTATGTTTCCACCGACAAACGAAAACAATTTCCACAGCCGTTGTACTGTCAAATAACCCACTAATACATTTACAAAAACAGATTAATCTTTCATGTTCCATTCGCCACGAAAAATTTGAGATCTGAAATAAAAATCTGATGTGCCCAATGAAAAACGACGAATGCCCGGCTCTCTATGGTATTAGAAGGAAATCATTTTTCAGGGAAGTAATAAGTACCGAAGAATTAAGAAAATCTTCTGCTGAATGCATCATCAGCTACATTAGGAAGGTAGAGGCGCTACTAACCTAAACATAAACCTGACAATTTTTAAGCACAATAGATCTTTTAGGTCAACGTGCATCACATCGCTCTAGCGAGTCAGTTTAAAAAAAAAAAAAAAAAAAAAAAAAAAAGAGCTTGTAAAGATAAAACCGCGTCTCCACGAGCAATATTTCATAGCTTGCCATATAGTATGCTATGAAATACGCGTCTCCACGAGCAATATTTCATAGCATACTATATGGCAAGCTATGAAATATTGCTCGTGGAGACGCGGTGTTAGATTTGCCCCACGTTAAGTGAGTGGTAGAACTATTTTAAATTACCTTACAAACTTTGTTTTAAAATATATTGTAGACTATCGAAGGTGGTCAAAGGCAATTCAGAGATAAGACTATGTCGTTCCATTGCCGATTAACATTAATTTTGTTAGGCCTCTTGTGAATGATTTCGCTAAAGGAATATTTTTCTGCATTTTGCTCACTAAATGTTGAAATTGTCTTCATCTTGTTATTCTGAAAAATAGCTATAACAGTTTCTTTTTAAGCGAACCATTTAAAATGAATGAAAAATGAATGAACAAAACAGTCGGATGTTTTTTTTTTTTTTAGAGTGGTGGTCGACGACGGCAATAAGGGTGATTGTGACAGAAGTGTCAATATTTATCAGGGCAATGGGGACAACGGGAAAAATAAAGTTGTAAAACCGATTTTAGAGCGATAACAAATCTGCTAATACCCTATTCACACCAAGCCGAAAACTGGGTTTTCGAGGAAACAGCCGAAAACTTAATCGAAAACAGAAGTTTTCCCATACATATTGCAGTTTTCAAAACGAGTTGTTTGAGGTCGTTTTCCATGAAAACGCCACGAAAACGAGTACGATCGTTGGGTTGTTGAAGCAGACACACCTTTTGCAACATTCAGCGAGCTCAGCAAAACTGCTGACAGGATGTGAGAGCGTGAATAAGAGTGAGAGTGAGAGTTTTTTTGTTATCTTTGCTTGCACCATAAGGAGCAAACTACCTGCCAGCCTGCCACAACTAAATGGTATTTTCAGATGTTTTGATTTTGAATGTCGTTTATGTTAATTATTTAACCATAAGTTAGCGATTATCAAGTAGCTTAAATAATTTTGTTTGTATATTATGTCAATACGTGCCAAGTTTAGTAACTAAAATAAAAGTCTAGTCGCCACAAACATTTCATAGCTAGTTTCACAGCTAAATGAAACGTCAATCGAAAACGAGTTGGTGTTCGGTGTGAATGCATCTACGAGTTTTCTAAACTTTTTTGACGAAAACTCGGTTTTCGGCTTGGTGTGAATAGGGTATAAGCAATGATCAAAAATTGAATTCGATGGAGTGTCATACTATAGGTCTGTTGACTGTTCCTTTACTTTTGTAGGAAAAATGGAAAAGACTGTCAAAATGGCAGTGGTGGGGTTTAAGTCTCTCTCAAATACAAAAACTTACGAACACGTTAGAGGGAACGCTTTTGAGGTAAAATTTCATGTTATTATTGTCGTTTTCCATTGGTTTGACTCGGGGATTCACTCATTCCGAAATACAATGGGTGACATGACTACACTCACGTATTTGTGAAACGTCAAAAATTATTGTATGGCTGCTGCCAGCTGGCTTGTATAAAATACAAGATTCTCAGTGGAGTGGTTTGGTTATATCTTGCTCTCTCGAAGCCGCTGTCTTTAACGATTTTTTCAAGTTAAAGAACGACATTGAGTAAAAATGCGTAAAAATTCATAAGAATTAGCAAAAATTCGTAAGATTTAATAGTAAAAGAACAGACCGTAAAAATGCGTAGAAATTCCCAAGAATTAGTAAAAATTCATAAGACAGATAACAGCAAGCGTTATACAAAAACATTAACGTGGTCAAAACGATTCGTATGCATAACAGGAAGACCGTACCTAAAACCTAAGTTGCACATTTGAAGGGGGCTGGTTAATGTTAATTTCGATTCGCCAGAAAAAAGCACTTCTTCTTTCCCGAGATCACTTTTTTCGTTCGTTTGGTACAAAAAAAAGCAATCTTTTTCAGAGTCGAGAGCACTTTTGCGAATATAGATTTTTTTTCAGAGTCGCTCGAGATTTACCAATACACTTACATATGATTTGACATTTGTTTGTTTACAAACAAAGTTAGAGCTACTGAAAAACCATATTAAAATAAATAATGTAAGCCAAAATTTTATAAATATGAAACAAATAATAGAGGTGTAAATTTTGCACATCTTCATCATTTGGCACATCTTCTTCATCGGGGTCGTCGTCGTCCTCTTCGGATAATACTGGCTCGTCTTCGTCATACGAGCAATTTATTAAGTTGCAGTATTTGTTCTTTGCAAGGGAGAAAAAGCATCGAGTTTGCAATTTTGTGCAGGACGTGGATTGTGGTGAACATACACTCGAAATATTTATTATGAGATTTCTTTTATAGTTATTTGAAAATGTATGGAAATCTTGGAAGTTGCAACCACTCTAAGAAAAAAATCTTCACAACAAAAAAGGTAAACAATTTTTGGCAGGCACATCACCAACACCAACAAAGAATAGCTCAGTATACTTCTTTTTGTTCGATTGGCCAGACGAAATCTAGAGAAATCTAAAAAAATCTCAGATTGCCAATCGAAATTAGCATAAATATTTACCGGTAAGCCGGTAAAATTTGGTTGGTAAAAATTAAGTTAAATACATTTTATATAATTACGTCAGTGCAAAAAACGCCGTTGATATCTTTATGATCAAGCCATCTAATATTGTGACGAACAAAAGTATTCCAGAAAACTAAAAATAACATATCGATGCCTTAGTAGACATAGATAGCGCACAAAAATGCACTTTCCATTTAAATTGTATTGCTATTAAAGAAAAGGTTCACCCCACTAACCACAAATTGACTTCCTTTGTTCAGGGGGCGTACAAATAACGAATATGTTAAGGTCAATATTTTAATTCACGTTGAAAGCAAATTTAAACTTTAAAATTTCGTATACTTGACTGAAAGCCAAAAATGGGTTTTCTGAAAACAAGGGAAATTCAAATTTGTTTGGCAATAGAGTTTTTAATACCACAACACAACGACTTCCATCGCTTTACGTTTACCCTTACTGGCCTTCACTTGTTCCAACAAAACCACAATGGCGGTGTAGTAAAAGGAATCGCAAAACATTGGCTTACACATTATTCCACCCTTGTTGCTTGATACATAGTTTCAATTCAACCCCTTTGATATTCATATCTATCCGCCCCTTAAATTAATATTCAATTGCAGGATAAGGGAGAGCAAATTCGGATGTCCTACATTGAGTAATGATTTCGAGTGCAAAAAACAACTGTCATCGGAAGTCAGGCTGCTATAGTGTTCTGTGCGGAAATTATTTTAATTATATCGATTTATTGACGTAGACACGTTTGCATAAGACTTTGATTTCGTGAGCTAAAATCCTTGAAAAATCCCCCAGGGAGAAGAGATTTTCGTAATGGCATTGCTTGGCATTCCTGTGATGCTCCTTTCCCTGTCTTGCGCTTGTACAAATTCCATCACAGTGGATTTGATTTCCTTTTCTAAAAGGATCACAGCCAAAAACAAGAAGTTATTTCCTTACAGTCAGTGGCAGGTTTTTAATGCCAATAAATCAATTAAACTTTGCTGTTGGTATCCGCCAAGGTAGTCCAAACAAGGGTGTGCTATCTAATATCAACTACCTTTATCCATACATACGCCACATTCAATGTATCCGAAATCCCTGATGGGATTTTGAAAAATGACTCGACCATAATGGAGGATTACCAAATAAATAAGAGTGCATAAAAGATCTATGAAAACATTTATTTCGTTTAAGGAGTTGATCCTTTTTCCCAATTGGTGTTGCTTTTCCGATTGTCATGACCCAAATTATAACTTTTTGGCGGAGCTCATCCGCGAAGAGTTTATTTGGCGAACAACATTCCGAAGGTTTATTAAATAAAATGGCATTGCCCGCAACAATCAGTTAATCCAAATTAAAACAATAATTCTTCGTTACTCGGCAGAGTAGTAGGTGTATCGAATCTCACAAGCATATACCTATATACAGATAGAATGCGAAATTGCCATGGAGTCCTTCGTGCACCTTCAGAACGGCATCCTTGAACGTTGGGTAGATTTCAACTTCTGAAGCGGAAAGCTCAAGTATTCGGCTTCCACAAACATAATTATAAAGTTAAATTGAAAATAAATCCTTTTGTTTCGAAGCGAGGGATATTTGATGCTCGGGGCTATACCGTCCACAGTAATATAGTTCAATTTTCGAATTGTCTGACTGAGAGTATGTGTGTATGATACCTACCCCTGCAACCGACTATGTAGTATATGCCAGTCAGTACAATGCAATGAACATTTTTGTAATTTATTTTCTTTTTTATTTCACAGATCCTTAGAGACTTCTTTGGCAGAATAATAGAAAAAACACCGGCGGACTTGGCGAAAGAGGGTAAGTTCATAAATTATTTTGTATATATAGATAACTGGCACTTAGCGCGTTACATTTTTGTATTCCAGCCGAACTTGATCCAGTCGTTAAGAGCCCTATTTGGTATAGATATAAGCTGGGCTTTACCAACGCCGTACGCAAAGACATTCACATGAACGAATTGTTATAGATTAGTAAAGTAAGGACTGTGTTTTTATAAATATATCAGTAAATAAGTTGAAGCCCGGGTGAGTGCTACATAAAATTTGTTTGTATTATTTACGTTGAATCATCTGTCCAATATAAGTGATGAACTAGACTAACTAGTTATATTTTAGTAAGAACTAAATTGAGGGCTCTCTCGAGTAAACTAAAATGCAAAAGTCTTAAAGTTACACTTATTTCTATAAAGGCTGAGACGAATTGAGTAATTTCAGTACCGTCGTTCTCTGCTAATGGGTAAGGGCCAGGGGTTTCTCTAATCTCACATTTTGTTTACTTGCCCTGTAACTAAAAGAGTTTGCGTTTAGGATATCTAAGCACAAGTCAGCGACTAGTCTCCTGTGCACATCGGTTGTAAATTTGATGTGAGTGTAGGATCGAACTAGTCGAACTGGTCTCTGGTCTCTGTATGCTATTAAGTAAGTTAAGTGAGTGTTTTGGGTCCAAACTCCTAACATGTTGTTTCGGGCTGAATTTTACCTAGGTAGCTGATTTTTTAGGACGTTGATCCTGCGAAAGAGAGCTTTGCATCCATTCGCAGAGTTGTTGTAGGAATCCATATAACATCTTGAACAGGTGAGTACTATGGCTAAATTTTGTCGACGAACTTTAGCTTCGAACACTATATAAATAATATCTACTCACCCCTATCGTGGAATCCGTCGGAATTGAGTTTCACTTCACCTATTCGATTCCCTTTCACCTTCTACTGCTATCGTGGGATCCGCGGGAAAAGTCTCCTTATCGACACGTTTTTGGGAAAAGTAGTTTCATTGTCAAACGGCTGTCTTTCATTTATCAATACAAATCTGTGCAGCTGCATTCGTCGTTGGTATATGAAAAGTTTGTTTCAAAAGTGATTTAAATAAAAAATAGTGTTTATTATGTAATAATATATCCGATAGCTCTATTCTTGGAAGCATAAGGGGAAGAACGAAATGAGCGGTGTTCTCAGAGAAGAATACGAGACAGGTTAAAAGGAGCAGTAAATGATTTCACGGAACTTCCAGATGAAATGTGCTTTTAGAATGTTTATTTTTTGATTTTAATAAAGTTCAACACTGCACAGAATAATACAAATGTACATCTTAATAAAGCAGCTCTTTTATATGTACATTTTCTTGAAAAAATTCTCACGATAGCAGAAATCCAATGAAATCCGCAATGATTTTGATGCGGGCGAGAAATGTCATTTTGTTCTGGAAAAATTCGATTTCAACGATACAGTGAAACTCATTCACATTACCCACACGGGGAACTGTTCACCTTGCGGATTTGACGATACCAAAATATTTTTTTCCGAATTCCATTGTGTGCGAGAAATCTGTTGCTAAACTTTTGCACACCACGTTGATGACCGTTTTTGACTTAAAAGGCCTTTACTCAGAAATCGTGCTAAAGTGCGAAAAATGGCATTTCGTATGCATCCTAGAGAAGTTAATACTGAAGCGATTGAAATGATATGGGATGCATTTGAATGAACAGAATCTTAAAATTGCATCCTGGTAAAAAAAAAACAATGGTTTGAAAACAAACAATTCTTTGGAATAATTAACTACGTTTTTCCTGTGGAAAAAACAACTTAAAACAACATCTTTCGGGGGGGGGGGGGGGGGGGGGGGAAATGTGCACGACTGATTCCCACGTAACTTACTCGTTTACTGCGAATCTCGCAGATTCCCAGAGTCATTTCAGCAAATTTTAAGTTTAA
The DNA here is from genome assembly GCA_949372485.1 of Cheilosia soror. Taxonomy (NCBI): domain Eukaryota; kingdom Metazoa; phylum Arthropoda; class Insecta; order Diptera; family Syrphidae; genus Cheilosia; species Cheilosia soror. The sequence continues at coordinate 158,154,303 of OX443561.1, forward strand.
AATCATACCCAGCTCACTCAAGGTGTAATTAATAACGTATACCTACATATACTACATAAAGATACGTATAACTACATTAAACACTACAAACGAAAATGGCGTTTTTGAGATATGAGCAGTTTTTTAAAGTACCTACTTTTATTAGGGATTTGGGTGGATATCAAAGGACGCAGTAATTTTAGAAAAAAAACTGAGTTTTCTATCAAGTTAAGACCAAAGACGTAGTAGGTACATATCTTAAAAATAAGTTTTTGTTAAAATCGTTTGTACTGTTTTCGAGAAAAAGGCAATTCGCAAAAGTGCCGTTGCTGGACTTTTTAGGGTATTCAGTCATGTTTAGAATGCCTACATTAACTCGACTATCAATTTTGGTTCAAATCGTTAGAGCCGTTTTCGATAAAATCTAAATTGTTTAATATTTCGTAAATTGTTCATATGGGAAGTGGCGTTAATATTTGGCCCAGCATAAAAAAACGCCTTCTAGCGGGAAGCTCACTAACTCTAAATACGAAGTTGAAAAAAATCCGTCCAAGCGTTTATATACAAGCGTATTCAAGATATAAGATGTTTCTCAATCTCATAAATTCTTATTAAAAATAGATTTATTTAAACCATTCTTTCGCTGATGACAGCACTCTTAGCTTCTCATATTCTTTCCAGGACTTACGTCCCTGCTCTTCGGCCGTAGAACTGAAACGGCAACGTATGTTAAGCTCATTAAATTCCGACCTTGACAGCATTTTAAAATGGGGTTCAGCCAATGGAGTGGAATTTAATGCTTCAAAAACACATTGCTGTCTGCTGTCTCTAAAGCGAAACCCTAACCTACAGCCATTATCCATGAATGGCACTTGCATCACCGAAACCGAAAGACTTTCCATTCTCGGTATGTGGGTCCATAACAACCTTCGTTGGAATGACCATATACACGAAGTCGCCAAGAATGCTGCGAAATGTCTAGGTTTTCTCAAACGGTGTAAGAATTATTTCACCCCTTCTGATCTGGCTGCAATATATAAGGCGTTCGTTCGCCCTAAACTTGAGTACAATTCCCACATTTGGTCTGGTGCACCGAAAACCATATTGAACTTACTGGATGAGATCCAAATTCGTGCGTTAAAACTAATCGGGGACACAAATATTGCGAATACTATTCATTCGCTTGAGCATCGTAGAAACGTTGCGTGTCTCGCTCTGTTTTATCGCTTTTTCAACAAACAGTGCTCAAACGAAATTGCCAGCTGCATTCCACCCCTTCAGCAATTCAACCGCAATACTCGCCATGCCCTTCAGTTTACCATACAGCCTATCTTCGGACGTACTATGAAATACAGAGACTCTTTTATAAGCCGTACAACACGAATGTGGAATGCCTTGCCCAGCTCTATATTTCCTCCTCAGTACAATTTACAGACATTTAAAACCAATGTGCATCGGAATCTCATATCTTCTCTATCCCAATTTCCTTAATGCCCAGTGTAAATCACATTGCACTTAAGAGTAGTCATAACCTCTTTAACGCGTGTTAGTTATAAAAAAATAAAAAATTCTTCTAAAAATTGAAAAATACTTTCATATACTGTATGTATAGTAGTATATGCAACCTGATTGTAAATGTGCCTAGAGGAGGCAGTCCTGTTTGTAGATGCAACATATAATTAAGTGTGTTTTCTGGAAGCCTAAAGATTTTCTTTAAAGCGTATCTTAAAAGTTTTTCTACTTCTTCATACCGAGAGACCCCAAATTTGTGTAGTATAATGTATAACCCAATATAGATGGAACGGCAGCCTCAAAAACTTTAAATTTAGAACTCTATGAGATGTTTTTTTTTTTGCCAAGTATCACCTTTCAATTGCAGTTGATTGCCCTCTTCGCTTTTTTTTTCAGTTTTTCTTGAAGGAGGTATTTGAATGACATTCTAGGTATTAAGTTTACTCCATTTTGCCAAACCAATTTTTCCTGCCTTGCGTACCTCCCAGTTCTATTTCGAATCACCTTACTTACTTAGATGGCGCTACAGTCCGGGGTGGACCTGGGCCTCAACCAACACGCCTCTCCAGTTAGCACGATCTTTGGCTAACTGCCTCCAGTTGCGCACTCCAAGTTGGTTGAGGTCCCCTTCCACTTGTGCGCGCCACCTAAGGCGAGGTCTTCCTCTACTGCGTTGTCCCTCCGGGTTGGAATCGGTGTCCATTCGCTCTACATGTCCTAGCCATCTTAGTCGACTGATACGTACTTTTCTGACCAAGTCGATGTCGCTGTACAGCTCGTAGAGTTCGCTGTTAAATCTCCTCCTCCAAAGCCCGTCAACGCAAACGGGACCGAAAATCAATCGAAGAATTTTGCGTTCGAAGCGCCCAAGGAGATCTTCATCCGCTTTTGACAACGTCCATGATTCTGCGCCATAAAGCAGGACTGGGATGATGAGGGTCTTATATAGAGTCTCCTTGGTGTTTCTCGACAAGGCCTTACTAATCAATTGCCTTCTTAGGCCAAAGTAACAGCGGTTGGCAAGTGTAATTCTTCGTTTGATTTCTGATGTGATGTCATTTTCAGAATTAATAGCGGAGCCGAGGTATACAAAGTCCCGAACTACCTCAAAGTTATAGCTGTCTATCGTGACGTTCTGTCCGATTCGTCGATGTTGTGTGTCCCTTCTTGTTGACAGCATATATTTCGTTTTGCCCTCATTCACCACTAAACCCATTTTTGCCGCCTCTGTACTGATACTTGCAAACGCACCAGTGACAGCTCGCTGTGTTCTGCCAATGATGTCGATGTCGTCAGCGTATGCAAGTAGTTGCACGGACTTCTGGAAAATTGTGCCCCTGGTGTTGGCTTGCGAGTTTCGCACAATTTTCTCAAGAATGATGTTGAAAAAGTCACATGACAGCGCATCACCTTGCCTAAATCAAAGGTCTCGGTGAGATTGTTTCCGACCTTTACGGAGCAGCGAGCGTTCTCCATCGTCATTCTGCACAATCTGACAAGTTTGGCAGGGATGCCAAAACTAGACATGGCTCTGTATAGCTCGTCTCTATAAATGCTGTCATATGCGGCTTTAAAATCGATAAATAGGTGATGAGTATCGATTTGGACTTCTTGGGTTTTCTCCAGGATCTGCCGTAGTATGAATATTTGGTCGGTTGTGGACTTACGGGGCCTAAAACCGCACTGATAGGGTCCAATCAGTTTGTTGACAAATGGTTTCAGGCGTTCACATAGTACAGCAGACAGATCCTTTCTTATGGATCGGGCAAACAATGCTGAGGCTCCATTCATCAGGCATACTTTCCTCTGACCAAATTTTAGAAACGAGTTGGTGTATGCTCTCTACCAAGTCATCCCCTGCTGCCTTAAAAAGCTCGGCCGATAAACCGTCCGGTCCTGCAGCTTTGTTGGACTTCAGCTTGAATATTGCTATCCTTACCTCTTTTTGGTCAGGTGGACCGAAGTCTTGGCTTTCATCGCCCAGGTTGAATGGTTCATTCTGCCTGACAGCGGAATTTGTGTCGTCTTCGCCGTTTAACAGTCTACAGAAATGGTTTTTCCATGTCCTCAGCACCGACTGTGACTCTACTACAAGGTTTCCTTGTTCGTCTCTACAGGTCTCTGTTCGGGCCTTGTTCCCCTGACACGTTCTTTTTACCTTTTGGTAAAACTTCCGAACATTGTTCCTGGAGTAACACCTCTTTATTTCCTCGATCGCGCCATAACTTTAAATTTTGTGACGTTGGCTTTGAGGTTTCACGTTGTTGCAGTTTATTCATCATACTAGCTGGACCCGTGCTCGCCTTGCCCGCTCGCACAAAATTATATTTGGTTCATTTAAAATTACACTTTTGAGTGTTTCATTGAAATCTGTCCAGTAGTTTTCGCGCTTTTAGGAGAAAAAGAAAATTCCTCCCTCTCCTAGATCTTGCTACTTATTTGTAATACTGAATTTCCTTTCGTTTGTTTCCCTCTTCCTATATGGAATCCAAGGAACTACCTACCCCAAACCTACCCTGTTACCATACCACATATCGAATGAAATTCTGAAATAAAACCTGTTACATACAATTATAATATACATACCTACATAATATACAACTGACCATAGCACTCACTGCGAAAACAAATCAACCCTTATCGAATGTGTAGTATACGTATGCTAGTCTTGTTTTGTTTTTGTTTGACGATCGCAAAAGTACAAACATCCATTCGTAGCAAGGTATATGTGTATGTATATATTTTCACTTCAAAAAATGCATACGTCATATCAGAATGAAATTCCTACTGCGTTGTGTGGCGATATCGATAATGGATGTAATGCATTGGATATTATAATGTGCACCCTCTGCATCGCCCTCCCTCTCATTGATCTTGCTACTTGTTTAATATACTGCATTTCCTTTCCTTTCCTTTGCTTCCCTCTTCCTATAGAATCCAAACAACTAACTACCCCAACCCAACACAATTACCATACCACATATCGAATGAAATTCTGAAATGAAACCTGTTTTGTATTATACGTCTCTTCTCTTATGAAGATTATTAATATACCCCATGCCATTCTGCAGCACGCACGACTCACCCCATCCCCATCCTTCATCGGACATACAATCATAATATACATACCTACATAATATACAACTGACCATAGCACTCACTGCGAAAACAAATCAACCCTTATCGAATGTGTTTGTTTGACGATCGCAAAAGTAAAAACATCCATTCGTAGCAAGGTATATGTGTATGTATATATTTTCACTTCAAAAAATACATTTTGGCTAAAAACTGTTCCTAAGGACGTGGCTATAAACGACATAGCCTATAGCAGTCTCACAGTCTTAAGGAACATTTAAAAAAAGTTTCATCGAAATCTGTCCAGTAGTTTTCGAGTTTTTAGCTGACAAAGAAAATGCCTACAGTTTTATTATATGTAAGGATTTTTCATCATCGTTGGGGACTCCGCCAGAATGACAATATCATCCGCATAAAGTAACAGTTTAATATGAAGCTTCCTATTTTATCCTTTTTTATCAGAATGTATAGAGGTTTTAAAGAACCCGTCCACATTTCCTCGACATACCTATGCATTATGCAATAAAATAATAATTATATAATATACGCATTATAAAATAATGCATCGTATCAAAAGCTGGTTTGAAATTCACGAAGATTAAACAAGTTGTTTCCCTCCATTGAGAGACTCTTCCAAAATAACTAATCTGACTGAAGTCCGGAATATCATAACCTCTTTGAACCAATACGGGACAGCTCCGTTATTAAATAAGAGCCGTAAGCTTTCTGTCGAATTCATCGGTGCTGTATACTTATAAAATTCCAAGTGTAGTCCATCCACGCATCTTTGACATCCTTTTCAATTACATACGTATTTACGACTGTTTTCCTAGAAATACATTTTCGACACCTTTCAAAAATAGCAAATTTTTTAAATGCTGTGCGATTATGATTTTATATGATATTGATATATAAGAATCTCTCAACTGATCTTCGCCCCGAGCTTGATCTGTTTTCAAAAATAGCGCGCGTCTGTAAACAAATTCTACATACGAATAATGCTGAATACAAACTTCCAAGAAAAGAGTATGTTTGTTTTTTTAATTGAGTACAATTTTAATTGTTCAACAGGAGTATCATTCAAAAGGGTCATTCAACTGTAACATGCATCTGATATAAAACTGTGATTATCCGACCACTTAGTATCAGTAGCATCAACTGCACTTACTCCGAATAATCGCAAAAATTACATTCTTTGAATTTCATATTTTACAAAGTAATCCCTAAAATGCAATATAGGATAATTTTCGCTTTGCTAGTTCTTGGGGTCGCTGCGTCTGCATCAGGTAAGTTCACGAACAGTAGTCCCGATGGCAATGTCAAAGTATCAAACAAAATCCTTAGATTGCTGGTCAAAATTCGAGACTGGACCATGTAGAGCTCAGATTAGGGTCTGGGGTTTCAACCCACACATAAATAAATGTGAATCATTCATTTATGGGGGATGTCAAGGCAATGGCAATCGATACCCGACCAATGATAAATGCATGCAAACATGCAAATTCATGCAATAACTCTTCGGGTCTATTATTTTGTTAATTCATTTAATTCAAATACAAAATCTATGATTGCAAACAAATTTGTTCGTTTTATTCATTTTTTAAGCGGCTTACAAGCTGACTCACAAGCAGCTTTAATCCCAAACCTATTATCGTTCCCTCTGCAGCCACCGTATGTGAATTCCTCACATTCCTTGGTCGTTGGGTTGTAATAGAATCTAGGAAGTTTCATTCGGCATGGCCCCGACTCGAGAGGTAAAGCACACTTCGGATCTACGAGTATCAACGGAATTAAGAACAAAAAAAATAAGCAAACTGTTATCTACGGCATAATAAATAATTAACAAACCTGGTTTTGCACAATTGGCCACGCCAAATTGGGCCACGAACACAAATGTAAGTAAATACAATATAGTTAACAAAAGAGGACGCATATCAAGTGCGATAAGTGGTACACAATCTATACAACTGAATGGACAAGCAAGTGTTTTCTGTTAATCAGCTCCACAACTGAATATTTATTACTCTGAATAATTGGACATCAAATAAAAAACATCGCATCAATCAGAGGGAAATAATTAAATTATTATTCAAATTCGGAGCACATTGGTGGATTGTTAATTTGAAAAAATATGCTTCACATAATTTGCGACAACTACATAGGTACTTAGATTATGTTTATTGTCCTCAAAGGTGTTGATGTCGAGATGTACAACGCGCCAATTGGATGCTGTGGTACTATATACTTATGTACCAATAACAGGCGACTCCATCAGTTTGTGTTGACCAATTTTCGGCACGTCTGGCTATGAGACGTTTGCTTGCACATGTTTAACACATACTGAATCTTTAAACAACGCTTCGGTCCGGATGCTTATAACCCAAATACATAGGTTCACATACCATAAAGATTTTGGATCCGAATCCCATGTGAAAATTACGGTCGTAATGCATACGACGCATTACGGGATGCAACATGGCAACGACAACATGGATTTAAGCTCTCGAACTCACACGGATTGTAGCTTCATCATCACGAAAACTGATTATAGAACTCGAACTGGCGACGGAATTCATTACATTACATTACATTCATTTTTATTGAACTCTTATGTATACATATAAAGGGTCCGCCATCTAACTTTTTTTTTCAACTAGTGCTTATTTCGCGAATGGTAACACTTAGCTCATGTCTGCTTTGACAGATAATTAGTTTTATCCTTCCGTTGAACGAATATGGTTGTGTATACGCTTGAAAAACACTGGGAAATATTGCGACATTACATTGAAAATCATGGTAATGTTGCAGAATGTGTGCGAAAATTGCGTACGGATTTTGGAAGAAGAGAAGCACCGTCAGCTTCGTATGTTCGTTATCTTGTGAAAAAAGTGAAAGAAACTGGCATCCTCATCAATAAACCAAAGCGTGAAAAGCCAAAAACAGTGCGTACACCCCAGAATTTTGCTACTGTGGCAGAAAGTGTGCGTGAAGCGCCATCAACATCAATTCACCGTCGTTCTCAACAATTGAACATTTCGGAGACATCATAGAGACGAATTTTGCATAAAGACCTTGGTATGACGCCATACAAAGTCCAATTGGTTCAGGAGTTGAAGCCAACTGACCATCCAATGCGTTTTCGCTTCGCTAAGTGGGCCTGCGATCGACTTAGAGAAGATGCCGATTTTGCCAAAAAAATCATCTTTTCAGATGAAGCTCATTTTGATCTTGGCGGGTATGTAAAAAAATTGTCGCATTTGGGGCACAGAAAACCCGCAAGCTGTCGTTTGGCCACCGCGGAGCTGCGATTTGACGCCGTTGGACTAATATTTTTGGGGTGCCATAAAAGATAAGTGTTACGCCGACATGCCAGAGACAATTGACGCTTTAAAGGACAATATTCGTGAAGCCATTGGTGAAATACAGCTGAATCGATAATGTGCTTAAAAATTGGACCGATCGTGTAGGCTACTGCAATTATTTTCCATTATTAACCGAAAGGATTGTACTTTCAAATAAAAAAAGAAATTTGAGAAAATATTCAGTAGTTTTTTTTTATAGCATTTTCAAAAAAAAAGTTATTTGGCGGACCCTTTATACAATTTGACTTAAGGCTAGTTTACAAAAATGGTTATGAAATGAATATGTAATTGATATTTTGTGTATTGGCTCAACAACAGGGGCCCAACGTTTTACATTGTTTTTTTTTATTAGATTTACATAAATTGTGATTGTTTTCTTATGTCGATTTCCATTGGACAAGAAAATTACTTTTTTTCAGATGCAGACCAGTTTTTCTGCTCTAGAAATCAGCTGTCTGTCAAATTCATTTTCCATTGGGCAAAAAAAAACACTTTTTTTAAGATTCAGATCACTTTTGCGAATCTCTATTCGCACATACTTTCACAAATATTAAAGCAAGAGACATTTGTAAACACAAATTGCAATAAAAAATAGCTGACTGTCAAATAACACACCAACACAAATGCAAACAAAAAGTAATCTCATTTCATGTTCCATTGGGCAGGAAAAATCTGAGATCTGAGAGCAGAACGGTAAAAGCCCAATGGAAATCGACATTAGATTCATACTCGTAGTATGGATCGTTGTCAGGGTTGACCTCAGGGTCGTCGACGGAATTCCCTTCACGTTATCAATTGAGCATATTGTTGACCCTTTTGAAAGAACCAACTTTCTGCCCAACGACATTCCTTGGCGGTGACAAAGGTTCTTTATCAACAAAGTTTATCCTTGAAGTAGGAAGGCGAAGACCACTGTTGAATGCACAACAAAACTAATCTTAAATTGTCTCGTGTGAACCATGATGGTATTTTTAAGAACGTCGTTTTGTTGACTTCAGACGACTTGCACAATGTAATGCTCCATCCATGCAGCGAATTTACTCATCAGGAAAGATGGACCAGTAAACGATATTGCACTTTGGTCATCTTTATGTCATAATCTGCAACATTGTCCAAGTTCTTAACATATAACCATTGACGGGGACAAGTTGAGTCCAAAATGTCTCCAACTCTTACAGCAACAAAGGAAGGACACTTAAACATCGTAAACACATCATCAATTGTTATGGTGTGTGAACACTTGATAGTAGACGCTAGACGAACGCCTAGAATAGCAGCTTGAAGATCAACTTTTAGAACAGATAACTTCTTTACTGGGGCAAACTTTGCTTTTAACTCGACCAAGCCACTACATTCACCGCGCAAATAGGCAACAGCAGCAAATACTTGATACGTTCACAAAAACGACAAGCTTACTCTCGACTCGTCTGTAGCCCATGACATACATATATCCACTCGGTTCTGGTTCATCTCAATCAAATCCTTCCTGCCAAACCTCCTGTTGAACGACCACGGAAAAAATGGAAGGAAACGAGTCCTAGAGAGTCAAAAACTCTCATAATAGTTCTGCGAATATTTCGTTTCGACACCTTGAAGAGCGGTTGTAGCATTTTGTAGAGTAGGTAGCTTATGGTCTAACAGCATTTATATAAACAGTTTTCCCGAGTACCAGCAACCGCCTGCGCAATTATAATATCGTGACATTTAAGTAATCACCAGCGACCTTATACGCTCACGAAATTTAAAGAGGTCTGCATGAAGAGTCTGACATTATCTAAACCTTTCAATACTCATATTCGTATACCTTTTTTCTAAATATCTTTTGTCAGAATGCTTTCGTGTCGGGAAAAGTGTATTTTAAAGGTATTTTTAGATTTCCAGAACCACGACAAGGAAGTTGTAGTTTTGGTGGTAAAATAAGCAAACAACATAATATAAACTTTGCATATACCCAACCTTGCACCTACTCCAAATCCTACAGTGACCCCAAGCAGGGAGGGGGGTTGCTGAAAAATACACATTTCCAAAATGGTATTTGTCCGAAAGGTATTTTGGGAAAATATATTTTGAAAAGAGGTATTTCATCACCAACCCGATTTTGCACAGTGTTCCCTAGCAGCACAGTTCGACTAGGGCCGGGCTTAGTGCCATCCGTGGTCGGTGGCTAAATAGCCACTGCTGCATCACTCCGTAAAGAGTTCACTCCACTGCTTAGTCCCTTGAACAGCGGAGCTACAGGTGCAAGCTTCCATCAGGACATCCGAAGTGACCTTCAGATCGTCTTGAGCAGAGAGACCACCGGCTGCGACGTTGTCATCTTCAACTGGTGACTACACGCAACGGCGGCGCTTCAACGCAGAGGTACGTAATATCTGTATCGTACAGATTAGGGTACAATTTGGGACACGAAAAAATGCAACCACCTTGTAGGTTTTGCAGCTTACCATCAACAAGAACGAAGCACTAACAATACTCACTGGCCTCTGTTTCGAATTAATTAATTTTGTCGCGCGCAAATTGTTACCATTGTCTCAAAAAATAATATTAATTCGAGATTTTTGCTTTCGAATTTTTTTTTTCAAGATATCGTGGTAAACCCGCCCGAAAATCATACTTAAAAACAAAGCCAATCAATATGTTCGAAAGTATCTTCCCCACTCCCAACGATTGCCAAAACGATTTAGAAATTACCAGTAACACTGGTCTCGCTCGAAACCATAGCTGAGTTAGTTTTAAATTTTAAAGGAATGAAGAGACCTGCAAACTGCAGTACTACAGAATACATCGACTACGACTTACATCATGTGATTTGCCAAAATTAGCCGAATAAAATTTAAAAATTCCATTCTTCTGTCTGACTGTCGGAAAATCTGTCAAAGCTAAAATAAATAGGTACTCTAGCAAATGTCTGATGACATAAAAAAACGTTGTGCAACTTACAACTGCCGTGACTGTAGCAAATTTTTTTTTTTTCGTATGGATTAACATAGAACAATGCCCGAAAGTGTGGAAAGACAGCATCATCACCCGATTCATCCTGTATAATTAATGAATTATAAAAAAATGGTTTGTTGCTTGCAAAATACCTATTTACGACATTACCAATATATATCAATTTATTATCTCGTATCTGTAGAACAATCCAACACACACTCTATATAAGAGATAGGTACATAATATTTTTGATAAAAACAAAAAAATAAAGTAAACAATTGTTTATTTTTCTATTGACCAGACAAAATTGAGGTCATGACCGATGGGACTTTGAAAAAGTAAATTCGTCTATGACGATGGCAACTCTGATCTGCCGGCAGCTTCGATTGGATCCTTGCATTTCTTGATGCACTCGATCTGCGTTGGAAAACTATGCGCATTTCCTGGCTTAAGATAACAACCGTCAGTTTCGTATTTTTGGCAGTTCTTTGACATTATGTTGAAGAAATAACCAGCAAACGCCTTTCGACACACTCCAACAGCATACGGTTCCATACCAACACATTCCCCTGTAATCAGAAATACGATAACAATTCGTATACGAATATCAGACACAGACTTTGATTATATTAGACAACTTACTTGGTATTTCGTAGGAGTTGACATAGTTGAAGGTCGCCCAAAGCAGTATTATTCGTATTAGTTTGAATAAATCCATTTGCGTCAAAACGATGTGACAGGGCCGCAGCTCAAATTAAAAATGCTCATGCTGCGCCCAACCAAAATAAAGAAGTTTCGGAGAAGACAATGCATTTTTTGTCAATAGCACACCGTATCAGGATGGTTCACGAAAAGTCACTCCCTGGCCAGACTCTTCTCTGGAACACAATCTTAAGGCTAATGAACTCAAATCGAAAAATCAATTATCAGTACGCTGCTTTGTTTTAGCGGTTTTTTGTTTTATTATTAATTTTGCTTTACAATTTAATGATTAAATTCATATGGCAATCGACCTTCAGATACCCCTACATGATTTTTCGCACTCCCTCATGGTGTCGAAACGATTTTCGTTGCCACCGCAGCCGCCGTAAATAAATTCTTCACACTTTCCAGAAATGGGATCATATGCGTAACTGGGCACATATCCAAAACACCTGCCAGCCGTCATAGGTAGTCGACACTTTTCTGAGTAATGGAAGGGTGTCAGAGCTTCTTTAAATGTCAAACATAAAATCAAAATGTATACCTCGTCTTAGAACAGCATTGGCCCCTGAGCTTGCAGCAATAATAGCCAGTGACAGTGACACTACTAAGACTAGATTGCTATGCATTGTTAACTGACTTAATTAAATATTTCACAAAAAAAAAAAACTGTGAACGTAACAATTTAGCTGAAAAAAAGTTAAGCAAATAAACAAACGAGAAAAGAGATCAAGCCAACGAATTAGCCATAAACTACTGAGTGCAGACAGCCGGAGTGCTTCATTTTAAGCTTAAGGTGATTTCTTGGATTGCGCTTTTATCAACTTTAAGTTGACAAGAGAGGTGCGAACAGCATGAAGCTTTATAATAATGGCGATAATGTTGGACATCGCATATCTAATGAACCTGTTGATGGGAAACTTTCGCTTTCAGAATTTTAATTGACTTGCGCGGAGTGAAGTTTGTTTTGATCGTCTCTTTGGTAACGCATGTAGGTCCACGTTTTGACGTCACTACAGATAGGTGCTGCGATTGTGTTTTCCTTGTACTGACACAGTCCTTGGGGAAAGCCATTACACGATTGCGCGAGATGAATAGTGTTATCTAATCGGTGTCTAAATGCATCTACAACTAAAACGTGACATCATATATGTGTATAGTTTTGAGACCGTTAATTGTACGAGTATTGATAGATATAGATAGAATGATTGTCTGTATTTGTCATTTCGTTGTAAACATGTTTTTATTTCCGATTTCAGAAACTCGTTTAGTTTTTTTCTTTTCTCAATCTAGCTAATTATAATTATTTGCTACGAAAGGAATCTTTTTTAACTTCTTCGTATAGATAGGTACGTAGTAAGAAAAAGATATCTAGATATTGCTTTCGTACAAAATTTTGAAGTCAAGATTTTAATCAATTCTGGCATTATACGATGATAGGGGAACTCAAAAAAGTGGGTCTAGCAATTGCGTCCGTCCGTCTGTCTGTCTGTACCATAGGCTTGACGGATTTGTTTCAAACTTCGTATTTGGAGTTCGTGGTCTTACAGGTAAAAAAACACATTTTTTTTTGTGTGTTAGCCCTTATATTAACGGCACTTCGCATATACAAATTTAAAACCAGTTTAATTTTTTTGGAAAACGGCTCTAACGATTTGAAGCAAAAACTATATTTGAATTTGTTTGTCTTCTTTCTGAGATCTTTCAGAAAATAGTTTAGTAGGCCTTTCTTAAATTGGCACTTGGAGGGGACACGGAGTGATGCACTCATCCTCCTCTTCATCTCTGCAGCTTTTGCAGAAGTCATTATATGGAAGAACAAGCCTTTGAGCGTGTTTGCCTAATACCATTGTACTTATATAAATATAGATTAATATTACACTGAAGCAAACTTATCGTTATAAATTTTGACTTCTTACGATCCAAACAATGTTAATTTTCGTCATTGTAGTGTGAGAAAGGGGGCAAAGAGGTACTTTAGCCCCAAGCAACTTCTCCTTCTCTACAAAGCACAGGTTAGACCAAGCCTGCAATATTGCTACCATATATGGAGCTCGGCCCCAAAACATTCACTTAACCTACTTGACAGCATACAGAGACGAGCAGTTCGACTTATTGGAGACCCTACACTCACATCGAATCTGCAACCATTGGTGCACAGAAGTCGCTGACCTATGCTTGTTCTATAGGTACTTCCATGGTAGATGTTCCGAGGAACTCAAGGACATTATCCCTCGAAATGCGACTTTTGGGCGCCCCACAAGACAGGCTGCTAATGCTCACGACCATACAGTAAACTTGACAACCGCGAGGACATCATCTTTCCAAAACTCCTTCTGTTACAGGACAAGCAAACTTTGGAACTCGCTTCCTGGGGATATATTTCCAGAAGACCACAATTTGCAGCAATTTAAGTGCAGAGCTAACATACATCTGCAAGCATCTCGGGGCGCTGATGAAGCATTATAGGTTTGCCTTTCCCGGGAGAATTATTTAAAAAAAAAAAGAAAATTATTATATTTATTATTAGGTGTGTTTTTTTGGCTACGGCAGGGCGAACCGAAATGTCAAACGTCAAATAGACGTCAACTTACTAGTAAGTCGAGTCGGTGTTGCGGACAAAGGCGTCAACTGAAAAAAAAAACTGATCACGTGACCAGTTTTGCCCAATGAAAACTCAGCAACATGAATTTTAAGAGCTGTCAGACTTAGTAAACTAGATTAGTGAATACGGCCATTAACAAAAGAAGAAATTCTGAAAAGTCACAAAGAAAAACAAATTCACAAACACTATAAACGCTAATAAAAATTATTTATAAACATGGAAAATGCAGGAGGAAATAAAAATTCAATAGTTTAAGGCATATTTTTTGTAAATGAATTTTGTGATGTCAGATGTCATTTATGATAGAATCGATAGCATTTTTCGATAAGATTTAAAGCAATGATAGTTTGGTTGCACAGTTTTTATTGGGGATAAGGAATTAAGCTTAGTACCTACGCTGCTCAAGCGAAACAAAATTTTAGCTGCTCTCCAATTTTTTTCTCCAAACATTAGCTAAATCCCTAGCTAAATTTTGGATATAAGTGTCATAAAAAACAGCTGTTCGTTGAAAATAATTTCCTTCAAAAATGAAAATTTCATTTTTTAGCTGAAGCGGCGTATCGCTCGGCTAAATGGATTCGCTTAAATTCAGCTCATCTAAATTTTTGGAGAGAATTTTGTATGGGAGCTAAAATTTAGCTCGAGCAACATACTAAGCTTAAGCTCCGATAATTATTCGGGCTAAATCTAGCGTAGCCCGTGCAGACTTCGTAGTGCAAAATAGTGAAATATATAAACTGTTTTTATTGTAACGCTCTGTGGTACACAACAATATTATTGACTTTCATTATTTATATCAATGTTACAAATTTTAAAAACTTTGGCTTCCAATTTCAAGACTGTCGAAGAAGCTGTACCCGCCCGGCTTTGCCCGTGCACAGGAATTGTATTACTTAGGTCTGCTTAGGTGATAATGTTCTTTCGTAAAATGCAAAAAATTATAATAAATCGACTTGGCGGAATTTTTTTTCTGCCTAAACCTGAAATACAGCAGTACGAACAAAAAAAAAACAAAGGGATAATGAAAATCGGCCCAGCGGTTATCGAGATATAACGTCATCGAGCTTCATCCCATAGAATATGTTTTTTGTATAGGAGGTATAAGATTTTGAATATTTTTTTTGTATGTGAAGTGCCGCTCCCCTTTGACCAAATTTCACCAATCTTCACAGGAGCACTCCAGGGCCAATAATTAAGATTATCTGTAAGTTTGAGCTCATTCGATTTGGTGGTTTTTCTGGTATACGATTTTGAATATTTTTCTTTTGTATGGGCGGTGCCACGCCCCTTTTCCAATTTTGACCAAATTTCACAGAAACCGTATATGGACCAATACCAAAGATGTGTGAAAGTTTCGTTGAAATCGGTAAATGCGTTAAGGCGTGAATCGACGACAAACATTTTAGGGCTCAATTTTTATATATATAGATAGATTGAATTTGTATGAAATTATTTTGCTAAGCCTATACAGAACAGTCAAAAAACCCACCTATTATTGTAAGGCCGTACACTGACAAGTGGAGGTATGAGTCATGTATTCGTACATAAATCATTCGATAGTCAGTCGATGACGGACCACAGAAAAGTAAACTTGAAACTATACTTACATTAACTTAATATTATATTGAATTGTATAAAATAACCCGAAGTGTTATTAACTAAATAAGTAATGAATTAAAACAACAAGAAGTAAACCTAATCATAATCATTTCAACACAAGTGAAGGTGCCACAGGCATAAACTTCTGCTTTGACGTAGTCGCAATGAAAATAATCTATTGGTAGCGCCGTATTATTACAGACACTCTCTTCAATAACGATGCACTTAAATTTTGGCCGTGAATTAGTATGGTTTGGTTAGTGTGCTGTATTACTGAGTATAAATTTCCTGAAAAAACATCATAATTTAGCCGCTCGGATTCGACATACAAATTATATAGATAGTTACAGGGGCGTAGCGAGGGTTCGAGCCGTGGGGGGGTGACTTTCATTGAAATGCCGACTTATTTTAGGAACTTGCCGACTGTATCGGGCCAGCGGTTATCGAGTTATAACGTCATCGAGTTTCACCCCATAGAAGATGTTTTTTGTATGGGAGGCCACGCCACGCCCCTTTGTCCAATTTTGATCAATCTTAACACGAATACTCTTGGGCCAATACCTAATACTATCTTTAAATTGGAGCTCAATCGATTTGGTGGTCTTCGAGATATCTAAATGTGGGGCTACAGCGCCACCTGTTGAGAATTTTCCGACTTTTTTTCCTAAACCTTCGCGTAGCAATTACGAACAAACCCGCAGAAGGAAGTACCTATCCAATTTGGTCAAGTCGTTTTCAAGTTTTACGCATCCGAACACAAACCACGATCCATTTTCAGTCGACAAATTCACCGATGCCGACAATCTTTTTTTAAATCGTATCGGAACTCGCTAAATTTTAATGTGTTCAGTCGGCAAATTCAGCGATGCCGACAATCTTTTTTTAAATCGAATCGAAACTCGCTAAATTTTAGTGTTTTCAGTCGGCAAATTCAGCGATGCCGACAATCTTTTTTAAAATCGAATCGAAACTCGCTAAATTTTAATATGTTCAGTCGGCAAATTCAGCGATGCCGACAATCTTTTTTTAAAATCGAATCGAAACTCGCTAAATTGTAATGTGTTCAGTCGGCAAATTCAGCGATGCCGACAATCTTTTTTTAAATCGAATCGAAACTCGCTAAATTTTATTGTTTTCAGTCGGCAAATTCAGCGATGCCGGCAATCTTTTTTAAAATCGAATCGAAACTCGCTAAATTGTAATGTGTTCAGTCGGCAAATTCAGCGATGCCGACAATCTTTTTTTAAAATCGAATCGAAACTCGCTAAATTGTAATGTGTTCAGTCGGCAAATTCAGCGATGCCGACAATCTTTTTTTAAATCGAATCGAAACTCGCTAAATTTTATTGTTTTCAGTCGGCAAATTCAGCGATGCCGGCAATCTTTTTTAAAATCGAATCGAAACTCGCTAAATTGTAATGTGTTCAGTCGGCAAATTCAGCGATGCCGACAATCTTTTTTTAAAATCGAATCGAAACTCGCTAAATTGTAATGTGTTCAGTCGGCAAATTCAGCGATGCCGACAATCTTTTTTTAAATCGAATCGAAAATCAATAAATTTTAATGTGTTCAGTCGGCAAATTCACCGATGCTGACCGTCATTTTTAAAATCGAAACTCGGAAAAGGTACATACAGTCAAAAAAATATAAATTCGCATTTCCGAAAGGTGGAACCTTTGAAAATGCCGTCTTGTACGAGTTTTTACGAGTTTGAAAACATATACCTAATGAAAATCCAAACTCACTTCTTATTTTTTAACATTTTGTTCCGAGTCAAATTTTAAATTTTTTTTTTAATTTTTTTTTGAAATTTTTTCATTTTTTTTTTTGAAATTTTTAGAATTTTTTTTTTAGCTGCTCAAGTTAAAATGTTACTCCTTGATTTGCCGACTCTTAAAACCGGTGGGGGGGTGTCGCACCCCCCCACACCCCCCCCTCGCTACGCCCCTGGATAGTTACCTTCCTTTCGTCCCATAAATATAAGCTTACACAAACTATTGGTTGTTAGAAGGTAGGCCTAGGGTCCTCTATGGACCTGATGCGCAACTACATATTTATTTAAGATCTGTCAAAAAAAAAACATTATTGAGTGGCATGGACTTATAGCTGTTGCCATTGACGATTACTGTGGATGAGATGAGATAACGCGGCTATGCTGTAAACGGCAGCACACTTCTTGCTTGATTTCACAATAATAACGATAAGAAAAATGAGTTGAACTTCTGAGCACCCACAGTTGAACTGTAGTAATACATACTTTGTTATAATAGTTTTTAATAGTTCATTTAATTTTGGGTATACATGACATTACTGAATATTTAGAAATTCTATCATTTTTTTTGGCATAGGAACAATTTTAATCACCCTTATTCCCGTTGGCGTTTGTCATATACGACTCTTTTGTCGTGACGTTATAAAAACGATATTCAGCTTTTTTTCAAACTTTTGTTAACGATTTTGCTTCTTTTTCTATGTGTTCACTGTATTTTCAAATCGCTTGTCTCAAAAAAGTTACAAACTCTGACTTAAAACCGAAATGAAATATTAGGCGTTTACGACAAATGCCAACGGGAATAGGGGTGAATATCTAATTTTCAAATTTTAGCTTCAGTTCATCAGAAAATTCGTGCGAAATTTTTAACACGAAATTACAATTAGTGGCCGATTATTATTCAAACTATGCATTCTAGTTTTTGTTATGGAAACATATGGCATTTGGTTTTATGTCTCAAAATAATTTGGCTTTATGTGGCTTTGTAAAATGTTACAATATGGTCTTATGTCGATTTCCTAAATCGATAAATTTTAAAATTTGGCAATGAAATTAACAGCTTTAAAATGTGGACTTATGCCCGATTTTTGAAAAATAAATTATGGAGATTTTTTTTGGCAGCACTTTATTCGTTTACTAAAAATTTATTTTGTACCTATTTAATTTAAAATCAGTTCGATATACGATATGCTTTACTTTATGATATTTTCAATGCGGATTTGACAGTTACCGTCCGCTTGGAACCAATTTATTTATTTGATTGAGTTTCTTCAATTTGGTGATAAGTGATAACGTGGTTGTAGTTAGGTTATGGTGACTATTAAGTTCATAGGTATGTAATTCGTAGTTGTATTGACCGCACCGATTATGCTTTTGTCTGGAAATGTATGTAGATTAGGGAACAAAGCGGCACCTAAATTGTTACATAAAAAATCTCTAAAACTGGCATTAAGTTCAGTTATTTCGATATAAGAACATCTATTTCGTAATTTTCTTCTAACAGAGCTACGAAATGGCGCGGTTTTGGGTTCGAATTTACCCTTTCTTACCAATTAAATTTATAAGCATTCCCTTCCTTATTAAGGGAATTAATACATAAACAACTGTAATACATTGCTTATCGCAACATTGGAAATTGTAGAGCTACATAATCACAACGGACATTTTGTCACTTACCATGACATGTGTTGCGAGTTGCGACCCCATTATGCCTTGGGGTTGCATAATTTCTGAATATTGCGCAGCAATAACTTAATTGCCTTCTCAAAGAGGCCAACTTTTAAACTTGATAAAAAACGGCATTTTACATATACAAAAGAAGGAAACTAAATATAATTTATTTAAAACTATGGCTACATACGTCACAAGGTACACATTTACACAACAACTACAACACAACTAACTAAATCTTCAGGGGGAGTTGAACCCGCCTGTAGCGCGTTCGTCGTCTGCTATTGCAAATCCTCTCACAGTCTTCCAAGGTAGTGAATATCCTTTTATCTGTACTGCAGCCCAAGTACTTGCAGCGTTCAGTCTCAGCGTCATAGTATATGCCCAGTGTGGATGTTACGCAAAGTCCATTTATGGTCGGTCTTCGGTCGCAAATTTCTAAAAGTAAACCCCCGTTAATTGTTATATTCGTATACAAGCCGCCGAATAACAAAAGCCTTACTTGTCCTGGACCATACTGTCGCGACACAGGAAAACGCGTACAGGAAGAAAATCACCAACTTCATTGTTGTTCGAGTTCCAAGCAATACTGATAAAATTATTTTTCTTTTATTCTCGTCTCTCTATTAAGAGCTGTTCTTGATGCGATCACGGTTCTTTTACTAACTTTGACTTTTTTGTGTCCACAACTAATTTATTCTTCTCTGGCAGTCTCTTATCGCTGCATCCAATACAGAAAACGAATCCATTCGGACCAACTCGTCACATTGATAAACAAAAGAAAAAACAAGCGAAAAAAAAAAATACAATGTCCCGCAGCAGCTAATCGCTGTAGCAAGTAACCCCAAAACAAAAAACAGTCGCGAGATACGTAAATGATCCCAATAAAAGTCAAGGCATGACTCTTAAGTATGTGCACTGGTCAATCGATCTCGAATACGCGAAATGTGAGCTGCTTTCCTCCAATCAAATTGAGTGTACCCACGGGCGGCGGCTGTCAACGTGAGACTGATCACCATAGCAAAGTCCCTCTCACACAACCATGGGCGCTTATAATTCCCTCACACCGGCTACAACCAGTGGTGACTCGAACAGAAACCAGAATTGCTGCGCATCTTCCACTCCATCCTGTGGCCCCAAAAGAATGAAAATCAAACTCCGCACTTATCAACTGAGAGAGAGCGAGATTAGGCTCCCATCCCGTACATACATATGATCATAGTCTTTATTTATAATACAGAGTTACACATAGATACACGAAATACTCGAGCTTCTTCACTCAATATTCACAGGGCACTAGTGAGTGATATATATATCCTGAATGCGACGCGTACGATACACACAAGTTGCCAAACAGTCGTCGCGTGAACCAAAGCTTTGTCCAGAAATCGTGCGACACCCGCCCACCTCGTAGCGCTCGCAGTAATTTGTTCGCGGATCGTAGTAGAAGCCTTCCATGTCGATCGTGCAGTGGCCTTCGGACCTCGGAGGTGGCTTCATGCAGTAACCTAAGAAAGCAAACCGCGTCGCATTAGTCACTGGTGTATTTATATTTGGAACATTGTTTACTAGGCACGGAAGCGTAAATGTTAGCACTAACCACTGGTGCGGGCATCTGCATCATGAACGCGAAGATCAGCAGCACAGCCAGGAGGCGTCTCATGGAATCGACCATTTTACGGAGTCGAAGCGTTCTTGTTCTCCCTGATAGATATCGTTCGGAGTAAAAAGTTTTACTGGTTGTGTGACTGCCCCTTTCGTTGGGTACTTGCATTGGCTTCCCTCGTGAAGGCACTTTAGTTATCACTTTGCAGCTGATAAGCCTTATCAGCGGCGGCTGAACCATCACTCAGTTTGGCACTGGAAAATAAACTAGTATACTTATACGAGTATGCCTCCGCTTTCCTTATTCGTATTTCCAAACCCCTTATCATTTGCCCTGACCCGCTGTTTTTGCTGCGCGCTCACTGGAATTATCAGCAGAATTTTGCTAAATTCAAGCCTAAATGTTTCAAAGCACAATTTCGTTTCAACCATTAGCCAGTTACTCAAAGTAGAATACCGGAAGCGCTATGAAACTCTTACATGGATCTTCGGTCTTTTCACCGGTATGGTTGTGATTGCAGCCAATAAAAACCAGGTCAGTATGCTAGTAAAATATGTCTACTAAGAAGCTTAATTGATTTTGTAACTTTTACACCAGAGAATTGCTATTTACCACACTTCAAGGATGGTACTAAAATCCCTCGGTGTGCAGCCTACATTGCATCTAGGACATATAACTCTGAAAAGGGCAAGTGTGTAGAGTTCATCTATGGTGTACGTCAAGGAAATTCTAACCGCTTTGGGTCACAGCAGGAATGCGAAGAGAATTGCAAATAATACTGTTTTAAAGTTGAAAAGTCAAGATTAAAGTAGACAATAATACAATTATTATTTAATTTTCCTTTTATCTGCCCTTACTTTGAGTCCCAACAAACATTAAGTGTTTCGGCGAAAATTGGCAGTAAGAAATTTGGAACTCTCTTCCTGGGGGTACTATACAATTCCAGAGCACTACACATCTTACAAATAAAAAAAAAAATATGCAAAAATGAATACCTGTAGAACTTTTTCAAATGCATCGTATACGTAAGCGCTGGAGCCTCCATTTCTGGACATACACTTTCGTGTATGTAAAAGAGTAGCGTTTGAAAGTTATTGTTTTTTTTTTTTTTACTTGCCAGAATCCAGAATTGGCGTCTAATTCCGAGAAGAATTTTTAACTGACATTGGATGAATTTCTCTCTCTACCATTGGGTTTATTTTGGTCAAATCTACTCACGGTCGATTATCTATACTTGCATTGTTCACAATAAGTAACTGATGGAGAACGCCGTGGCGTAGGCTCATCCATTTTTTGTATGATATTGAGTTTAACCATTTCATAGAGCATCGATTTCTATCTATGTATTTATTTATGGTATTGTCACGCGCCGAGCGACAAAGATTTTGAGTGATTTGGCGTTATTTTAAATTTTAATTTCACATTCAAAGTTTTTCATGAAACCGAGTTCTTGAAATAATTTTGGAAATTCCTAATTTTTTTTTACTGTTGAGCATTTTATGGTATCTGCGTTTATATAATATATATATAGATACCTACCTAAAGCGCATTTAGTGATAAGTTCTAATTTCTCACTAGAACTAAGTTATTTTTTTTTTATAAATTAAAATTAGTCTTTTCTATTTCGACACAAAACATCCCCAACATAAATATGTACTAAGCTTAGAGCCGGCTATTTCCTATTACATATATACTAAAATGAATAGATTTACATTGCTCTTATTTCTACTTAGTTTACCACACTTTTTACACCTTTTTCCTTTCGCAGGGCAATTATCTGGTTTGTGTTGGAGCCTATTTCGTTTTTCATAACTGCCTTCTCCTGAAATGTCTCTCGTTTTCCGCTGTGTGTTTGTGGATATTTAGTACCTAAGTATATCGGTGTTGAAGATATTTTTTGTTGTTTTTTAATCACGTAGTGCAGTCTTACATCTTACTTCCGTGATCGCTATGTCTAACATCAGTCCGCTCTCTAGTCTGTAATTCAGTAATTTCTCCGAAAGCTTTCTATATTTAATACCACAAGAACTATTTTATCCCGAATCAATAATACTCTTAGAATGACGTAATTGCACATTCGTTTTAACAATAAAATGATTTGGAAAACCTCTCACTACTTTGTTATAGTATTGTTTTTTTTTTAACTTTCTCGCATACGTAGTAAGAGAAAGATATTGTTTTCGTAGAAAATTTCGAACTCGAGATTTTAATTTATTCTGATATTACGATGATAGGGCCGGATCTGCGAAATAAGGCCCCAAAATAAATGAAATAAGACGCCTAAACGAAAAACAGAAACGTTTTTGGGGGGGGGGGCATACTGCCTTCTTGCATCCCCACTGCTTGGGTTTATTGTTAGATTTTCAATTTGTGGGCCTTATTTCATCGCAGTGGGGCCTTATTTCGTATTTGAAATTGGGGTATTATTTCAGTATGAAAAATAACACCCCAAATTTGGGGCCTTATTTCCTGCAGCCGAACTCAGTGAGTCTCGCAATTCTGTCCGTTCGTTTATTTGTCGGTCCCATATCCTTAAAACCTAAACGCTTGGACGGATTTGTTTCAAACTTCGTATCACCGCTATGAGTATTTTTTTTTTGTTTTATACTAGCCCTAATATTAATGGTACTTCCCATATAAGCATTTTCCAAAAATTTAAACAATTTAGATTTTTTCGAAAAATGACTCTAACAATTCGATTGCACCAAAATTGATAGTTGAGTTATTGTAGCTGTAGGCATGAATAACATGGCATACTCAGTTTTTCGTAAAAATTCCAACAACAGTACTTTTGAAAATTGGCTTTTCTTGAAAACGGTAAAAACTATTTAAAAAAAAAACTTATTTTCAAGGTACTATCATTATTCTTAACTTTAAAGCAAACTCAGTTTTTTTTCTAAAATAACTGCGTAATTTGATATCCACCCGATTTGCTAATAATAGTACTTTAAGAAACTCCTCATATCTCAAAAACTCCATTTTCGATTTGGATGAAAATGTAACTGCTATATAATGCTTATATCCTCAACAATGTGTTGTACTCAGTTTTCAGCTACACGGTTTAAAAACAGTGCTTTTCGAATCCAAAGTTGTAACATTTGTCTGCATAGTTTTACAAAAAACCGCTCTAACGATTTCGATCGAAATACATATTTAAGACAGCATAGGCATTCTAAGCATCATGACGTACTTAGATTTTCTTAAAAAACTCAAATATAGCCGTTATATAAATATTCCTCAAAAATGACTACCCAAATCCCGATCTGTATTCATACTGTATTCATACACGGTATATTTTTGTAAAACCCAAAACTATACAAATCCAACAGCAACCATAAACAACTTCTTCTAAGCAAATAACAGTAACACGCACTTTTACGTCCCCATTTTAGTCATATTAGACATAAATGTAAGGTATACATTTAACCTGCATCCAGTGTCTAAGCCAGCGGTTCTCAAACGTATTAAGCTGTGGAACCCTAAAGATGGCCTAAATATATTTCGGAACCCCAACTCTGTTGCCGATTTCGATAGACAAAAAAAAAAACTTTTGCCCCAGATCAGATTTGCGTTCGTTTGGTACAAAAAAAAGCTATCTTTTCAGATTCCAGAGCACTTTTGCGAATCTAGATTTTTTTCTCAGAGTTCCTCGAGATTTACCAACACACATATGATTTGACATTTGGAGTTTGTTTGTTTACGTTTTACGGAAAGTCTTTGAGCGAAAAAGTTAGAGCTCGTGAAAAACCATATTAAAATAAATAATTTAAACCAAAATATGGATAAATATGGAACAAATTATAGATATGTTATTTTCATATTCGCATGATCTGCCACATCGTCCTCGTCGTCGTCTTGGAATAATATTGGTTCGTCTTCCTCATACCAGCAATTTCTCCAGTTGCAGTATTTAGACCAGTTTAAGTACTTTAACCCGGTTTAAAACTCAATTTCATATCATTGACTGTTTTTTATGTCACATTTTTGACATTTCTTTGCTCGTAGAAAATAAGTGAAAGTGAAAATAAAAAGCAAGAAGATAGGAAAAATGAAAACTTTACAAAAGCTGTGCATGAAATGTTTGTAATTGCATTTTACAAAAATTATTTTTGTGTTTTACTATTTTTAATTCGAGAAAAACACAGAACCCTGAAAACTGTAAACTAAGAACCGAGGGTCTAAGCGATTAAGTATTCCCACTCCATACGATATACCAAACTTTCATCCCCTTATGTTATATGCATAGCGCTAATGAGTGGAATTATTCGATCATATATATTTTGTTGCAACCGTATCAATTCCATTCATTTCATTTTCAATGGTCCGCTTGTCCATTAAGTGGGTCGTGGGTGTAGGTTGCTCAAGTGGACCCTCCATAGCTCTCGATCCTCCGCCATTGACTCCAAATCATCAGGGGCAATCCCCATGCGGGTAGAGGAGAGATTATGAATTTGATCTAACCATCTCATCCTTGGTCTACCTAGAGGACGCCTACCCGATGGTACGGATTCCATAGCACGTCGTGGAATCCTGGTCGGGGACATGCGTTTAACATGACCAAACCACCGAAGCATGGATCGCTCCGTCCGGAGAAGTAGCTGCTCGACATTGAGTTCCTCACGTATTCTGGTATTTCTAATGCGATCTCTACGGGTCACACCAGCAATACAACGGAGAAATCTCATTTCGGCAGCTTGTATTCGCGATCTTATTCTTTCGGTCATTACCCAAACCTCATGACCATAGGTAAGAGTTGGAACAAACACCGAATTAAAGACTGACAACTTAGCTTTGACACCAAGTTCAGTCCTCCTGATAACAGAATGACCAAGCTGTCTCAAAATCGATCCAGCCTGACCAATCCTACAGGAAAACTCGGCATTGCTCCTTCCATCACTCGTGAATAAGACCCCGAGATACTTAAACTTCTCCACCTGTTTCAATGGGACTCCACTAACATGCAGAGTGCATTGAACAGGCGTTCTGGAGACGACCATCACTTCAGATTTGTTCACATTTACCTTCATCTCAGCTTCAACACAAACGGCTACAAACCGATCGAGTGCGCGCTGAAGTTCAGTCTGAGAGGATCCAAGGATGACCAAGTCATCAGCGAAGAGCAAATGACTTATCCTCAGATCTCCCAATTCGAAACGTTCTTCGCCAAGACTGCGTTGTAACATCCAATCCATACAAGTAATGAAAAGGAGAGGCGACAAGACGCACCCCTGGCGAAGTCCAACGCCCACTGTGAAAGGTATTGATTTAACGCCGTTTACCCGAACACAGCTTTTACAGTTTGTGTAAAGAGATTGAATGGCTCTCAAAAGAGAACCATCAATTTCATTCTCCTGTAATACACTCCAGAGTTTCCCTCGAGGGACTCGGTCGTATGCTTTCTCCTAATCTACGAAGTAAGCGTAAACAGGTGTAGCATACTCCCAAGCTTTCTCAAGTACCATTCTGAGAGTGAATAACTGGTCGGTTGTGCTTCTACCGGGACGAAAGCCGCACTGCTCATCTCCTAATCGTGCCTCGACCACAGCTCTGCAACGCGTTTCCAGCATCAATTCCTTATTCACAAAATAGAACTACCAAATTCAGGCTAAAAATGTTAATAAATGAATCTCAACCGATGAAGTTTGCAAAATTGAGACCACTTTTTTAAATAATCAAAAATGGGAATTCGAAATTCATCGCCTTGCCCCCTTCAAGTGTCAGTTCGGGGTGAAATTTGAAAGTAAGTAATAAAGTGTTGTTAGTTAATACCTACGTATGTTTATGTAGTATGTATTACGTTTTTTATTAACAAGGGTTCAGTTAATAAACCTGAGACATATTGAGTGGGTATAATTTTAAACGTAAAATTTGCTGAATTTACTGAGATTCTGCGAGATTCGCAATAAAGGAGAAAGTTTCGTGCGACCCAGTCGTGCACATTTTTGTTTGGTTTTGTGTTAGGGTAAATGATAGAAAGATATTGTTAGCCTGATCTCCCATCTGATGTTCACCTGATCCTCCTCCTTTTAAACCGACTCACGACCTTCGTGAATACGAGTGATTACTGAATGTGAACGTGAAGGGTTCTGGTGTAGGTATCATATAAGGCCAACTATTTACGTTCACACGATTTTTATTAATTTATTTAATTTTTATTTTTTTGCGAATGGGCAAAAAAAGTAATTTCTCTAACAGAGTGGATCCCACCGCTAGTGTACCTAGATTTTTAGAAATTAAAGGCGTCTATGGAGATCTAGTTTCCTGTACCTTAGTAATGCAAAGAGAGGTAATTGCTTATTCTACTCGCATGTGAATATAGATGTTTGTATGAGAGTACTAATACATTGTTGGGATTCTCTGCAAAGAGCATAGCACCTTGTAACTAAGCGTCCCGTCCCGACTATAATCAGGGCGATAATTATTAATTACACAAATTAATAAATATGTTATATAAAAAATGTTATCTTAGTTTGACCCGAAGTTTGGTCGATGAGCTTAGTTTAACGTTTGAGAAAAACACAGTCACAACCTTTAGGTACTGAATACAGTGATACGAACTCTGTCCGGGTTTTTCTATCACCTCTACTATATGCAATGTAAATTTCTTTCTATGTGGGAAAAAATGCAACGTAAAATTTAATATGATCGCATTTGATTTTAAGTTGAACAAAAATCCCTGAATCATATTTAATTTAACGTTGATAAATATTTGATTTGAATAGGCAATGCCATTTTAAATAAATGCAGCCTAGTTTCAAAGTGAAACGTGTTCACTTTTACATTGAAACCAGATTTTGTAATATTTGATGTAGGTACTCTTAAGTCTTAACGTATAGTTTTAAAGTGGAACATACTAGTATTTGTCCAAAAATGAGTTTCAAAGTGTCATTTACGTACTTTTAAAGTATTGCATAGTTAATTGAACATTATTTTAAGACGCCATCCACTCCAGGAGTTTTTTTTTTTAGTTTTGTGACAGCGATGTAGAGTCAAGTACCTAGACCATTTTTGTTGTTACTGTTTTTAATATCGATGAATGTAGATTAAAAAAAAATCATTGCTTTTTTTGAAAATAAAAAGCAAAGTGTAAAGTCTCGTTCTAAAGTGTGAATATGGTGATTTAATTAAATTCTTTGGTAAGTATTTAAAATAAAATTATGTGCATAAATACCAACAAAAACTAATTAAAAATAATTTCATTTCAGCTAATAACAAAATAAAATTTATTTATGTAAAAAAGAAATTATAGTTAATAAATTTAAGAATTTTGTGTAATTATATTTATTAAATATAAAATAAATTTTTTACAAACAAATATGGTTGTACTAAATATTAAATGTGATACATATTTCCAAAGTCGAAAGCAGTAAGGTCTACGATGCATCATGGTAAGCTTAAAGTTAAAAAAATACCTGTTCAAAATTGGTTAAACTTAAACAAAGTTAAAATAAAGTTGAAACATTCTATTTTCAAAATTGGGCAATGCATAATGATTATATCAAAATGCATTTGTAGTATTTTTAAAGTCAGGGGCATTTGAATCTACGTTTCATTTTGTTTGAATCGAAATTGAGTAACATTGTTTTAAAGATGGATGAATTTGATCGAACTGCGATTCCATATCAAATCAACGTAAATCCCTGGTTGAATCGAATTTCTTTTAAAGTACGGAAACGATTGTTTTTCTTCGAAATACCCTTGAAGCTCTCATCAATTTCGAAGCCCACCTTGTTTGCAGCCTTGTTGAAAATTGTACACATTACCTACCTATACTTATATAGGGTATATTAACATCCGCTTCACGATGTAGACGATCTGAAGCTTCTCTGTATTTTCTGATAAAATTCCTGTAGTTTCCTATCACTCACTTGTCGAATTTAGTTTTGATCTCGTTGCCCTATTTTTCTTATCTCTATAATGCTTTTATTTGTATAAATATATAAAATCTCATGTGCAACACATTTTCGGTTCCGGTTTCAGTTTTCACTCGAGAATTAGCCAGTGTCCAGTGAAGTTCATCTTTTTTCTATCGCATCATGAAACTGTTATTTGGATTATTGTTAGCTATCTTTAGCTGTTTTGCCACAATTGGAGCCGAACGAGCAGGTATACATAACAACAGGAAATAAAATATGTAATTGGTAAAGACTTATGTTTTAATATCTTCCTCTGAACAGCATCCTGCCTTCAACGCCACTCCATGAACGGCAATGGACTCATCGCATGTCAAGCTTACATTCCATCTTGGTCGTACAACTTAGAACAGAACAAGTGTGTCAAATTCATCTATGGCGGATGTCAAGGAAACGATAATCGATTTGCCTCTGAAGAAGCGTGCGAAAGGGCCTGTAAACTTTAAATCATAAAGGCGTATTTGATTATGAATAATCATTAACCTATAGCCAGAGATACATTTTTCAAAGTCTTCTTAAATTTTTATTAAATGATTTCTAATTTTATTTTATTTTTTATTTTCTTGCAATGTAACATGTTTTGTTCTCCTATCCTTACATTGAACATAGCTAAAGATTAAGAATTGCAAATGTTAAAAATTGTGCAATATTTGAGCAAGAAGATCACAAACAAAATGGGAAAATATGTTTCTTCATAAAAATCCATAATAATACTGAAGCGATGGAAATAACTTGTCTTAAAATGAAAAAAAAAAAACTAGAGATAAGAATAGTGTTAAAGTCATTTTTATTTTGACTCTGGTGTAGTTGTTGATTAACGAAGTAGGTATTGGCTGAAGCACATATCGACACACAACACCTGAATATTGCGAAAAAGATGGCTTTATCAAGTATAGTTGCGCAACTATATTCAATTGACGGCGAAGCAAAGGTTCACTTCCTGACAAGGGAAAACAATTAGTATGTCTAATGCAATTCAACATAAATACCAGTGGCGAAAACAAACGTCATCCCTTAATACGTCAACCATTAAAAAGCGTTGCATAATGGAAACGGGTCGCCTATAATCAATTTTAAAGGAAATCGATTTAAACTGATTATTAAATTTAAAATGAAAAAAAGTTTACGCAGAAAAATAATTAGATACATATTTAAAAAAACAGGTAGAAGGCATTGGGTGCAACTAAGGTATAGCAATTGTTATGGCATGTGGAATGGAAGCCAACTCAAAAATGTGATTTAGCGAGCCAGAAATGTGATTTCAGGGCTAGTTCAAGGCCAGACCAATTGACTTAAGTATAATCTACACTGTTTTGACGTTTTTAACATACAAAACGAGGTACAAAATAATGAAACAAAATGTTAGTTTTAAATAATTTTCACAGAAAAACAGTTTGAATTTGAATTTGAATATAAATTAAACACGGTGCTAAAAGGTCAATTTACAGTGCTAGATCGAATAAAACCGTGCTAGAATTTCACAATTGGACTAGGTTTGGCATCACTGGTAGTCATAGACTTTATATGAAGCTACTAGTATTTGCAAACAATATAAACAGGGTTCATCGATATTCAAGAATTCGGAAACGAAATGGACGAAATGTCGTTTTCCATTGGGCACATCAGATTTTAATTCCAGGGGCCTATAACACAACATGACAAGTCGGCAAGTCTATAAATTCACTTGTTTAACTATTCTTGTCCGACAAGTACAAATTAATTCTGTTAACATAACGTAAACCATTGCACTTGTCAAAAGAAATAAATTTCCTTGACTTGTCGTCATTCTTCGACAAGTGTTTAAAAGGGGAAAATGGCAAAAAAATATGCTATTTTAACTGAAATAAGAGAGGAAAAAATATATTTTTCGGTGCTTTCAGTGAAATAAATGTGGAAAATGGAAGGAAATACACAGTCTGGCAAAAGCAAAGTGATAAAAAATTAACTAAATAAGTTATACATATTAGAATTAAATGTTAGGCATTAGATATTACATTTAAAATACACTTGTCAGCTTTTGACAATATTCAAATCACCTGTCCTCATTGAACCACAGTTCTTCAAGTGTTTCTTGACACTTGTCATGTTCTATTACAGAAAGGGTGAAATTATATAATTTCCCATATGCCATCTTTCATCGCGACAATTTTGTCGAAGTGTTCATGGACTTTTTATGTCCCACAATTTTTTACAAGTTGTCGAAATCCACTTGTCCTACAACTAGGTACTTGTCGCGTTGTGTTACAGGCCCCAGGTCTTAGATTTTTCGTGGCACATGGTCAATGGACATGGAGCATAAAAGCAGATTGATCTGCCCAATAGGCGCTGGGCAATAACGCCCAGATCGATTTGAAAATAACATCCAAAAATAAACAACAAAATAGAAATAAAGCCCAAAAAATTTTTGCAGTTATATTATAAATACTTATGGGGTCATGCTAATGACCTCTGCTTGAAGAGTTTTAGTAATTCTGAGCGAAATTGCGTATATGCAAGGTTTCTATGCGGTAGATACGAAACATGTAATATGTATGCATTTATAGGGAAACATACGGGCAGCATACCCACCCATACATCTTCCACTGTTTATTCATTTCCACTTAATATTTTGGAGTTTATTGCTTGTCTTAAAAACGAGCCCTGGCCCAAATCCCAAAATTACGAACAATTTTGCAACAATAGACATTTTTTAAGGGCATTATTTCCAAATTGATTTGGGCGTTATTTCGCTGGGCGTCATTGCCTAACTCCCAACTAACCACACCTTTTGCAACCACACACATCAACGACTCCCAAATGTTTTCGCCTGAATGACGTAAGACAAAAGTCCAAGATAAATTGGTCCAAGGTAAACTGCAAAAAGTTATCCAAATATAAAAAAAAGTTTTTTTTTTCATAATTTAAGATTAAAAGTGATCTGGATAAAAAAAAAAGAATTTAGAAAATCAATTTTGTGCTGACTTCCAGTTTGCTTACGGCTTTGATGGTTGACCTGTTCGTAGAAAGTGATTAATAAAACGTAGTAGGTTTGCGTATCCGAATTAGTTCACTAATCCCAAATATTGCGATTAATTCGCATAAGCAACATTTTTAGTTCGACCGACTTTGAGTTGCTTTGATGTGAGACCTCTAATTTAATTCAATGGAAAATAATTGTTAGCGGTAATATTGCGCGTTTTCTATTACTATTTGCGTATTGATTATTGTCTCAGTATGAGAGCCGGCTTAAGGCTCACTTGGCTTATGAATAAGTAAAATAGCCGTAGTAAGGCAAATCCGCAAGAGACTCGCGAGACCCCATTACACCACAAAAGTGCACTCTTTAGTGCGGTGTTCATGCAGGTGCCCAGATGGGCAGAAGGTCGAATTTTTCATAACACTCAATGTCAGCATTACCGGACAAAGGCCACCGATTTTTTCTTCGAATGATAACTGCCAACTTTTCGGGCATTGAAAGCGAAAATTCAGCGCGTTGTGTGATAAAGCCCCAAGTTCTTGAAACACTGGATCATAATTGACGTGGAACAAAGAGGTTCACAAAATCATGGAAGTATACATAAATGTATATTGAAAACGAGGACATACAGTCTAATGAGTCGCCATACTTTCCGAAATACCTAACCTTTAACAAAAATTGATAACATCAACAACTGAACTTATCTCCATCACATAATGAATACAATTTGCTGAATAACCCTATATATTGGCACTAAAAATTAAGAACTACCCAAAAACTATATTTTACAAATAATATATTATACACATAAGGATATATTATATACAATCGCCGATTTCTTTGCCTAATCTACGTTCTCGCCTACAGCATTCGCTTGGTGGTTATGGCCATGCGATGACTGCTGCGGCTGCTGATGGTGCTGGTGGTGCTGAATGTCAGACACATTGTTGTTGTTGTTTGTCATGCCATTCATGGTGGTGGCTGTCATATCTTGGGCCTCATTTTTTCTATTGTTATTCAGCGCATGGTGTAAACTCAGAGGCGGAAGATGCAAACCAGGAAATGCTAGTCCTGCAGCAGCGGCAGCATGCAGTGACTGCAACAGGGCAGCTGAATGCTCTTGGGCCTTACGCCGCAACTCAGCTACAGAGCTGGAGCGCGGGTCAGAGTGATTGGAAATTGGTGGTGAGCCCGGCGAGTTTGATGACGAAACTGGCACCGATGGTGGTTTTATTGGGCAACAAGAGCACAGTCCGGGAAAGGCTGAAAGTAAAACAAAATAACACATTAAAAGTATACTTTACATATAATTTTGCATATAATGCTGGTTATATACTTCAGTGCGCACATAAATCTTCGATTACAGGTCGATGACTGCAGCTGAGGCTACGGGACAGCCACAGCGCTGCTGTCGATGACGAGACGAGAGCTGTCATTAAAAGTTAATTTCACTAAAAGCAAATGCCCCGCTGAAAGTTAAACTACTCTTTAGGGAAATTCCTTTAAAATTTGATAAAGCTCCATGTAATGAAATTTAATTATGACAAAAGGAGCTACTGCACGATTATAGGAGTAATGTTATGATGGCATAAAGCATGGAACCTGTCTGCCGGGGTAAGTGTCAGGTGTTTCCCTGGTTTCCATAAAATGAAATGTAATATTCCGTAATGGAATGGAATCTGCTGTCACTCTTCCATGGGAAAATCAAAAATTAAAGGTAGCTGGAGGCAGCAGGGGTGGGAATGAAAGCGGATCGCTTGCATTGATTGACAGCCATCAAATCTCTAAACATAGCTGCTCCGATTGGATTTGGAATAATCCGTCTTATGCTTCAGTGACAGCCATCGAGGGATGGATTGAGGAGGAGGAAGTTTTTGAGTGGCACTGTACGGAAAACAGAAAACAGAAAACAAGGAAAACTTACCTTTTAGTCCTGGGAATAGTGGTTGGGAGAACTGCGAACTCAGCGATGCTAAGTGATGATGGGGCAGAAACAGCGGCTGATTGGATCGTTGTGCGGCGGCTGTATCGAGTACCGGTCGAAAACCCCCATTACTGAAAGCAAAAAATTCGATTAGTCAATATTAATGGTCTCTTTTTGAATGTCGTCGTTTAATTAGTCTGCCATCACACAAAACAACTATACGCACGCAGAGCAGAGCACAGCATAGTCACATGATTGAGTTGGCAATTGTCGCGCATATTAAATTAAAATTAATTAATTTCCAACTGAAATTAATTAGCGTGCTCCATAGCCCCGTTACCCAAAATATGAATTATTTAATTTTCTCAAATTGAAATGGATGGATGGCCTAGCGTCTGTGTGTGACGATGACGATTCGTACAGGAACATAGGGAGATTTCGTTGCATGAGCGCGTTCTGGGTGTCGTAACGTACCGACAAAGAAGAATGTTTGTTTTCATTTGACATAATTGACACCCGACATGCTATGCGGGCCTAGATTATGGTTATAGGCATGTGTAAAACCCTTTCCCAGTCCCTCTGTGATTATGATCACACAACACCATCATCATAAATGCTGTCATATATCAAATCCACCCAAACAGATGGAATGATTTGTGCTGGCATCATCTTATTTGGGTACAATTCAATTTTTCGCGCACAAGACACTTAATTGACTGCTAATTGAGTGTAATTGAAGAATATTTTGTAATTGCATTAATAATATGATAAAATAAACGTTCTAAGAAAATATGAATAAATACAAAAGATACAAAGGCGATATACCCTTTCATGTGCATACGTATAGTGTTGTAGAGGGACATTGCACTAATATTGGAATCACTATCAGGCATTATGTCTTAATAAACAAATCCTATCCTCTCTCAAACACATGCTTTATCTACCAGTTTATTTTCTTATTAATAAACAGATTGTTATCTCAACGTTAGTTATCTAACCTTTATCGCTACGCACGGCAGAACTTTTCCAAATTGTACTAAAATTTCTTCTAAAAAAAAAAAAAATAAATAAGTGGCACCCAAGGCCTAGCTTCTCGCAACCATTCGTTTTGTGTGAGTTTTTATTTTTGGGACGAATGGAAGGGACCTACAATTTTATGCCGAGTCCGAACGGCTCAAATTGAGAAGCTTTTTCATGACAGGCATACCGCATACTCTCGGATGTTTGTCAGACGTTCGCGAGAGGTGGCGCAGTAGAAAAAACTTTTAAGATGTAATTTGGGTTTTTCCGGGGATCGAACCTGGGATCCCTCGCACAGTAGTCCAACACACTAACCACTGCGCTACTGCGCCGATTTCTTCTAGTTCTGTTAAAATGTCAAAGGGATTTAAGATTTGGAATTTTTGTTTTGTTATTGTTTTGCTGTTTTGTAAACAAACATAGAATCAGCGGCAAAAAAATGTTCAACGTGTAAGAGAACAAAACTGGTCAGAATGAGGAAAAAAGGGCGTGGATGATTAAACGACATTAAAATGATTACAAAAAAAAAAAAAAAATTATTTTTTTTATTAGTCAGTGAGGGAAGCAAAGCATATTGCAAAATTCTTAAATCGATTTTCGTTAACGTCGTTAGTTATAAAACTTACGTTGTTTGTGTGTGTTTAGTTCAGCGGGGAATATACTGGCGCCCGAACCTATATCCATCTTTGACCCGTCTGTAATACCTGTATACACCTACATTTGTCTTTTGTTGGTTCCACATTTCCAATCAAATTACTTGACATCATATACACTGACGAACAGTTATAGATTAATATAAAATTCTGTAGAATAAAAGAGAGATGAGGTTCTCTTGCGTTTCTGATGCTTTAATGGGTGGGTAGATACTATAAGAACATAAAAACCGATTCACGATTGTCCGACACAATCTAGAGCCTACATAATAGATTCTGGTCCACATGGATATTCGCGATATTCCTCTAAATGGATAATGATCGAGTTATCTTAAATATCTGTCGTGGTACACATCCACGTGTCCATTTTTGAAGTCTTTTCAAAGCGATGGGCAGATGTATTGCATGTTGTATTGCATGACTTAAATTGTACACTTAATTGAAGAGTTGGCGTCGATAATGTTGTCTGGCAGTTTCAGATTGTACAAAGCTACTATTACACATGTCGAAAATCGTGCCAATTTTTTAGATGCCGACGTTCAAAAAACATCGTCCATATATCTGCACTGTCTTGGTTTTGACTTTTTGGATTTTGCTTAAATTTAGCTTTGTGATTGGTTGTGCGAAACGTATATTTATAAATTAAATTGTTGGCGGTTACTACATCGATTCCAACACTTAATCAAGCGTGTATCTGACCCAATTCAAACTGGCGAATTTTAAACAATACCTACACCTTTTCAGAACAACGCTCAGCAAACGTAGTTATATTCCCGCCAACAACTTTTCTTAATCCCAACCATCAACTTTTAATTGATTGCGAAATCATCAAGTTAAAAAGTGATAAAATCCCAAACTAATTAATTCCTTTGCAATCATCGCAACTACCGCAAACTTCACTCCACTCCACCGCACTCCGTCTCATGTAAATTTAAAAATTCAATCAGCACAAACTCTAAAAAAAAAAACCAAAAAACACTGTACAAAAGAAAGGAAAAAACTGAAAACCCTGACATGGTGGGCTCTGCAGATGCTCATCCAGTCCTCTCTTGCAGCTACGGTGGAAAATATTGAAAAACTTTTCACAACGCATTCCGCATTAACGAATGCAAAGCTGAACGCTTTAGACAGCAACTGCGCGCTGCAGAAGCAAATCCTGTTCGCCTCCACTCCTGACTCCCCATCCCCGCGCATGCAAATAGAAATGCAGACTAGGAAAATCATTTTTGATTATAATTTTTCACCGAGCAACATGAAAATGCAATTTTCCAATTTTACCCCGAACGGCTCTTCTCTTGCGCACACGTCTCATTCGAGAGGGATAATGCAAAGAATACCTACTCTAGCTGCTGGGTGCACCGTCCGCCATCCTTGCTCGGCGATGATATCCTTGGCGTATTATGGCAGCGCCATCAATTTTGCATGAGAATAAAACTTTTTATTGCAAATTTCTTTCATTTTACCGCCCACCCACACCCGTCCATTGCCGCTCTCTGCGCGAGCGATGCGATCCTACATTATTAGTCAGGCAATTTTCGGGGGAAATATAATAATTTCCATTGGAATATTAAATTTGGAAAGTACTTGTGTAGACATTGGGTTGGGATACGGTAGTGGGTGGATTGGGGGTGCTCTCTCGTTACGACCGATGGTCGGTGCTTAGAAGCAGGTTGAGTTCTGAATCCCCTCTCGCAATTGTGGTCGGAACGAAAGTTAAGTGGAAACCTGTAGGATATTTAAAATTCAAAAATTATTACATTTGCCAGGCAAAAAGTGTGAGCGAGAGCAGCAAAAACAGGGCGGGCGAACAAAAAAAGAACACAACTTTATGGCGCGATGGGCAGGATTCCGGCGAAACTCTACCGCGACCACGAACAAATAAAAATTTCATCAACCTGTGTCCAGGCCAAAGCAAAGTCATGGACGTTTTGTAGCTTTTGGCCGGCGACGTTTCCACATGAATAAATTTGGAAACACAATTTCATGCGGCAAACGGAGGTTTCCCATTTTTGTGCCACGGATTTGAAATCATCCCCATTCTGTGAGTTTGCTTGTGTAGTGTATACACTCGGTACATGGCCGATGGTGTTTTGACAACATGCTGGCGCACAGAGATGTGTCGCCCAAAAGCCCTAAATTAAATGAAAATCCTATTAGAGGTTTACATCATGGCTTTGTGAGTTTTTACGTTATCAACTTAATCCATCCACTAGACAGAGGGACACAAAAAAAGCGACTCGTTTAGTTGGGGAATTTAGAATCTGCGCCGCAACAGCGTAAATCTCGGTGGCTGACATAGTGAAATAGTTTTTTTTCAACGCGCCTATATAGTGCCGACAAGTCAACGACTTAGAAGCGTATAAGAGCAGGCTTTTGGCTAAAGTAGAGTACATATAATTAAGGGAATTTGTTGCGACGATAAATGTCCGTAATTAAGCACTCATCCTTTTGCGTAATTTAATTTCGCATGCACATTATCCCCGAGGAGCAGAGTCGTTAGGCTCCTGTTTGCTAAATTTGTTGTTTGCTTTATTTCATTTGTCAGCACTCCAAGTCTCACTCTTGTTCGTCTATTACCCTTGCAGCAATTTTTGTTAATTAAGAAAAATCCTGGAGGTACACGTCACGTCGCATCACATATGTATTGTATGTACAGATCCCATTCAACAATGCAGCCTACCTACGTCCACCTCCTACCCACCTCCATGGGTATGATGGGGGTGGGGAACAAACAGAAATAAAAGCTTCGCATTGTTATGGAATTTTCTCACATTTGATACCACCAACATAAGGGAAGTTGTCTGCAGCAGAGGAGCACCGGCGACGACGGATGCACATTTTTGAGTGCTTGCACATACATATATACACATACACATATATACGAATAAAAGTTAAAAGTCGACGACAGTCTCGTTTGCCGACCAAAAGACAAGACGGGGCAAACAAAACACTCTCAGGAATTATTCAGAAATCTTTTCTAAAATATAAGGTTGGCAGAATGCAAAGAACTCAAACGGTATAGCAGAGCCTGCGTCCTCGTAATGCCGGAAGAGAAATGAATTTTACTCAGTGTGCTGTAGATCCTTTGTATTTCAAGATTGCAAGATATAGATGGCGGCAGAACGGAAAGGGAGATGGGCTATTCTCAGTGCCACAATGTTCTCAGTGATGCAAACTATTCCACACATAAATCGGCTTTCCTTTGCACCCCATCATTACACTCAGTGCTCTTGCAATTTGCACCAGAACAATCCGAGCCGAATTAAGACTTCCTTTCTCTCTAGTTGCCATTTGATTCATCCTTTCGCCTGTGTTAGTTGTGAATGCAAACGCAAAGCCCAACTGGGAAGCATTACCCAGCAATTGGATTCTTAGGCGCTATCGGTGTTCTTTTGGAGAACATTTATTCGTTAACCTAGGAGGCTGAAATAGGGTTAGCTTAGGCCCCTTCACCTATACTTCGCCCTATCATACATATGAAGTATCTAAATATGTACTAACGAAATCAACAATTCGGGCGAAGAACTATAACAGGCATCAGGAGGCTGAACATTTTCACAGCACAATTTGTTCGTTGGTACAATCAGCGACGATCTATCACTGCACTTGTATTTGTATGTGTAAGTCGAAATTTCCTTTTCATTAGTTATACTTTGTATATCTACCGTAAATGCTTCAAACTTGCTCAACGGTTTTAAGTGCAGTTTTTTGCAACCAATAGGAAATTATTTAAATTAACGTTTATATAATGAAATAAATAAAACGTAAAACAAAAATTTGTTCTTGCCACTTGCCTCACTTTATCAAAAGTTAGTATACTACATAATTATATACATATATATATTTTGCTTTGTTAACATAAACTATAGGTAAAAACCATTTCTGCAGACTGCTAAACGGCGAAGACGACACAAATTCCGCTGTCAGGCAGAATGAACCATTCAACCTGGGCGATGAAAGCCAAGACTTCCGTCCACCTGACCAAAATGAGGTAAGGATAGCAATATCCAAGCTCAAGTCCAACAAAGCTGCAGGACCGGACGGTTTATCGGCCGAGCTTTTTAAGGCAGCAGGGGATGACTTGGTAGAGAGCATACACCAACTCGTTTCTAAAATCTGGTCAGAGGAAAGTATGCCTGATGAATGGAGCCTCAGCATTGTTTGTCCGATCCATAAGAAAGGAGACCCTCTAAACTGCGCCAACTATAGAGGCATCAGTCTCCTTAACATCGCTTACAAAATTCTGTCTGCCGTACTGTGTGAATGCCTAAAACCATTTGTCAACGAACTGATTGGACCCTATCAGTGCGGTTTTAGGCCCGGTAAGTCCACAACCGACCAAATATTCACACTACGGCAGATCCTGGAGAAAACCCAAGAAGTCCAAATCGATACTCATCACCTATTTATCGATTTTAAAGCCGCATATGACAGCATTTATAGAGCCGAGCTATACAGAGCCATGTCTAGTTTTGGCATCCCTGCCAAACTTGTCAGATTGTACAGAATGACGATGGAGAACGCTCGCTGCTCCGTAAAGGTCGGAAACAATCTCACCGAGACCTTTGATTTAGGCAAGGTGATGCGCTGTCATGTGACTTTTTGAACATCATTCTTGAGAAAATTGTGCGAAACTCGCAAGCCAACACCAGGGGCACAA
This sequence comes from Cheilosia soror, assembly GCA_949372485.1. Taxonomy (NCBI): domain Eukaryota; kingdom Metazoa; phylum Arthropoda; class Insecta; order Diptera; family Syrphidae; genus Cheilosia; species Cheilosia soror. Next base: position 158,194,245 of record OX443561.1, read on the forward strand.
TTTTCCAGAAGTCCGTGCAACTACTTGCACACGCTGACGACATCGACATCATTGGCAGAACACAGCGAGCTGTCACTGGTGCGTTTGCAAGTATCAGTACAGAGGCGGCAAAAATGGGTTTAGTGGTGAATGAGGTCAAAACGAAATATATGCTGTCAACAAGAAGGGACACACAACATCGACGAATCGGACAGAACGTCACGATAGACAGCTATAACTTTGAGGTAGTTCGGGACTTTGTATACCTCGGCTCCGCTATTAATTCTGAAAATGACATCACATCAGAAATCAAACGAAGAATTACACTTGCCAACCGCTGTTACTTTGGCCTAAGAAGGCAATTGAGTAGTAAGGCCTTGTCGAGAAACTCCAAGGAGACTCTATATAAGACCCTCATCATCCCAGTCCTGCTTTATGGCGCAGAATCATGGACGTTGTCAAAAGCGGATGAAGATCTCCTTGGGCGCTTCGAACGCAAAATTCTTCGATTGATTTTCGGTCACGTTTGCGTTGACGGGCTTTGGAGGAGGAGATTTAACAGCGAACTCTACGAGCTGTACAGCGACATCGACTTGGTCAGAAAAGTACGTATCAGTCGACTAAGATGGCTAGGACATGTAGAGCGAATGGACACCAACGCTCCAGCCCGAAGAGTCTTCGATTCCAACCCGGAGGGACAACGCAGTAGAGGAAGACCTCGCCTTAGGTGGCGCGCACAAGTGGAAGGGGACCTCAACCAACTTGGAGTGCGCAACTGGAGGCAGTAAGCCAAAGATCGTGCTAACTGGAGAGGCGTGTTGGTTGAGGCCCAGGTCCACCCCGGACTGTAGCGCCATCTAAGTAAGTAAGTATAGGTAAACATGAAAGTTAAACGCCAGGCAGTTTGGTTTCCCAATAAATAAAATGCCTACATACATATACATACTTAATCAATAAGAAGGATTATAAACTTATGTGTATACAAAGTAAATGTGGTGGAAGTAGATTCGTACATATAATTAAGGGAACTGGGAACGATAATTATAGTTGAATTTAAATTTGAATTTATAATTTTGTATTAATAGATATTAAAATTAGTATTCGGTAACTATTTAGAATTACAAATAAAGTAGCTAAATGCTAAGTTTAGTACAACCTACGGAAAAGGAAAGATAGATTACCTAAGCATATATACGATTAAATTGGACATTCTAGTTGTAGTAGTAGAAAAGCACAGACGCAGTTCGGTTCTATATGAGAAATAAAGAAAGTGAATTTCTCTGATTCTCGATATTTTGCTTATTGGCGACTTAATCACCGCTTGCGTTTGTCGTATACGACTCATGTTTCGTGTTCAGATGTTCATATTTATTTTTAACTTTTGTTAACAATTTTATTTCCTTTTCTATGTGTTCACGGTCATTTCAAATCATTTGTCTCAAAAAATTTACAAACCCCGACTAAAAATCGAAGTGAAATACGAGTCGTTTACGACAAACGACAACGGTATGCAAATGCATTAGGGCGGCCGCACATTCGGTACGAATTTGCGTATCGTGCTTAAACGTATAAATACTGGTCGTACAAATTGAGTGTGCACACTGAATACGATTTTCTCATTTAAGTAGGTGGTGTCCCGGTGACATCGCTTTTGTGCCTAATGAATAATCTGTATTTTCAATTTTCTTCTAACTCGGAGACTGCGGCAGCGTCGTCGTTTTTAACTACATATAGCTATGTTAATACCTACCTATGTAACTTGAAACCTTCTTCGTTATTTGTATTTTTTCCCAAAAAGGAATAATTTTTTTTGTTCGGATTTAGGCATAAAAACCGTGATCAGAGTTGGCATCACTGGTGTTGCTCTTTTTTAATTTTTCTTTTGTTTTTTCATTTTAATTATTATTATTATTATTTTTTTAATTAGTTTTCCTAACGCCTAAATGAAGCGATATTTATCCCCTTCCCATAGTAAAAAATGCTTGTATTTTACCCCTCTACAGAAAACCGTTATCCTTTTTCGCCGTCTAAGTTATTGTGCCGTGCCGATATGTCTTGTCGTTTTTTAGCCAATCGATCTAAAATGGCAGTAGATGGCAAAAGAAATATTCTCATAAACAGAAGTTGATATGAACTCGGAATACCAGTTTTATTACCAACCAATATATGATTCGTTTAATACAAAAACAGTAACAAGAATCGAATATTGTAATAGAAGTGTAAAATTGTTTAAAAAATAAAAACAAAAACTGCATGTAGCTAATCGGTTTGTACATCCAATTTACAAAAAAATAATTAAAACATGCCCCACCCTGAATTACATCCGATGAGACCATATAGACACAAATACGTAGATATACATGCCACTTTGATAAATATCAATTAATTAACCCAATTAAATGGAAATTCAAGAGAAATTCCGTTACCATATGAATATGTAACCAACTAATTCATTTTGTCGATTAAACCAATTAACAAAAGACACTTTCTGCTAAACTTTCTCATAGCATCCCATCCGGCCTTGTGTTTGCTAGTTTACAATTTCATTCAGCCATAAATTTGTATAAGTATGCAATGAATAAAATATAGAATTGGCGGCGGGTGAACCCATTCCGCCTCCAGCCCCCACCAAGATATATGTATAACGCCTTTACGGAATTATCACCGCACCGCCCTCTACACAATTAGTGAGTGGAATCCTTTTTTTTGTGTTCATGTTTTTGCACTTGTAAAAGATCAAGTGAAGACTTAAATTAATTTTGAATTACGTTGTTGTGTAGCCCGTACACTTCGTTGATGGCTATGTGGAAGATTAAGACTAAATGAATTATTGAAAAGTACAAATCTCATGCTCTGAGGTGAAAATCCTATTTCAGTGCCTTTTATTCCACACGCACTCTGAAGAGATGTGATGGATCTGGAACAGAAGCGGAACCATTGAAAGACAGTAACGTGTAAATAACATGAAAAAGTTTCAGGAAGTTGTGTCTGATTTGCCACTCTGGAAATTTGCTGGTACTCGCAACCGCAAGCGCTAATTTAATATTAATTTCAACTGGGATTAGGTATTTATGATCAAAAGCATCGTTTCAACAAATAATTTCATTTGATTAAGTTGTAAGATCGCATTTCTTCATAATGTGAGACACTAGAGACTATATACAACATTTTTGCCTTACATCAACATTTACATCTTAAGAATGAGAAAGAGGTTGAGATAAGTGGCAATTATTTGAGAATTCTTTTAAATTCAGCCTCATAACCCGGACGGCTCGACGCGCAGAGTCTTCCGGGTGAAGCGCGTCCCAGCTTAACTGAAGTCCTATATATCTGTCAGTCTAAAGAAAGACTAAATTTAGCATTGACATGACAGTGATCATGTCTTTATATTAATGATTGCAGGAGGACATCTGGGTTATAATAAATGTGTGAACGTACAGGGGAAGACAAAGGCATAGGTATACAGAAAAGAATTACAAACTTAAATCCGCTAGCTTTTTTTTTGTACCATGTTGATGCCATATAGTTACTTGTCATGTATGTAACAACTAATTATAATTATAATAATTTCAAAACAATGCAATATTTAAAAGGGATTTTTTGATTTTAACTTCCCCTGACCGCATTAACTTGAAACCTTGTATCTTGATACATAAGTCAAAATTATTACATGCCTAGTTCATCGCTTTCCAAAATTCGTCCTCGAGTTCGAGTTGAAAAAAGGGGATTCAATCAAACTTTTCTATTTCGACCTTACTACACTCAACTTGCGATTGCAGTTGTACTTATTACTATGTAGTTTCATTCTGGTGTTCTAGAAATACATAGACTTGTCACTCGCGTGGCGGGCATTCAGAAACCATGTTTGTACAGTAGGTAAGTACCTAACGTTTTATATTATTTGAGTCTATACCTACTATATAGAAACTTATGGCTTACACTAAGATCCTTATAGAATAAACGTTAAAACAGATTGGTTAATTTTTGTTTGTTTGATTTTTAGTGCAGTAAAAGCGTTTCTTTAGTTTTATGAACTACCAGCGGACTCAGCGAACTTCATCTCGCCCCAATTTAACGCCTTCATATACAGTCCAGAGTGATAATAAAACACAGATAGTGCAAATTTCAATGTCATTTATTTGAATGGAATCAAAATCAGTAGAGAGCGAAGTGATAAACTATGTTTTTCGATTTGTTTTCCGTCGCAAAAACAAACAACGAAGACGGTTTGCCAAGACGCAAACAGCAACGTACAGCTGACCGTGAGAAAAAAAAGAGAAATTCGAGATTAATCTCACAGACTTCCAAAGATTGGCCTTGTGATTTATTGATTGTCATCGAAGGAATGGACGATCAGTTGGAATAATCGGAATTCGTGGGGTAAGGACTTCCTCTCCTTAAAATTTTCCCTCGATGATCTTCGTTTGAGTTACATTGCTCATCAGTTTCTTGACGGGCAACCGCGTACCGTTGCACAATTTCGGATGATTTAGATTCCGCAACATGATTATAATCGATCAGCTGTAAATTATGCGGTATAGAGTTCCTGGCACATCAAGCGAGTTTGAATGCCCGCAACTCAATTGGATAACCTCACTTTTTCATGCAAACTTAAGTATTTAAAAAAAAAAAATTTAATTGATCGTAATGCTTGCGCCGTTTGCGGATGTAATGCGCGATATACGACCCTCCGGAATCAGTATAATAATACGCAAACTCGAATCAATTGCAGCAAGAAAAATAGCACATTTGCTCAATAGAAAATGACAATGCGAAAAGGACACCTGGCGCCATCTATTATTTATGTCGCTAACTTCTCCACCCAAAATTCACGCAAAACATATATTTTATCGCAATGATTTTCACAATTATCCGAAATTTTCCAAGCTTCACAACAAATTTTCCACCTTTACATCGGTTCAAAATCATCAAATCATGCGATAAATGCAAAATTTCGTCGAAAAGATAAATTAATTGTTCGCGTTTTTCCCGAATTTTCTATTTTTCCATTCGAAAGGCCATTCCGGAACAATCGCACACAAAATTCCATACAAAAACTAATTTTTCGATTTTTTCAATTTCCCGACTTTTCCGGAGGGTTTTCCCAAAATTTTCTTTCGTAAAAACCTTCTCCTGGCAATTACGAACAACTAAAAAAAAAATTTTGAACCAAATCGGTCCAGCCGTTCTCAACTGATGAATTCCTATACATTTTTTACACAATTTTTATATATATTGATTATTTTATTCAAATTACAAACACGGTTAAAATGTATTTAATGCAGACCACGTAAAGTGACAGTTGATGAACCAATAATTGACAGCAACAAACATTTCGAAGTAGAGTTTTTAATGCTCTTTTGACACCAAATATTTGAAGTAAAAAAATCGTAAAGTGGCAGTTGATGAACCAATAATTGACAGCAACAAACATATCGAAGTAGAGTTTTTAATGCTCTTTTGGACACCAAATATTTGAAGTCAAAAAATTTTTGGGAAATTATGTTTTTGCTGAATATTTAATTTTTGTTTTCATTAAATGTTTCGTAACTAATTAACTGACAGGCAAGCGGCAAATGAATGGCCGCGTTCCATTGACCGCTAAGATGGCTAGCGGCATGCCAAACTCCATATAAAAAGAACTGACATTTCAGCATTTGCGCAGGAGTTTAGCACATATTGTGAAATATCCTTTTCTGCGAAATGTGTCAATCTAGCGCAAACTGAACTGCTAGATTGAAAAAAATACCGAACTGTCAAAACAAAAGTGATAGTGCAGAAGTCAATAGGTATTTCGAATTTGGTGTAAAATGGGGATTCAAACTTCTATGTAATTAATATACATTGTATTTGTTTATTTAAATTATACTTTATTAATAAATATGCGGCATGAGGGCACAAAATACATTTTTAAATCTCATGAAGATGAAATAATACGAATTCAAATTGGTTCTAATGTTACTTTGCCGCTAGATCTCTAGCGCCAGCGTTCCTCCATCAGGGATATTAGGTGCTAGACGACTAGACTGGCACGGGGCCAATGACTTACCCGGCCGAACTATGTTCTCTTCTTCTGTGTAAAATCACTATGGTAACATTAGCCGCTTCCTTCAGCATTGTCACAGACAGTTGGCTTGTCTGTATGTAGTCTGCACTCATAGAAAATTCTGTGGTAATAAGTTGGAGTAGCTTATGTCGACATAAGCGAAAATCGATTTTTTCGCCTTATAATATTCCCTGATTTTACAGCATTTTTTTGGTCTGGGTCTCATAATTTTTCGCCACTAATAACCCGTTGAATTTAAAAAAAACGTAATAGCTTAAGTTTATTTGGACACTATTTGCATTAACATAATGGCTTATGTCTATACAGAATATTATCATTTTTAAATCTTTAAAAAAATATATTATTTTAAAAACACTTAAGTCATGACATAAGCTGTTTAGGATATTTAAAATTGAAGAAATTTGTGTCTTATGTCGACATAAGCTATTTTCAACTAAATTTATATTTGATCATTATTGTGCTTATGTTGACTTAAGCCATTAAAAAAAAAGTGATTAGGGTTTTTTAAAATAACTTAAATTGACATAAGCCTTAAAAACAATGAATTCAAATTTGTTAAATCATCTTATGTCACTTAAGGTACTTAATTGACTTAAAACAGTTTTTTTGAAAATAGCTTAAGTTTCAAATTATGATATTAGCCACTCTGTTATTGTTAAAAAAGAACAAACAATAATACATTTTGTACATTGTCAGTATAGCTTTTCTGAAAATAAATTTCATTTACCTAGCACCAGTACTTTTTCTGAAAACAATGAAATACCCTTTAAAAATCAAGTGCTAATTTTTCGTTTGCTCGTACTGAAAAATGACAAAAAATGACATAAGCTACTTCAACTTATCACCACAGAATTATCGGCGCACATTTGTTTTTTGTTATTTGTTTTTTTAAACATTGTTCAGCTTCAAAGATATGATTTATAGCTGAATAGGGAATCAGTTCCCCTTAAAGTGAGTGAACTCTTTATGCCCCCTTACACCTCGAATAATGCATAGGTAAACCTTCAACTAAAAATGCTGATCATATTAGTATGGCATTTGTTAAGAGGTATCAGCGTTTTCACTTAAAACTATTCTATTGATTTCGAAGATTTTTTATGCCAACATGTAAACTGAGTGATATTAAAATAATCTTTGGAAAGTAATTTAGATACATAGTTTATTTAAATAAATTTCTCAAAAATATTATTTTTAATAATCAAGATCGAAAAGAAAAAAACCTAAGCTATAGTGGGTATTCAGCTAGTGTTGCAGATCATGGAAATTGTTTTATTTGAATTTGAAGCTCATTTTGCACTCATCGATCGAAAGCGGATACTTCACAAATGTGCAACAATCACCCGTCTCCGTCTACTTTGTGTTATCGAATATATGTACATATTTTAAAGATACTATATATAGGCTAGATAGCTACTGAATTTAAATAAAACATCTAAAATCAAAAAAATTACCCTCTTGGATGTTCCAAATAAATGAGGCGGTAAGAAAACCACTCTATTGTAATAAAACCAAAACTTATGGTAAACTAAATCGAGAACGGCTGTGCCTTTTTTTATCCCATTGTTACCAGTTTTTCGCCTCTATTCAAAAGACTTCCCCGTCGAGTGAACAAAAAACAAACCAAAACATTCCCACTCCATGGGGGTGGTAAGTACGGATAATAGATCCCTTAAAAAGCAGGATTTGTTTGTTTTCTCAATTGTCAATACAGCAGCCTTTAAGGGGTGTTTATCCTGTCATTATATTCGCATGACCGAATCGGAATTGCCATTGTAACGTTTATAAATTGCTAATTCACCCTTATTTTGTGTGTAGCTGTATAATATGTAGATACTTAATATTCAATTTTTTTTTATCTGAATATCACATTGGAAATGGTAGGAAAAGTGTCTATCTTCAATATGTGATTTTTATGAAGTGTAACGCCGGACATCCGATGGGTTAATAAATCATCTAATGATGACAAACAACAATGTTGACCATTGCGGAAGGAGGTTGAGGAATAAATTGATAAAAAAAAAAACTTAAGGGATATTAGTAGATATATAAGCAAGCATGTAGATGCTTAGGTATTTTTGATTTTTTAACAAATGCCTATTTAGAGCTAATACAACAATTAAATATTTATCTATTCACTATAGGTACTAACATGTAGCGTATGTTTATTCCCTGTTCTTAAACTTTCTCGTAATTTTAGTTGTAAATTCTTACTTTCAGTAGAACTTGTCAATTACCTACATATGCAGCGAGCATTTTGTAGTTACTTTTATAAGAAAAGATCAAGACCCTTTTTTTAAAGACTCAAATGGAAATACGGTAATAATAATAAATGGGACGTGCTTCGAACAATGATCTTCTTCTGTAGCTATTTTTAAATATTATGTACAGGTAATGTTTTACTATGAAAACAATAACTATAACTTTAATTTATAAGCTTATGCAAGAGATATTAAACAAAACTAATTTTCAATTCTACAATTTTCTTCTAGAAATTTGGACTTTCTTATAAAAAATTGCTCCATGCTGCAGGCATATAAAATCGGTTTTTGATTTCATTCAAGTCTTATCTGCAACTTATTTTTAACTTTCACGTATTACTATGGATCCTAATCTATATAGTATTCGGTCGCTTGCAATCGCACAACGTTCTCATCGCACAGATGCAGAATGACAGAAAAAGAGGAAATTCGAAAGACGAAATAAAAGAACGAAACGATTTCGATAGCAGGGGAAATCTATAAGAAACGAAACGAAACTGTGTAGGGTCAATTGGGGTAATTGGCAACGTTTTTTGGAATTTTAAAAACATCGAAATTTAAAATAAAATATATAAATAAATTTCAGGCAAATTTGAACTTCTAAAAGTTTTACGCTCATTTTAATAATGTTAAGATTTCTTTATTAAATGGGTAATTCACACTATAATAAACACTAAGTGCAATATTTTGATGTTTTCATTTACCCCTGCAATGATCCCATTTACCCCATTTTATTTTGAAATCAGGGGGAAATGAAAACGTCATCTTTTTTAACAGAGGTAATACCCATTTCTGATCGTGTTATAAGGCATCGAACTATCTCATCCTCAATTTCTTTGGGAATGGCAGATGTACGCCCAGATACAATTTTTTCAAAGAGTTGTGTTTCGGCCTTTTTTTTTTAAGTTTTTGGAATATGATAATATTCCTCAGCCTTTTCCTTTTTGACTACGTGATGTACCACCCTCTTAAGATCATTGATGTCGTACTGGGCAGGGGATCCCTTTTTTGATATGTGCGGGGCATTACTTTACTGTGAATCAAAAAATTCAACACATTTCCATTAAAAAAATAATGTTTCCATTTACCCCAAATTTATGTTTTCATTTACCCCTTACGTTAAACGTAAAAAACTAACTACTTATTACGAGAAACTGTTTAAACAGATTAACTTATTGCTTTTCACTCTAATGGGAAGACAAATAGAATTATTCACCTTTTTATATAAAAACACGTTAAAGCGAACAAAAAAATTACTAAAAAAATTGATTTTCACTTTATCGGAACACATTCATTTTGAAAACAAAATTTCAACCAAAAACTTAAAGAAAGGGACCCGATGTATAATGCGCCAGTTGCCTGACAATTCAAAGTGTATGCCTATTATGTTTCCTGAATTTAAACTTTGATTTTAATGGCAAAAACAACTGCCGTTTCCATTTACCCCATGTTTCCATTTACCCCAACTGACCCTAACTGTGTAACAAAATGTAACTCCTCTTTTTATTCCTCACAACAAATTTTAGGAAGCAGTGTAGTCGAAATTGTATAATTTTAGAGTCATATTCACAGCCTTTTGCTTTTTTAATTATTACATATACCTACATATTATTAATATAGCATTTAATTGCAAATAATTAATTTTCTTCTTTCCAAAGTAGCCGTGAGCACCATCGCCATATCGAAGTACAGTCTGCAGTCCATTCCAACTGCAGAAATGTTTATTTCGTTTGAATAATAAATTGTTTAAATTGGTAGTTATATACCAGCCGCAAATAGGATTTAACCAGCGATGCCAACTCAAAATTGTGATTTAGAGCCAGAAGTGTGATTTCAGGGCTAGTTCAGGGCTAGACCAAACGACTTTAGTACACTGTTTTTACGTTTTTGACGCACAAAATACTGAAACAAAATTTTAGTTCCAAATAATTAACTAAATTTTCACAGAAAAACAGTTTTACAGCAATAATTAAATGTGTAATGCTCGAAAATATAAATTAAACAAAGTGCTAAAATGTCAATTTACAGTGCTAGAGCGAATAGGACAGTGCTAGAATTTCACAATTGGGCTAGGTTTGGCATCGCTGGATTTAACTGTTGAAATAATCGAAAAAAATAAAAAACGTCGAAACGAAAATGTCTTTCCTTTTCATTAATGAAATAGCTTTCGTTTTATCTTTTTATTGCTTTCAGGCAAGAAATATTCCTTTCGTCGTTCGTGCAAGCGAAAACGATTGAACGTTTTTTTTTTTTTTTAAATACATACATAGTTTAAAGAGATATCTGTGTGTGTGATGATTTCAATATAAGTGCGACACATATGCAACTGCTACTATTCAAATTAAAAACACACAACAAAACAAAACATCCAATAAGTGGGAACAGGTCAAAATTATTAATTTTAATCCTTTATACCATGTTCCCACTGACCGACGCAGGGGGGCAGTATTTTCATTTATTGATTTGAGGTGGCGCAGTGGAAAAAAACTTAACCCTTCAATGCATACTGTAGCATATCTGCATCATACTCTCGAAAAACCCCTCTTAATAGGGTTAGTGCAGATATCTCTTGGATTTGGTCACTTTTTTATTTCCAATTAATTCCATGATGATATCTTGTCCTTGAAAATTTACTTATAAGCGTATATGTATATGTAATAAAATGGAACTTGAAGTCAAACTACCATGTCCTCTTATAGTGGGTAAAACATGTGTGCTGAATTTCGGTATAAACATAAATAACTTTGTATTTTAATGCATGTAAGTATGTATTTTTTTTTATAGTTTGTTATATGTTCATTTTGATATCTGCGCAAAAAAAAAAGTTGCAAATATTGTACTAAACAGATATTTTAGCGATATTTTGTCTATGATGCATATTTGCAACGCCATGCACTTAGAGTATGATTTTGATTCATTGAAAACTCGTTGGATTCAGCACTTCCCATACAAAAAAAAAAACTATTGTCCATCTTATTCTCAAAACCTCCTAAGTCAATGAGTTCAAATTTTAAGCCAATCGTCCGTAGTGTTCCCAGATGAAAAAGTTGAAAATCTTGTTATCCAAAATAAAATATCTTTTTTTCAAGATTTTTCCAAAATATAGAAAAAAACTAACTAGAACGGAAAAAAATTGTTTAGTTAAGTACAAGTGTCAAAAGGCACTCCGTTTACAAGTTTCGGAAGAACTGTTTACATGTTAAGTTTTTAACGTTTTATTTAATTTTATTAAATTTTCCGTTGACATAAGACTTTGTTATGGCAGTTTTCCAAATGCATAATAGGAAACATCAAATTGAATATCCTTAAAAATAGTCAAAGCAAGAAATTTTGTGAGATGACTTTTTTACCGTGCGTCGTCGTGTCGTTGGTATTGAAAATGGACCATATCGGTCGAGTGGTTTTGGTACCTACCACTCCCATAAACATATTTTTTAATAATTAATAAAACGTAATACTTATATGTCTAGGGACGTGTCACTAATGACAAATATTGCTACTATGAAAGAATATATATTTTTCTTTACAAATTACAACATGCTGCAATCAGCAACATTTTTCGTTCGACCGATATTGAGTTCCTTTGATGTAAGACCTCTAATTTCATTGATAGTAAAATAATTGTGAGCGATAATATTGCGTGTTTCCTATTGCCATGCCAGTTGCTTATTGATTATTGCCTCAGTATGAGAGCCGGCTAAGGTATCAATATTTGTGCACTTAGGTCGTTTTACCAACGGAGGTGCACATGGTGCATATTTTTAACAATCGCAATTGCCTTGGTCCTGCTAATACTTCTTCCACAATTTTTGTGTATACCTTTAAGTCTGCAATTAGATAGTCTGCAATTACCACCCATAGTGGTAAACAAACGAAACGTTAGATGATACAATAAGCCACATAGCTATTTAGGATCATTCTTATTCGTAACTACCTTGAGCCAATTTATCATATGCCACAAATTGTTTCCAGTGCATAACAGAAGTCGTGCATGAGTTTTTTTTTTCACTGATAATAATAATGAATAGAAAACCACTTTCTTTCATAGAAAATGCTATTTTAAAATGTTAGACATAGAAATTATAGTTCAATATAAAAAATCTTGGAATTTGATGAATTTAAGGTAAAAAGTCTTGCACGTATTTTGAAGCTTAAAAATCTTGAAAAAAAAGATATATCTTGTAATCTGGCATCGCTGCGTCCGTATTGGTCTGCGAGTATTTTTGTGAAGTTTGGTCAAAATTTGACAAAGGGGCGTGGCATCTCCTATACAAAAAAAAAATTCAAAAACGCATATCTCGAAAACCTCAGAACCGACTGAGTTTAAATTTTCAGACAGTCTTCCGTATCAGCCTGCAAGTGTTTCTAGGAAGTTTGGTCCAAATTGGACAAAGGGGTGTGGCACTTCCCATATTCATAATATGTATAATAAATTATATACCTACCGTTAATGCATGGCGTAGCAAATATGCGTCATAATGAAAAACTCGGTATTCCAGAAAAGCGGTTAACTGAAGATTTTTTTTATATTTTTGTTCAAGTTTAGATAGCTTATTTACATAATAAAACATTTAATTAAAAAAAAAATAAATAAATCATGCATTGAAAGGTTAAAATGTATTTTGTGTTCTTTTTCCGAGGGTCGAAGGACCCTATTTCATAAACATTGACAGGTGACAATTGTACAAATTTGTCGCTCTTGTCTGACAAATTTTCATTTCATAAAATATAGACAGGGGTGACATAATTGTCAGTTAAATACCACGATAAATGTGTCATGACATTTTTGCCATTGTCAGATAGTGACAAATTTTTTCATTTTCAAATGTTGACAAATTTGCCGTGACATAATATGCAACATTAACTGTAAACGGCGTTAAATCAATACCTTTCACCGTGGGCGTTGGACTTCGCCAGGGGTGCGTCTTGTCGCCTCTCCTTTTCATTACTTATATGGACTGGATGTTACAGCGCAGTCTTGAACGTTTCGAATTGGGAGATCTGAGGATAAGTCATTTGCCCTTCGCTGATGACTTGGTCATCCTTGGGTCCTCTCAGACTGAACTTCAGCGCGCACTCGATCGGTTTGTAGCCGTTTGTGTTGAAGCTAAGATGAAGGTAAATGTGAACAAATCTGAAGTGATGGTCGTCTCCAGAACGCCTGTTCAATGCACTCTGCATGTTAGTGGAGTCCCATTGAAACAGGTAGAGAAGTTTAAGTAGTATCTCGGTGTCTTATTCACGAGTGATGGAAGGAGCAATGCCGAGTTTTCCTGTAGGATTGGTCAGGCTGGATCGATTTTGAGACAGCTTGGTCATTCTGTTATCAGGAGGACTGAACTTGGTGTCAAAGCTAAGTTGTCAGTCTTTAATTCGGTGTTTGTTCCAACTCTTACCTATGGTCATGAGGTTTGGGTAATGACTGAAAGAATAAGATCGCGGATACAAGCTGCCGAAATGAGATTTCTCCGTGGTATTGCTGGTGTGACTCGTAGAGATCGCATCAGAAATACCAGAATACGTGAGGAACTCAATGTCGAGCAGCTACTTCTCCGGACGGAGCGGTCCATCCTTCGGTGGTTTGGTCATGTTAAACGTATGTCCCCGACCAGGATCCCACGACGCGCTATGGAATCCGTACCATCGGGCAGGCGTCCTCTAGGTAGACCCAGGATGAGATGGTTAGATCAAATTCTTAATCTCTCCTCTACCCGTATGGGGATTGCCCTTGATGATTTGGAGTCAATGGCGGAGGATCGAGAGCTATGGAGGGTCCACTTGAGCAACCTACACCCACGACCCACTTAATAGACAAGCGGACCATTGAAAATGTATGTATGTATGTAACTGTATTTTATTATCCCATATTATTGATCTGTATTGGATAACAATCAAACATATATCTTCTTCTATATATATAAAAATTGAGCCCCCTTTGGTAAAAATTGGACAAAGGGGCGTGGCACCGCCCATACAAAAAAACATTCAAAATCGTATACATATCTCGAAAACCACCAAATCGATTGAGCTCAAACTTACAGATAATCTTAATTATTGGCCCTGGAGTGCTGCTGTGACGATTGGTCAAATTTGGTCAAAGGAAAGCGGCACTTCACATACAAAAAAAATATATTCAAAATCTTATACCTCCTATACAAAAAACATCTTCCCGCATTTTACGAAAAAACATTATTACCTAAGATCTAAGCAATACAATTCCTGTGCACGGGCAAAGCCGGGCGGGTACTGCTTCTTCGACAGTCTTGGAATTGGAAGCCAAAGTTTTTTAAAATTTGTAACATTGATATAAATAATGAAAGTCAATAATATTGTCTAGGCAATACGATTTCTGAAAAAAACAAAAAATGTTGTGTACCGCAGAGCAAAACAGTTTATCTATTTAACTATTTTGCACTACGAAGTGTGCGCGGTTACGCTAGTATACATATAACAATAACAAACATTTTTTACCTCAATTTAAATCCGTTAACATAAATGCAGCTATTACTAAGCGTTCACATTTCTATGCAGCGATATAAGAACTAAACACGAATATTAAAAACCCAATAAAATTATGTAATCATTCCCTTAAATTCAGCTGCAATTAAGTTTCTATAAAGACATCAACATAATGAATTGTAATCATCCCTCTTAACAAGAAACAACAACTTCATTAATGATCGCTAATTAGGTACGTATCATTAGCCTCCTCTTGTCGCACAGTGGGCTAAATCATTGTGTCGCTCGACGACGCCCAGTGCAGCAAAACCATCAGCATCTCATAAATATTCAGAGCAATCTGTGACATTTTTTTCCTTTTTGGATGTCCCATTGTCATTCCCAAGAGCAAGAGATACAAAAGTATTATGTAAACACATCAGGACGATTGGCAATTGATTTAGAAACACATCGTGCCGACTCAAACCGGAAGGACGTTTGATCCAAAAGAAAGTAGATAAATATAAAGAAACTCTGATTTCATTTCCTCCCAGACAATCAAGGCAGTTATCCTCTCCACCAAAAGGAGCACTAAAGTGAAGGCGGAGGAATATTCATCCCTCCGAGCAAGTATATTGTGTATATTTACACCCAACATGCACCCCTCTGCAGGCCAAGATACATGCTGATATACTGCCTGTGCTGTGGGGTGGCAACTGGCAAAGTATTTCTTTTTAGTTGTTGGTCTAGTTGCGCACGCGTCCACCCCAGCGGGCGGTCCGGCAATTACGTGTTTATATACCAAAAACATTTTGCCACCATTTTATGTGGATTTTCCTACTTGGTCCTAATGACATTAGAAAGGATACCGAGGCATCTAAAGAGACGCTGCTGGGATTGTTTAGCAGTTAGGTGGTTAAGGGTATAGCAGCGGAAGCGACATTGGTAATGGTAATGTCCTTTTGTTTGTTCGGTCGTACGTTGCATGACTTTTGGCTCCTGTTTTTATTCCCAACTTTGGTGTTGTTGTTCTGTGTGTGCCGAAAGTTCTCTGCACAGGATGTGAGCAAAGGAAGTGTGCATTCTCGAACGTTGTTCCAACTCGATAAACGTACGGCCCAGCATTTGTTTTGGGCTCACAAATCCAATGATTTCGATTGCCGGCACGTGCAGATCATTATGCTTAATCAAACAGCATAATAAACAACACCGGAAGATAAAGGGCGCATTTATTCTCCGTAGAGTGCGATGCGTTATGTGTGAATAGCAGTAGGTATACAATATAGTTTTGGTACTTACCTTTCGGTAAAGCTGTTAAATATGTGATTGCTAAACGTTGAAGTCGACATGGACTGAGGGGCTCGTGATGTCAGCGACATGGGGCCGCCAACTTCGATTGGGGAATCTGTGTTGTTGGAGTTGGTTGGGCTTGTTCCGGAATTTTGCGGAGTTCGAACACCAGGCGATGGGGACCCCGCACTTATCGAACCGCCCGATTGCGAAGCTGATTGGGTGAGGTGCGTTGAAGACAAAGGTCGTTCAGGATCTGAATCCATGCGGGGACTGGTAGGCGGCGGGCTATGTGAACTGCGGGGATCATCATCGATTTCTCCAGTGATGTCGGGCGATGAGTCTCTGCTATCTTCCATCTATCAGAAAAATAACCAGAGTTCATAAGCAGTGCGCTGCAGGTTAATGGTGAAATTATACTTACTTTGTCAAGGGAAATTGATCCTTCGCCACCGTTCTCACGCTTGCGTTGTTCATCTTTAAGGCGTTCGGCTTTCCGCCACTTGGCACGTCGGTTTTGAAACCAAACCTGGAAATAAAATGAACTCACAGTAAGAATATTGTACTGATGTGGATATTGAATTGAGAGAAAGAAGCTCGTTGATTTTGTTGCCCATAGGCAGAGTCTGAGTTTGGTACTTTGTATATTATAGGCTGCGGTGTCAAGTTTGTTACTACAGTTGAAATATAAAATAAATAAAAAAAAAAATATGTAGTTGAGGCAACTGGTTCTCAGACCATCTCTTTTAAAGAGAACACGTCCTTTTTTTTGTCCGCGATCTATTTTACTCTTTCTTCTTTCGCTTGGATCTTTTTTTGCCCTCTTTTTGTTTTCTTTTCAAATATGTACATACCTTCAATTTCAATATGAAAACAATATAAAAAGTGTAAAAGGATCAGGCTTGAACAACGTTTTTTATAAACTCAAGTCCAGTACCTACTTATCGGAAAAGCCTTAATTGGAATTAGTGTAAGCTCAATTCTTTCTGATTTAACTCGTCATGGCTTTTAAAGTGGCGAAGTGGGGTCATTTAAAAGGGCTGGCTTCAAATGCTAGGAGAAATGTTATGAATACATTAAAAAATGTACTTCCTAATTGGGGGGAGTGGATTTGTTGATTGTAAACTATGTCCTCTTTTTTCGTAAGAGGTAGGTATATGGAGATGGACACCGCAGCTATAGCTACTCAAGAAAGTTATACTCCCCGAAGTTTGTCAGACGTTTGCAGCGGAAAAAACCTTAGGTTAGGTTGAGTAGAGTGTGTGTTCATCACATTGGACTAGGCACCTTATTGGGTCCATCGCCATCCCTGGAAAAAACCTTAAGATGTAGGTACATAATCCCTCCACTGCTCACTTGCGGAATCGGTTCAAATTCCAATAGGAGCAGTCAAAGCAAAAATTTCCGAAGAATTCCTATCGAAAGCCAATCTCAGATGGAGAAGGCTAACAAATTGCGCCATATCCAGAAGTATGTGGCCAAATTATAGCAGGGAAAAAACAACCCACCTTCTGAATAAAACACGTAAAGATATAGCCAGGATAATCGCGATAACCACAGGCCACTGGCCTATAGGGGACCATGCATTCAGATTAGGCATCCCACATAATACCCACTGTCGTAGTTGTAACGAAGCAACCGAAAAAGAAACCATCATTCATTACCTCTGCTCCTGTCCGGCACTAGCTAGGACTAGACACCGAGCTCTGGGTAAACCCTTCTTCACATCCCTCAAGGAAGTTTCGAAGAATCATATCAAAGAACTTATAACCTTTTTGAACTCCACAGGTTGGATCTAAAATCTCCACTTCGACAAGCTTTAACAACCAGGTCAAATAAGTTGTGGTAACAAAACGGCACTTAGTGCTACTTGGGTTTTCTAATAAACCGCCACACCTACCTACCTACCTAGGTACATAATCTTGCTTTTCCGGCGATCGAACCTGAGACCCCTAGCTCAGTAGTCCCTCCTTTAACACCATTTTATTTTCCTTTTTGAGATGAGAATCAGAAGGCCAATTTCACACATACCCGGGCCCGGTTACAAGGTTTTCCGAACATTTGTGTAGCCCAGAATAGGGAATCCTTGCTTTTCTGTCAGATCTAATTTGTAAGCCTTCAAATTCTTGTGGAAAATCCCGTCTTTAAAACAGCTATAGTAGGTATCTACAGGAGCGACATTATAGCGACTCGGACAACCACTTTTAGAACTTCCGCTGGTAAGTCGGAATCTTTTTTTCTTATAATCTTGTCTAACTTTTCTTATCACAGATTTTTCTATTTTGGTTTATATGTCTACGAGTTTTTATATTTGGGAGAGGAATTTTATTTTTCCTATAAAGGAATCAAGGATACAAAAACAAGTACCTGTATGATACATACACCCATCAAAACACAATAGAAATGTTCATGTTAAATCAAGTTTTTAACTTAAATTCCATGCACCCAAAGACCTCGTACCACATCACAAATGATTGGAAAAGTTTCCGAGCCTCAAGAACTCCCTCCGACAATATGTGAAGTCTAAAAGATTTTCAAATTTATTTCGCCCGATGGTAAACTTAAATTTGAATGTCCTCTTCCTTCTGCTAGACACACAAACAGTTCCATCAGCTCAGTAGTCTTGAAATTGCCTGTTGTGCCAAACAATAAATAAATAAAATCACATATCCAATTTATTTGCGCAGAAGAGAATTTATCAAAACAATATCATTATCCTTGTGCGCCACATATACCCGCACACAGCTGTTGGCATCTGGCCACACCGCACCGCAAGTGGATGAGAAGCATAAATTATTTATTTAACTAATGAGACAATCATTTTCTTTGCAATGATTTCCCTTCCGCATTGTTATATCCCCTACCCCACAATATAAAGATACCGAGACACACTCGCACAACCAAGCATTCAAGTAAATATAGTATTTCCTAATCAAAATTCAAATTGGATGTTTCCGCATATAGGGCCAAGTTTCCTGAGCCCTGTTAACGCAAACACATGCCTCGAAGAAGCAAGGCACACATACACAAACATCAGCGCCAACGGGTGTGGTGTCTTGTAATCATGGCTATAATTTCAATTGTTCTATTAAGGATTATATTGCCTGCTGAGGGGGTGGGGCTCAATTACCCCTCCGGCGGCGGGTTGAATATTGCACACAGCAATGCCATAAAAAAAGGACGAAAACGAAAACAATTGAAAAGGATTCCCCCGCTCATCGTATACATTGTAATAAATAAAACCTTTCCTGGATTTTCGTTCGGTATCCACCCACTTCTGGGGGGAACATCACATCCTTAATGGCAAACAAGATATACGCCCTCCACTTACGGCGCGTCGAACATTGCCAGCATTGGAGTGCGCTGCGGGGATAGAGGGTTTTCTGAATTTATTGTGTTTCAAAACCTTTCTGGACTGACTGGAGATGAGTAGGAGAGACGCCTGGCAGGCATCTGGAAGGGAGATGCGAAGACAATAAAGAGGGCTTCTCGCCAAAGTGAGTTATAACAATTTCATATTTCAATGAACTTCACGGAAATTGAATTATTCAGAGGGTTGGATGCCATATCAGGCATCTCCGTCTCTATACTAGGATCCTTGCAAAGCCTCGACCCATATGTACAAACAAAGTCGAGTCGAATGGAAATTTAAAATTCTCGCTCTAATGATCGAGAACGTGAAGTGCTTTGCCTCCAGTCATTTATGTCCATCTAGCGCAAAGCTCCCGTTGTTCTCAATTGTCGCCTGCCAGTTGCTACAATGTTTGTCGAAACACCGCACACAATGAAGTAGAAACAAACAAACAAAACAAAGCAAAACAAACGAAACAGAAACTAATCTGTAAATAATGACGAACTCTAGCAAGGGTGGCAACGGCAAATACTTGTCAAGCGGTAAGTGGTTCGGGTAATTTAGACAGAACTGACTGAATCATACCGGGATCATGAATATAATTACATGTGTGTTTTTCTTGTTACACAATCGAAGAATCGAATCGTAGCCGGAAGGGGTGTTGTGTTCAAACCGCAGTCAAATTTGCACCCTGATGCTGCGTAGTGTTTCACCCCACTGTGTAACAAACACTCTTCAAGTGGAATGAACGAACAGATGTGTTAACTATGAGCGTGTTCGATATGTATACGTACCCCTTTCGGCGGCGAACTTCGATCTTGGAATCTAGCCATCAGTTAGCATCAGCATTAAAGGATTATTCGACCAAATGCAATTACCATCAACCCCTTTGCCGGGAGCGCAAGCGGCTTTGAATCGTTAATAGGTTGGTGGTTCCCGGCCTGAATCGGCATAGCTACCGACCAATTTGCCACCTAGCATTGAATTTGAGCTAATTTTCAAAGTTACGTACTTTTTCCTTGTGTACACTAATTTTTCGTTGAAAGGGATAAAATTATATTTTTAGCTGGCGGGTTGTAGATGGTTAGTCAAGTGTATGATTGTTTTGCACCCACATAATGAGATGTTCCATTGTGTGTAGTTTAGGAAAGGAATGACTTTAGGACGCTCGATTAATGTGGCTACAAAAGGTGGTGCGTGGTCGAAGTCTATGTTGCAGGTTTAAAGTGAAATATGTTTAAGTACTAGACTACTAGAGTCCTAACATTTTTGCGGAAAGCTAAATATAAAATTCTCATAGTTTAAAACACTGATCCTGTTGCCCTCTTAGGAGTATGAGCGCGGTTTTCATAAGAACGGATTGGTATACAGCTGTTCGTGATTTCAGGGCGAGCTCATCCATAGTCAGCTGTATAGGTACTGCTTTTAGTAAATTCAAATATAAACTCTGGCCAGTGGCCATAACCGTATGATCGTTCTGATTTGTTTATGTATAACACACTTGAGCTTGAGCACATAGCTTTCATATGGCTATTTATTAATTGTTATATTTATTAATTTGGTTTGCCTTGGGTGCCGGCACAGCAAGGCTCGTCAACCTGTTTAACTATTTTGTGTACCTACATATCCATTTTTTTCTGTCAAATGCAACTGTGTAAGTGCAATCAGCTATTTACTCAGCCTACTCAGTCAATTTCC
Source organism: Cheilosia soror (assembly GCA_949372485.1). Classification (NCBI taxonomy): domain Eukaryota; kingdom Metazoa; phylum Arthropoda; class Insecta; order Diptera; family Syrphidae; genus Cheilosia; species Cheilosia soror. The sequence goes on from OX443561.1 coordinate 158,215,327, forward strand.
GAACGAAAAAAGAAACGGGGGCTAACTATGCACTTCGCCGCGAAGCGCATTTTTAATCGATTTCGCTTTTTGGTCTATTCAGTTCGCCGGCGAAGACTATCGCACTTCGCTCTATTACATTCGCGCAACTATGCAAATGCGAACGTCATTTATCGACGTGAAATGCGATAGATGTTTTGATGGCGGAAAAACAAACTACAACAACTGAACAGTTCATTTGCTTATTTCAATTTATGAAAGAGCACGAAAGCTGGCGAAAGGTTTGTTGCGCCAGTCCGATGTGCGTGTCTTGCCCAATGCTCTTTTGATAAGATCCTTCAGCAAGAAATCGAAGCGCTGCTGCTAGTTTTAATATTATGGGCGTTGCAATACTTCTTCGCATTGGAAATTTGCACATATCTAAGATAAAAAAAACTCATATATATGCACTTTTACCCGTTTTCAAAACAAATTAATCCTACTCGTTGTGCGGAAGATCCAGCGGGGATGAACCACTTCTTATTAATTTCCGTTGTACATTTAAATTCGAAGACACATCGACTTCATCCCTTTCAGCATTTAAATACACACCGATCGAAAACATTTTTGTTTTAATATCCAATTTACTTGTTTATTTAAAGTTCGCGCAATTATTTGAACAAAATAAAACAACATTCCAAAGCATTTTGACAGATGAATGGGAAAGTTTGTGGAAATACCAAGGGAAATGTGGAAATGTCTTGGAAGGTCGACATTCCAAACAATCGTTTTGCATAGTTGCCATGTCCGCCGCGAATCGAACCGAGCATTGTTAGCCCCCAGAATTTGTGATGAGCTCTGGGCCCAGATCACATAAAATAAAAACGATCATATGACATTGTTTTTACAAAAGCTCTCTCTATCATATTTGAGACAATAGACAGAGATAGAGACTGTTAGTATCGAAACGATGTCGTTCGATCGTTTTTATTTTACATGATCTGGGCCCTGATGTGTCTGAGCTAAAAAAGAAACACGAACTATTTGTTGGACAGTTCAGGCTCTGCTCTGTATTAATAAAGAAAAACGCCTAATGTTGTAAAAAAAACACAATATACCAATTCAATTCAGTTGTAATATATAAAAAAGCGTGTAAAAACAAACCTAAAAATTAATAAAAAAAAAGTCTCCACATTTTTCAAATCTGGGTGTGTATTCTGTTCATTTATATTGACGCGACTGCTGTCGTTGAAGGCATTGATTTAGGGATTGACTTGATCAAATCTTTATTTCTCTAATTTAAAACTTTCGGTTGCCTAAATTATTTATAAAATCGAATCACTAACTCGTTTCTTATCGTATTGATTTCGAGTTCGAAATATTCAGAATTTTACACGGAGTCATTTTGTAAAATATCTTTTTATGACATACATATTGTGTAGCACAGCAATCTGACCGTATACTTTGTGAGCATTACACAATTCTCATTAAAACGTTTGATTTTTCAAAGATTAGAGCAATTAACAAAAAAAAAATCATCCTATTTCATTTCCAAAACTTAAATTTTTGGTTCGATCAAAATAGAAGTGACAAGCCGAAATGCAAAATTTCGTCGAAAAAATAAATGAATTGTTTGCGTTTTTTCGGAATTTTCTATTTTTCCATTCGATCGGCCATTCCGGAACACGCTAAATTCCATACAAAAAAATCTATTTTCTAATTTTCCATTTGACTTTTCCGGAGTGTTTTTGCAAAATTGTCTTTCGTATAAACTTTCTCACGACAATTCCAAAGAACTGAAAAAAACTTGAGCCAAATCGGCCCAGCCGTTCTCAATTTTCGATTTTTCCAATTTACCGACTTTTCCGGAGAGTTTTCTCAAAATTTTCTTTCAGAAAACTGAAAAAAAAAAATGAACCAAATCGGTTCAGCCGTTCTCAATTGATGAATAACCTTACATTTTTCACACCATTTTTAGATTATGTGTGTTTCTTTTGCTATTCCATATAGTAATAGCTTTACAAAAAAAAAAAAAAGGATTAGCTTTTTCTCCATAAATGCTTAGAGCTCTATAGAAATTCTTATAGAAATTCGTAAAATGTCGCTCAAGAAAAAAATTCTGAATTGTCCCAAAGAAAAACAAATCCACATAAACTATATACGCGAATCAAAATAATTTACAAACATGGACAAAGCAGGAGGAAATAAAAATCCGGCAAATTTATAGGCATATTTTTGGCAAAAATACTTTGATTTCATTTTTTTAAAGGAATTTTGTAATGTCAGATGTTGTTTATGACAGAATCGATAATACTTTTCGATAACATAAAAAGCAATGATAGTTTGGTTGCACAGTTTTTATTGGGCCTTATTCCTTAGCAAGGGCTAACGAAATCTGTATAGAATTGAATTTGTATGAAATTAGTTTGCTAAGCCTATATAGAATACGTCGCCCGAGGATTGTTTTGTCGTAAACGCCAAAATGCACTTTTTTAAAGTGGGTATGCAGTACTAGGTTTTCGAAGGTGCTCTTTCCATTTCTGCAATCAGATCTACCCTATCATTTATTGTTACTGAGATAATTGGTGTTCATTTTGTCGTACATCCACAAAATAATCCAACCTTTAGTTTTGTTTTGTCGTAAACGTCATATTTTGGCATATATGACAAAAAGCCCATTTATTTTTCCCATTTTTTATGTTTAGTTTTGTTTTGTGGTATGTGTATAGGCCTAATACATACGACAACAAATTTCAAAATAAACATTAGAATTGTTTTGTCGTACGTGTATGTGATTCGGGAGGATATGAAACCGAGCGTATGCACATACAACACAAACGCAAAATATAATTGCGTCTTGGTTTGTTGTACGTGAATACAGATTTCAATAGAAAAGTGGAAATAATAAATATCAGAGGACCAAAAGTTTAATCGCATGGTAAATCTCTTTGAGCAAGGTCGTGCTGTACTCTTAAAAAATGGAATAACCAGTCCAAAAATTGAACCATAATCGAAAATATTAGTTCCTCATATTATTATTATTTCACATTGACTCGTTTATTTGATGAAATATTTCCTACTGAAAATGAATTTGCGGAAAATATTGATCATCTCAATTACATTTTATCAGAAAACGATTTTGGTATTTATGAACTTCAACACTAACAAGGATCCCGATTTTATTCCACTCCACTATGAGAAGAAAAACAAAGAGAATTATTTAATCATTCAAAATAGGAATTGACTTATGAATTTATTTCATTTTATAGTTTAATTTTTCTTGCTAAAAAATTTAAAAAATTATACGAATAGTAGTTACGCCCAGCTTTGTTTTGAATAGCGTTTAAGGTCTATTTTTTTTGTTCTTTGACGACCTTAGCGACATCTCGGGCAAAGGGATACAGGATCTTATCCGTTTTCTCAATTCCACAGGTTGGATATAGGCACCGACCGGACCACATCCTAAACAATGACCAGAAAATAGGTCACACGAGTCGTGGTAAGAAAACGGCACATCTTAGTGCTAATTGGGTTCAAGGTGAACCGCCACTGCTACCTACCTACCTAAGGGTGGTGCCACGTCCCTTTGTAAAATGTTGACCAAACTTTCACAGAAACACATTTAGGCCAATAACAAATATTTTTTTAAAATTTGATTTCAATCAGTTCGGTAGCTGTCTAGACTTTTTTTTAAAGTTTTTTTGTATGGATGGTGCCACGCTCTTTTGCCCAATTTTCACCAAATGTGAATCTAAACCATCCTTCGACCCACTCAAACACACGTAAAAAATTTCAATAAAACCGGTCCAGCCGTTAAGAAGGAGTTAAAATATTTATTATTTTCAAATTTTATTAAATAAATAAAAAGTTTATATTTTAGACAAATTTTTATCATACCGCACTCAGTAGTGCATTCAACCGTTGGACTCAGTATTGGAATGTCGTATGTGCGCTTATTTTGTCGTACGTGTATGTGGTGTAAACAACTCTTCATTTTCGTGGCGTATACGACAAACTGATTTTGAAAAAAAACCTTAATAATTTGAAAACTAAAAGCGATTGACAAGTCTAGGGCACCTCAATTAAAAGAAGATTGTCAATATAATATTCTATTAAAAATATAAAAAACTTCAGCGGTTTGTTTTCTTTTAATTTCAACGCAAACCTTAATATACGATTTCCCAAAATCGTTCAATACAACAAAACAATTTTCGGACGACGAATAGCCAAAAAAAAAAAACGCACCTAATGTATTGGCAAAAAAAAATATTATTTTCAACCCTATTTGTGTAGACCGATTGTCGTAGTCGGCGGCAAATAGATGTGCTCATCTCCACATTTAAATACGCCGGGCAAGTTCTTGTAGCAGATTTTTCTGTTTGAGCATTGGTCACCACTCACCACATCTGGTATGGAATACGAGTATATTATTCATATCCCCATCCTCATTTTTTTACCAAAACGAAATTGCTAAAATGGGAAATAATACCCAACCTAATAATAATATTCAAAAAGGATTAATATCGGACAACATCAAGTCATCCAAAAGAATAACTGAAAAAAGTAAAATAAAACATAAGAAAGGATAAAACAGGACAGCAAACCCCAAAGTTGCTTTAACTGAGAAAAAATTGAATTGAATAAGAAATTATCTCCGTCGCAATGAAATATGTACATAAATACATGTTTTAAAAAAGGATCCGTACCGACGCAATAATCGCAGACGGACGCATTTTTTCCTCCTTCACTTGAATTATTAAAAGTAAGTCCCGTTGAGAATATTCACAACAAGATTATAAAATCTCCCGACTTTGTCTAAATTTGAACTCGAAACGAAACCGAAATGGAAATGAAATTATAATGTCCATTTCTATTAGGGAAAATTAGATATTTTCTTCCCCAAAAGAGAAGCGTAACGTAATATAAATCTTCTCCTTTTTTCCTTCGCCAAACCGCGTCATAGTACCAACAAGCACCCCCCTCATCCCCAGTGCCAAGGTAGGAAAACCATTTTGAACAATTTAGATTGGTGTCAAGTTTCAAGAGCGTGTGCGTGTCCATGATGCGTACTCCTGCCAAATGGATTCGGCAGAAGGCCATAGGATGGTTTCTATATTACAAGATGCCAAACCAAACGGTATATCCCGAATGAGAAGTTTCCACCCTTATCAAAGCAGACCTTCGAGAGATGTATCAGTCTAAGTAAAAAAAAAATCATTGAATTTTATTAAATCCCCTTTTAGGCGAATTGAAAAAAAAAAAAAAAACGAAGGCAGCTTCTCAAGAATTACTTTGCGGCAGTAAGGGAGACAGGACATCATCTTACCTAATTTGATAAGGAGGCTTTTGTGGTTTGGTATAGATCTGTGACAGGAGCAAAACGTGGACCACTTTCAAATGGGCTCCAGTCACATGTGTGAAAGTGTCGGTTTGACGCGTGCACGTGTTGTAACCCAGTTCAACGTATCAAGTGTCAAATTTGTTGTGCTCCTTTTAATTCTGCTTTTCAGGTTTTGTATTTACTTTTTTGAAAAGCGTGCAAAACTAATTTCATAAACGGATATTTGTCAATCTGTCGCTTCAAGTGGTGGGAAAATACCGGAAAATTATATCAACCAAAGGGTGGTTCCGTTGCGACTGCCGCTGCCGCATCACCAGCACATGGTGCAGAAATACGCCAATTAATTCGTGAGAATTAATGTAAAGTTTATTGTTTAATTACCCCATGCGCAAGCGAGCGTTTTGCGTTCGCTGCACCCTTTGAATACTGCGATCGGAACAAAGCAACGCGTCTGAGTGAAAATTGCATTTGCTGAAAATTACACGGAAGCGAAAACAGTAATTGGAGGGCCAGACTTGAAGGGCTCTCGGAATGCAAACAATTTAATTCGGTTCAAAACAAACGTATATCCCGGGATACGATCCCAACTGTTACAATTTCGATGGGCCGGTGTTTAGTTCATTGTTTCAGCAAAAACAAACTCAAACAGAAACCAAGTGCACGTCCTCTAAGAAGTGTCTCAATACTCATGGTAATTGTGTTGCTTATGATATAATCAGACGTTGCTAATACTAACAAAACCTCCTCAAGAGGAACCAGCTAGCGTACAAAATCCTTTTAGGTCTCATGTTGCCGGTGTAATTGCTCCGGAAATACGAGATTCTACAGCAAATAGGTAGGTACTCGACATGTCGTTCTCGTTAGTTCCCATTATATGTAGGTACGTTAGGGGTAAGCTTCCTCGTTTGGTGATAATTTTTCTTAATACATACCTACGTGCTTTGACATTCATGCGAATGTGTGAAATGGAAATGAGGCAATTGCCACATTGCCAAGACCACTTGCAGTCTTACATGCAGCAGGGGAAGTGCCCACTAATTGGATAGTTCCTCAGAAAACATGTAGCTGTGATTCTGACTGACTTATTAAAGCGGTTATAACGACAACTACTGAAGGAAAAGTGCCACAATAATAGCTTATAAAAATGGAAAATTGTGCTAATTGGTTTGCCAACGCAGACCCCCTCTTCAGTAGTGGATCTTTTAAGTTTTATTGTTGACAGCAAAGCATTTTAAGCAATTTCTGTCACATCATTGAGTTAATGGCTTCGTTTTTGTGTGCAAATGTCATCTGATACTTTGTTGGTGTGCTGAACGATGAATGCCTTTAAAAGTTCAGTTGGATTCATGCTCGGGACAAGGCTGAAGTCTGAAGAGTTAGTTTGACAAAAGCACTATCTCTATTTGAAAGCACGATCCCTATAAGATCAGCTTTCTTTAGTGGAAATATTTACAATGTGTGACATGTATCGAAACTAAAAAGTAATGAGCTGCACCCTGCAAGTTAAATTTGAACTTCTCTGACTATAAGACTAGTATTTGAGGTCCAAAGAATTAAAGGGATCAATTATATTGCGGACTGAGATGCTATAAGACTACATGTCAGTTGATTTTTGAACACTTTCTATATTTTAAAATCCGAGGGGAAAGATAGCAAGTCAACTGGCATTGAACAAGAATTCCAAGTCTTTAAAGATGGTTATATTATGGAGCTGAGTAGGTAGAGAAGTGTTCTTTTGACTTAGTGGTAAAATGAGAATAACTTTTGTAATTGTTTTGTTAATTTGTCTACCGAAAGTGGGGGGAAATTTGTTTCAACGATTTTTCAATGACTTTTGTGGCGACAGATAAAGGCTCATTGTAAAGACAGCCGGCAAAAGTTGGGCAACTCTTTATTTAAAAAAGTAATTATCGGGTGGGTCTACCGTGATTTGTAGAAAAAATATAATACAGACAACCATAATTTAGAAAAAAAAAATATAGAATGAAAAAATTTCGAAACCAAAATCTCGAAAACAAAAATCTCGAATAGCAAAAATCTAGAAAAAAAAAATCTCGAAAGCAAAAATCTTGAATTAATATTAATTTTTGAGACAATGGTAACAATTCCATTGTAACAAATTGTTAATATTAATTAATTCAAGATTTACTCATATGGAAAACTATTTGAATTGCATGCGTATGTAACAACAATAGATTCACTGTTCCTGCAAGCAAAGGAGTCAGGTAAAAAATAATAGGGGCCTATAACACAACGCGGCATATCACCAAGTCTTACAAGTCTTGAATTTGCCCGCACGTGATCATCATAAGATCAGCATTGAACTTGTAACTTTGTGTTACAGAAATGTGTAAAAGATTGTAGAAATTCACACACTTATTCTACAAGTACTTGTAGCGTTGTGTTATAGGTCCCAGGTCTTCTAAAATCTTATTGACGTGTTATTGTCAAAACACCCGCTTAGCTCTGACACTATGTATTTTAATACTTTTGGACAAATGAAACTAATATGTAAACGTATTTTCTGTTGAATAGTTATAGTTATGGTTTCGAAGGAATGTGTTTTGTTATGACTATTTTTTAAAAATGTATTATTTTAAATAAAGAAGTTACAAAATATTCATTTTATACTTGTTTTCATTACTTTCGGAATAAATTTAATGAATTATAAAAATCTCGAAAGCAGTTTTATTTTCTAGATTTTTTTCGAAATAGAGTCTTTCGAGATTTTTGTACTTTCTGGATTTTGACCAATTCGAGATTTATCGAATTCATTTTCGAGATTTTGACCATTCTAGATTTTAGTCGTTCTAGTTAACGTCATGATCCCTTATCGGGTAATTGTAGAAACACCGATGCTAGGCACAGAAACTAGTTCCAACTAAGATTATAATCCTTGGTCGAATTCAAATAGTACCTACGCACTATCGGAAACATGTGTATCTCGATTTTAAAGGCGTTCGTGTTTTAATTTTCACCATTAAAATATTACGAATTAAATAACTTTCCACTTGTATAGGTATGTTAAAAAGTGACCCTGATAATTTAGACCCACTTTAGATTAAGAGCCCAACTTAAGCATCTAACAACCGTAACTCTTGAAAATGATGATAATGAAGATAAAATAAGAATAACACTTTTATTAAAGTTTGTCAACATTAAACATAGAGGAGAATACTTAGACGGAAGAACTGAATCTGAATGAGAGCATATGGAGGAACCTATGCGAATGCTTGTACGATAATATACAACACGCTTCCGAGATAGGCCATATGCAAATTAAGGAGGAACGGTAAAAAAAATAGTAGTACAGATAATTAACGCAGCAGGATCCCATTCGCACCTTCTCATATTGGGGACGAATAGAATAAGCAACAAAACTTGATATTTTTTAAAAGATAGACAATAGCGAAGACGCTAGGGGCCCGCGCGTAAATCTTGCACATTCTAGTATACCTACATTGTTTACAATTGACCAATGCACATGTGCGTTATTTTTCCGCAAAATTAAAGTGGATGTATGGACAACAGAATATAGTATATTCATTTTGTGAGTAGATGATAAGTAAAAGAATGTACCCATTCAACGTTTTTGTACCTCATCGTCCTCATGTACACGAAAGTAAAGCGTTTATTTTTACAAACTTCCATTGCTGATGGGAATAGAAATCCTGCGGTGTCACAGCAGTAAGTACAGTAAGATGCGAAATTCTAAAATGACTTTTATTGCTTATAATTACATATTTTTCGTATTTCTCTTCTGCGGCAGAAGGCCAAGCACAATGTCTTCGCATGTCAAATATCAATTTTCAGGTTATTCTACCTAAGCTCGATTGAGAAACATAACAAAGATCGCGTTCGTTCTTTAAATATTTTGTAATGAAATGTACCTAACTACACTTCAATACTTCAGTTGGTAAATGAAATTATTATTATTGTTATTATTTATTATTATTATTTAAATGTTGTTATTTGTTTACAAAAACTAAATATAAAGGGGTACAATAATTCTTTTGTTTTTTTCTTAAGATTTTTGTTTTCAGCAAAAAATAGCATAGTCCTGTAAACAATAATCATATATATTCATATACTATTATACCGTTGGAATCAAAAAGGAATCTATTTGAGAATCATTAAAGGAGAAAAGCAATGTTTTTTCTCTCTCAAACCTAAGGTTTTCAGGTACATAGTACCTATATTAAACAAACGGGGCGCGGTTACATAATAAAAACGCGAAACGTATGTTGGCTTGTTGTAAATTATAATTTTCATGAAGTCTAATATCATAATAATCGGAATTTTTAAGGAATATTTTTAAAACTTAACAGTAAAGACGTTTTAGAGGAAGTACCTCGAGATATTTGAACAATTCAAAATTGGGTGGTCTATACGATTAACTTTATAAATAATCCTAATTGCATGCCTTTGTTTGATTAATAGGGGTTCTATTTTACTGAAATAAGTGCTGCCCCAACAAGAAATTCCATATTGCAATTTTGATTTCAATAAACCGTTTTACACCAACTTTAGAATTGGTATATTACAGTAGAGATTAAGATAATATAGCTGCCTTACAACCAGTGTTGCCACTAAAAAAAAAGTGAATCCGGTCAAATCTGACCGTATGACCGGATTTTTATTTTCTAAATTCGGTTAAAAAATCCGGTCAAAAGTCAAAATCAGAGTTTTTGACCAGAAACCCGGTCAAAAATGGCCCTACGAACTAAGTCCCAACTGGAACTAACTCTCACTAGCCAAAACGAACTAAGTCCCAGAAAATTTGGGACTTAGTTCATATGAACTAACTCCCACGATTTTTAGGAACTAAGACCCAACTAAGAATGGACAAAGTCCCAAAGGACATGTATATCCATCGTTCGAACCTTTGGCGATGCTGTCTGCTTGCAACATCAAATGACATTCGCTGCAAATCATCATATGCTTGCATGGAAGAAGGACGATGTTTGGCTTCATATCAATGCAAACAATGCACAAAGAGTTTTCGCTATTCATACGGTGAACCTCTGTAGATACAGTTTCAACTTCATCTTTATCTTGATTATCATCCGTAAACTCCTCAAAAATATCCTCGTCTGGCTCCATCTCGTAACAAATCTCATTTTTCTTGAATATCATTCGCAAAAAATTGTCAGCCGTGAACCTGCCGTTAACATTAAAGCCTGCTCAATTTTTGAAACAACTTTTATTTTCTCAAATTTTCTAAAGCTAAAAATAAAAGTTGTTTCAAAAATTGAGTTGGCTTTGAGCTTTAGAAAATTTGAGAAAATAAAAGTTGTTTCAAAAATTGAGCTGGCGCGAATTTTGAAATTTTATTTTCTCAAATAAAAGTTGTTTCAAAAATTGAGCTGGCTTTGAGCCAGCCGATCAGCCCGACAATTACAACGCAACTACTCATTAATAACTGCTGGTACATAATGCAAACCTATGTATGTACTGTACAAAATCTACAAACCGTATTTGTATGTCTGATTTACATTTGAACCCGTTACCATTCCTAAAAATTTGTTAAGAACATTTTTTTCACAAAATGAACTAACTCCCACTTTCTCAAATTGGGACTTAATTCATTGGGAATTTGTTCATAATGAACTACGAACTATCCCCCAAACATATGAACTAAATCCCACTGAATATTTGGTGGGACTTAATTCATTTGGCTAGTGGGAGTTAGTTCCAGTTGGGACTTAGTTCGTAGGGCCGTCAAAAATAGATTACGGTAACATTGGGTACTAAAAATATAAAACAAAAGTTAACTATCATTAGCCATTTTCTTACATTATAAACATTATCCATGTTGAGAAAACGTTTTTATAATATGTGAATCTTGAGTTTGTAAACTTGTTTTTTATTTGGTTTGTTTAAAATTTACTGAAACAATTTTTTCATTTGATATGACGTGGTTTAGGTTCTGAAATACACTTTTAGTGCATCACTATACAACGTCTTCCAATGTCCATCGACATCGAGGCAGGTAGATTTTGAGTGAGTAGAAACGAAAAAGGTAGATAGGATAGAAAATGCGCAGAAAATCCATTTTCAGAAATAATTTTGGCAGGGCATAAAGGTTCTTTTTCGTATCATTGTGCTTTCGATATAAATCTGCATTTGCATTGATAGAGTGAGGGCATCAAAAATTTGTTTGTGTTTCTGATTTTAATATTCTTTTACCTGTCAAATTTTATTTCATTGCAATGACGCCTCGTTTTTGTTTGTAGCCAAGTCGTTAATGGAAATGAAAGTCATGGGAAGACGTGTAGGTATGGCTAAATAATTATTTTTGGATAATTTTTTGACACTTGAAGGAGTAGTTCACAAAACTCTAATCTGAGATTTGTCGAATTTCACACTTTTAATTGAAATGCATTGTTTAATTTCCTCTTCAACATTCTACCAAAAGAAAACGTCCAAAAATTAGCCTATAAGTTAATTTATTATCCTGCTCCCGAAGGAGAATTCCATGTGTTATGTTGTAAATGTCCCAATATTCGCAGTAAATTGGTTTCTGTTTGAACTTGGCAGCGTTTTCGTAATGTATGGCAAGGTTTTATTCAAATTACCTATAGAAATCTATCTTTATTTATAGTCAGTAGAGCAATTTTATTTTTGCAGCCCAAAAAGCGTTTTCCGGTTAAAAACATTTTTCGTTCCGGTCAAAAAACGGTTAGACCGGATTTCAAAATTTTCTCCGGTCAGAGTGGCATCACTGCTTACAACCATATTCAAATATTGCTTTAAGTAAAGAGTGTGATTATAGTTCAGTTGAGTTTATGGTCCAATATGGCACCTAAATACTTAAAATATTCAACACGCTCAATTGTAAAACAATTGTTATGGCAAGAGATAATAATTCGTCACATATCACACCAATAGGGCCGATGTTGAATGTGAACCAAACCTAAACGTCAAGTTTTTTTCTGCATTTCATTTGACATTTCTCAATTTCAAACAAATTCAATTTGAACCATGGAAAGATACACAATTGAGCAACGCGTTAAAGTTATTCAGTCTTATTATGAAAATGGCCGCTCAAATCAAAATGCATATCTGCACTTTGTGATTTTTTCGGTCAATTTAATCGTCCAAATGTGCGTACAATCGGAAAAATTGTGCAAAAATTTGAGCAAACCGGGTCTGTAGGAGATGTGAAAACACCAGCTTGTACTGCAGAAAATATGGCTGCTGTTGGCGATAATGTGGCTGAAGAGCCGTCCTCCTCAACTCAACAGTTACTGAGTTACTGTGCTAAAGAATGAGATAATTCGGCACATTAACGGCATAGAACCTCAATTATGCCTCAGCGTCATCGAAAATTTGGACCATCGGATGGAGGTGTGCCGCCAAGGTCGCGGCGGCCATTTGGCCGATATTTTATTCCCTTACGACCGATGTAGACAGAAAACGCAATTGCTATATCAGTTTGCCGGTTTTAAAGTGCAAAATTTAAGTCATAATAACAAAGTCAAATTTTTGATATTCTGTTAGAGATATTATCACTCTACTAATTCCTCAAAGCTAAACCAAAACTCCGGTTTCGTCAAACACCAAAATCTTAAGTTTGCTAAAATGAGGTAAATTTCTTTGACTTCTGAGATTATGGCATTCCAATACCAAACCAACGCAGCGCTGCCAGAAATGTATTTTCGTGTTCAGTAGTCACCACGAACTATAAGCTCACAAAGTTACAGCCTTGCTAAAATGACTTGAGAAAAAATGTTGCTTGAACTACCTCCATACTCCGTAGTATGTCCAAGTCATTTCATTATTACCTACATCCGAGAATAAACTAAGATAACTCTTATTCGAATAGGAAAGGGCAAACAGCAAATGCTGTTATTTTGCCCTTAAAACGTTGATTAAATAATGAATTAAAATAATTTTAGAAACTGGATCGGGTCCAAGACAGAACCTTGGGGAACAGCTACATTTATCTTATTTTGGGAGCTAAAAACATTTTTTACTTTTGCTACCTGCTTACGGTTACTTAAAGCCTCTGAAACCTGCACTAAATAATTTATTTAACTGTATGGTATGGTTTACCAAAAGGCTTGTGATGTCAATGAAAAGGGTCGAAGGAATTTGAGAAGAATTTAGACTACTATATATTTCCCCAATTAGCTTTAACAATGCACTCTCAGAAGTTCGACCACTTCTAAACCCAAACTGAAAAAAAAAACTAGTCCTTTCAAAAAGTGAAATAGGACGGTAATCTATATTATCTATAGGTACATATAATAAAAAGTAAGAACCACTAACCCGATTGGTATGGTCTTTTTGGAAAAGGTTGGCCTTAATAATGGACAACATATAGGCTTTATTTGGTCATAATTGGACAAAGGGCGTGGCGCCACCCATACAAAAAACAAAAAGATTCAAAATCTTACATCTCGAAAACCGCCGAATCGATTGAGTTGAAATGAAACTTACAGCCAATATTAGATATTGGCCCCGGAGTGTGTCTGTGTAGATTGGTCGAAATTGGTATATTGGTCATTATTAAAAATAAAACATAAAACATCAGAAATTTGAAAAGAAATGTTTTTTAAAATTGTCCATTCTGTAACAGTTGCAGTTGTTCGTCATTTTGGGCGTTATTTCCTTTCCAGAGTTTAAGCAGACTCTAAAACGCGTTTATAAATACGGCTGTTAGAGAAAATAACTCACCTGTACACGAGCTTCTGTTAGGTTAATTTTCATTGCGAGATCCTCACGCGTGAACACATCTGGGTAGTGCGTTTGGGCAAATGCAGTCTCCAATTCTTCTAGCTATAAGCAAACGTTAAAACATTGTCAATCAATTAAAAGGCGTTAATTTGCTAAAATTAATTAACTAAGCCACTTACTTGTTGCAAAGTAAAAGTCGTTCGATTTCTTCTCTGCTTCCGCCTAACAAAGGTTTCATCATGGATGGCAGGGTGGTAGGAGTAACTTGTGTCTGAAATAGAAATAAAAATATAAAAAAAAATTCATTAAGCTCCTTAAAACCTTTAGCAGACAAAACAACTAGAAAGAGTCTCTATACACTTCACACTGTTCTCTATTGGTGATCCTCTTCGAAAGGATAACAAAAACACTGTCCTTCTGATGCTTGACCAAATTAAGCACTTAGGAGAGGATTTTCAACCCCGCATAATCTGCCCCACGAGATTGACTCAAATTGTTCTTTGCACTCGTGACAAGAGAACATAAAGTACATCCCTTTTTTAACCCCACATCGATGGAAGGTAATTATTTTATAAAATCATGTTGTATATACTTATGTATGTATTATATACCTCAAATAACTTAATCATTCTCAGACCTCACTATGGCAGCAAGCACTTTTCAGTTTCCACCAATAATACTTAACGAAATAAAAGCCGGCATGGCCATCGCTATTAAAAATTCCAAACTTCTGACATGGCCTTTCAACAAAGGTTGTCTTCTTAAATTCTCTTGAAATTAATTTTCAATTCCGCTTAAATAATTAATTAGTGAAAGCAAATTACAAAATTAAATTGTAGTGTGCCGGTGCCGGTTAGCTCAAGTTCAAACGGTATTCTCTCACTCGCTCTCCATCCCTGGGCAGGGATAATCGGATTTAGTAATTACGAATTTGTTGGGTCTTGAAGGGCAACAGTTTCGGAATTATTTTCATTTTTTTAATATGTACACAGTAGGCGTGTGTATTACCCTTTGCACAAAAACATATAAGTAGGTATGTTATAAACGGCAGCATCTAAAACACAAAATAAACAGATGGGTTTAAAGCAGTAAGTTCATGTTTCACTGTAGATAAGTGGTTGCGTATTACTTTAACATCATTAGGTACACTTGAAATTCCATAAATTGTTAATAATGCGTTAAACGGATTTTGGAAAATCTTTGTCCCATCGATTGTAGGTTAGAATATAAATTAAAAAAAAAACACACACACACAATCTGTTTCTGCGATCCCAGGAAAAACACAAATTACATGTGAAGGTTTTTTCTACTGCGCCACGTCTCGTAAACGTCTGAAAAATATCCGTGAGTACAACTGTCCTGAAAAAGCGTCTTATTTCAGCCGTTCAGACTCGGCATATAGATGTTTGACACTTCCCGCATACAAAAAAAGAGGGTCAACATTTTACCGATTACATCCTCCGCATCAGTATAGGTTAGTTAGGGTGCGGATGGGGGAAGGGGAAACGGGGGTATAGGTGCTATCTTCGGAACTACCCGGCCATTGCCGGAGTTGACCTCCGACAGCCACGTTTTTCACATGGAGAGCTATATATTGCATGTTCGCGTGTGAATTGTAGGCGTAATTTGTTTATAGCTACTTGCGCCCACTAAATAAATACCGGCGGGCGGAGCCGCGGGCATTGCTAGTAGTAAATATGTCTAAGTTTTCCGGTCTGGGTTTCATTTTTGTTTCTGCTATTTTTGATAACAGATATAGGTGCGTTTTTTTGGCTATTCTAGCTTTACAAAAAAAAAAAAAAAGAATATCGGGGCTTAGCTCTTTCTTCATAAAAGCTTTTCAGCACTCCTATCACAGAAATTCGTAAAATGCCACTCACAAAAAAAAACATCGGAAAAAGAAAAAAATTCTGAAAAATCACAAGAAAAATAAATCACACAAACACCATATAGCTACGCGATTCAAACAAATTTATAAACATGGAAAATGTACGGAAAAATATAAATTCGGTAATTTATAGGCCAAATGCTTTGATTTATTTAATTTTAAATGAATTCTCTGATATCAGATGTCATTTATGACAGAGTCGATAGCATTTTTGGATAACTTTTAAAGCAATGACCGTTTGGTCAGACAGTTTTTATCGGGGACTAAGGAATAAGAATAAGGGCTAAGGAAAAAAATAGAATTGAATTTGTATGAAATTATTTTCTAAGGGCCAGTTTCAAATGTTCCGGATAGAGTTTAGGATAGTTAGCCGACACATTACGCTTTCCACCAGATAAAAGTAGCTGATATTTTTTTTCTGTTTCATCGTCAAAGTCTCTGATAAACTATCCGGTAGAAAAATTTATCACTAATTGTTTGACAGGAATGGAAATGATGTTTTTTATCGTTTTTAAGTGAATTGTGTGAATTGTGTTGTTCTAGTTTTTTTAATTTAGCATGGATAAATTCATTCATTCACTCATTTTCGATACCCCGCTTATCCCTTAAGTGGGTCGCTGGTGTAGGTTGCGCAAGTCCAAGTGCACCGTCCATAGTCTCGATTCTACGCCATCGACTGTAAATCATAAAGGGCGATCCTCATACGGGTAGGGGAGATATTATGGACTTGATCTAACCATCTCATCCTGGGTCTACCTAGAGGACACCTGCCCGATTGTACGCATTCCATAGCACGTCGTAAGATCATAGTTGGGGACATGCGTTTTAAAATGACTAATCCACCGCTGCGTCCGGAGCAGTAGCTGCTCGACATTGAGTCCCTCACGTATTCTGGTGTTTTCACCATCTCAACGGGTCACACCAGCAATACAACTGAGGAATCTCATTTCGGCAGCTTGTATCCGGGATCTTATTCTTTCGGTCATTACCCAAATAGGTAAGAGTTGGAACAAACTCTGAATTAACGACTGACAACTTGACAATTTAGCTTTGACACCAAGTTCAGTCCTCTTGTAATAACAGAATAACCGAGCTGTTTTAAAATTGACCAACCTTACCAATCCTACAGATAAACTTAGCATTGCTCTTGGTCCTTCCACCACTCGTAAGTATACATTAAACAGGCGTTCTGTAGACGACCATCACTTGAGATTTGTTTACTTTCATCTCAGCTTCAACACAAACGGCTACAAACCGATCGAGTGCGCGCTGAAGTTCAGTCTGAGAGGATCCAAGGATGGCCAAGTTATCAGCGAAGAGCAAACGACTTATCCTCGCATGTTCCAATTCGAAACGTTCTTCGCCAAGACTGCGCTGTAACATTCAGTCCATATAAGTAATGAAAAGAAGAGGAGACAAAATGCACCCCTTGCAAAGTCCAAAGCCCACGGTGAAAGGTATTGACTGGGCATGGATATAGTTAAACAAAATAGTGAAAATTCAGAAATCTTCATCGTCGAGGGTTTCTAAAAATAATTTGAAATACTCTTTTCCTACGGGGCCCTGTAATATGGTTGTAATATTCATCTCATTCGACATTTAAGAATTCAAATAAATGCATGATATAACACTTCTGACTGCTGTCTACACCCGTCAACGAAAGAATGCTCTGAAACTATATTTTTTCCAGCCACATCAAATAAATATTTTGTTTAAATCTTCCGGATAGAGGCTTTAACAGCCGGTTAAACTGGCTGATAGACTATCCGAGACTTTATCTGTCAGCTATTACTATCCGAAACCTTTGAAACCGAAATATTACTTTTATCTGACATATACATTCCGGATAGTCTATCCGAGACTTAATCAGCTAGTCTTGAAACTGGCCCTAAGCCTAGCCTATATATAGAATAGAAAGAAAACACACCTAATGCCTATGTACAATAAATAAATAAATTTATTATTGAGTTAAAATAAAAAAATCACAATTTTTGGAATCCGTTTTTTGCTTTGCAATTACAGAAACTGCAACGAATTGAATACAGAATTTTGCATTAATTTACAGAATTTTGAATTTCCAGAATTTTAAAAAATAGAATTTTGGAAAAACAGAATATAAAAAAAAAAAAACAGAATTTTAATGGGGTAAGGTAATTTCGCACCGGTGCGAATTTACCCTGAAGAGGGTGTAATTTCGCACCTGTGTGGAAATTCGTTCTTTAGCATCTAGAGATCGAAAACCTCGAGAAATGCACAGGGTGCGAATTTACTTGATATAAGTGTAGTTTCGCACCTTACACCTATATATGTAAAGCACCTTTCATTAGTTGGTTCCCTAAAGCGAAATCATAGGTTGCATAGGAAAATATCAAATAAAAACTTTCAAACCTAAAAAGAAAGACAATAATAATGGACTTGAATACAAATAATTTCTTGGGCGGTGAGTTAAAAATAACTGGTGCAGACTTCAAGACGCAGAGGGATAATAAAGGAATATATGTTGAATTTTTCGAAGAATTCTCTGTATCTTACGGGTGTACATTCTCCTATATGTTTTTCTTTGCTTAAGATTAGAAATAAAATCATCTTATAATTGGTTTGTTATTAACATACTTGCAGAATATCTTCTAGCTCTTCTTTTACTTTCAAGTCAAGTTAGGGACACTATGGCGAATTATGTCGAACTTATGAGAATGAGACATAAAAAAACATAGCTAATAAAGTATATATTTTTTTTGTATATATTCGCGCGCGCGAATTTCCACATATAAATGTACTTTCGCACCAGGTGCGAAATTACCATGTATCAGAGTAATTTCGCACCTGGTGCGAATTTACATGTATAGGTGGAATTTCGCACCCAGGGTGCGAAATTACCATCTCCCATTTTAATTTTAATTTCGATGGAAGTAGTACAGCCAACCGGTGCGCTTCCAACAATGTTGTGCAATGGCTTTGCCCTTAGCGGTTAAACGAGGGCGAAACAAAGTACATATATGCTGTTAAAAAGAAGATGCACCCAACACCGATGTACTACAGCTATACAACTTTGAAGTAGTAAGGCAATTAGACTACCTCGACCCTGCTATCGGAGGAACTCCTGCCAATCGCTGTTCTTCTGTTCTAATAAGGCATCTGTCAACAAGTGTTTTGGGACTCCAACCAAATTAACAAATGAAAAGACGAGGTTATGGAAAAACAAGTGGTATATTAGGTATATATTTATTTGCAGTATAAGACCTTCTTCCACTCACCTGAGGAGACACGGAATAATCCCAGTTACTCTCATGGATTCATTCAATAGCTGATGATGATATCAACGGATAAGCATCAACAAACCCGCTCGTAATGTCTCAGTGAAAGACTTTTCTACACAATGAATGAATATAGGTATGACCTCAGCTTTTTTGTAGTACGCAACAATGCCCAAGGAGGCAGTTCGAAGGGTAGGTATACCGAAAAAGGGTTGTAAGGCGATAATCTATACGCAAGTAACAACAACTTTTATACATCCTTAGCACCTACATTATGCGACAACTAGTTATAAGCAATAATTATTATCGTTATTCACGAGCCTTACAAATATATTTATGTGCGCCAGAAACAATGTATTACTCGAGACAATAATCCTATAAATACATCTCAAATCAACCCGTACACAACACGAGATTAAATATTCCTTATACTACATTACCTCAATACATGAGTTTATCTCTTTCCGCCACCGACCGCACCACATAACATGTCATGTCATTCTCGACTTGCCTCGTTCGAATTGAGTTCATTCGGCCAACTACTTTAGGTGGTAGAAACATCACCACCATTAGCCAGGACATAGTGTATCTGTATTATATTTTGTTGTTGATGATTATCGTTACATAAAGGACGTAATTCGATTTTCAGACAGTTGGTATAACCATCATTAAAGGATTTCCACTCGACGACCCTCCTCTGCCACTGGATAATTGAATTTCCATACTGAGTCGAAGGATTCACAGAATCAGGAGAATCGAGAACCAATTCTACATTGCCACCCCGTATGCGTTTGTCTGTATACGTTCGCTTAAAGTATCGGATGTCACGATTTCACTGCTGCATACACAGACACACTCTCAAAGGTCCTTTGCAAGGACTTAGGCCAAAACTAATATAACGCTCGTTACGAAAATTGCTTGTAATCTCGTTGCTCTAAGCATGGGATGAGTGCTTCTCTGAGGTGGTGGTAATAATTGGAGTGACTGTGTGCCGAGGGATGGACTGACTCTCTCTCCCTCTCCCCTCACCCCGGTTTTGGGACGGTCGTACAGTAACTTATCTTCCACTTATTTTTTATTCTTTTATGAATTTTAATAGAGATATGCAAATTGGAAACATTACTGTAAAAATGTTTGCTCTTTTTGCTGGCAAACCCTTCAACAACGGTGCAGTGATGAGTATCGCTTTCAAAGCGCCCTCTTCATTCTTTTCATTGTGTCCTCGCTGTACCTAGACAGAATCTGCTGGGGCGAGTTGACGACGCGGCAGTCGAGAGAATGTTTTAAGTGTCACTTTCTCAATAGCAAATTGAATTTGTCATAATCGGGGCATTTGAGCCTTTTCTCTTTCGAGTCCTTAGAAAAATTCAATTTCAAATGTAAATCAGGTTTTCTTTGATTTTCCTTGTCGTCGTCGATGTGATATTCACACCCGAACTGGGTGAAGAAGGGTGAACGATTTTTATCAGATTTTTGACAGAGAAAGCTAGAGAGAGTGAGAGATCAGATTCATGTTCAGGTCAGTCGTCAGTTCGCATAAATTATTAAGATTTGAGACACTAAATGCAATAACTTGACACCTTTGAGCGATCCAGAGTATCTATTCGTATTTAGCAGACATATAAGTTTACACATATACCCCTACAGATTTGAATTAATTAGAAGAAGACTCATCGCCCCTGGTGGGCTTCCAGAACCTACACATTAGAGTAAAGTAATTTTAGCATTTCTTGCTAATGCGCTTATAAGTTCTTGAGATTATCTCATTAGTCCAAAGGAGCAGACACCTACCAATATCGACTCTCCGACGTCTGACTGCATATGTAACGACGACCGAGAAGGATATGTTGATGGCCGCAAGCTAAATATCCTTCTAATCAAGTAAATGGTAGTGGTTCGAGTGGGGGTGCGGGTGGGAAGGTGTTGAAGTGATTAATAATGCATTCGGGTCGAGATACCTTATTGCACATTCTGACACCGACACTGACACCTTTGGCAGAGCATCTCTTCCACACGAAACAACGTGCATGCGCTTAGACATTCACGTCAACTATATAAATTAATGAAATCCACAACACTTAGGATTAGCCGCACCCTAAAGCTGCATGCAGTGTGCCCATCATACATCCTCCTTGTAGGCTTGACAATTCGGTTATTTGATTAAAGGAATTTTTCATGAGTACGCACACCAGCCCGATTTGCATGCTAAATAATTCGCGGAAATGGATTGGAATCTCGGAGCAATCGCACTCAATCGCTTGTAATGGCATTCCAATACCTTTGAGATGCAAGCAGCCGACAGCTGCGTGTCGGCACACTGACGCACCTGCACATTCCGCTTTTGGGCTCCATATACTGGCTCCAATATGTGGGCGCCCGTGTCTGTTGTTAGCACATCGATCGATACAGAAGGAGTGCAGGGATTTACGTGCGGAATTTCATGGGATGGTGTGCCAGAAAGAGTCTCCTAATGGAATTCGTCGAATCGGGCGACAGACGCAAATTATGATACATATTTTACAAGCGTAATAAAATCAATTGTCACCTTCAATTCAGCGTGAAAGCGAGCGAAATTTGCATTTTTATTTTCCAGCCGCTCCTCCTTAATGGATATGTTTGTACATGTACACTTCATGTATACATGTACATCCACATGGACTAATGGACGTCAAAACAATAGCCAACATGGCCCGGTATGCAAATAAAGAGTCGCACTAATTGTCCTTAAAGGCTTCAAGTATAAAGTGTACAATACATCTGCTCGGAATCCCAGTGGAGCGCAAGCAAATTGAATAGAAAAATTAAGCTGCTAACATCATTTGCGGAGTCTAACTGGGAAAATGTTGGGTATTTTTCTCCCTGCGACTGTCACAGGCACAACTACTGTGTTGTGTTGCATATGGAAAGACCGTCAAACTTGTTGAACGTGAACTATGTACGTACTTTTAGCGGCAAACTTCTCAATAGTGGAACTCTGCAACTAATCGAGTTTTACTATATCCAAATGATATCGAATTTCATCCCTTTGGGCAAGAGTCTTCTCAATCTAGATCGAACAAGTTTCGAAACTTAATTTGTGTTAATTCCGACGAAAAGTGATGAACAAAGTAACACGAGCTACGTCCATATCCGTATGTGTGTGTGTACAATAATTATACGATACCTAACTGTGTTAGATAAAGTTATGCTGTGATAATAAAGTGTTCACGAGATTCTCTGTCGTAGATATGTGAGCATATACAATCGTACATATGCTCATAAATCAATAGATAGACATGGAGTGCTCATCGTCATCATAAGCTTATCTTTGGCGAGAATCTACGAGTCTACATAGTAGAAACTCGATATCACTCTGATTCGATAATTCGGTAATGTGTGCATGGCGCATAATTCAGGGATATAGGGATGGGTTATCTGGAACTTTCTATCTAACTTCATTAGCAAAACGAATGGCAACATACGTACATGGATGTGTGGCAGCAAACGGATATTCCAAAGATGGCAGCCGTGGTGGATGGGGTCCGGCTGGATGTAACGCTGGCGGACAGTGATAGCAGAACATTCCTCTTCCCGCCGCTGCAGGACCCAGCTGAAAGAAATTAAAGAAAAATATTTAGTGTATGAGCGAAGGTACATGTAGAGAATTGAATATTATGTAGTTGAGTGTTGACATGTGGGTTTATCCTTTGGGGGCATAGACATTCTTAGATTACGAATAATTGAATACAGACTGCAACAAATTGTCTTTGCGTTGAAGGGGGAGAACGAAAGTCGAGCATGTATATTAAGCATTCATCGATTTGATTCCAGAAACAAATTCTAAGCCTTATCATATTATAGTCATAAATACATATAAGTGCAGATGTTCAGCCTATCTGCTAGCGATGTTGAAGGGTATTTAAAAAAAGTTTACCATAGTAAACTCAAGTTCGATGTTTAACTCTTTTATTCCAATTGTATAAGAGACCGCGGCTTCAAACAATTGGTGAATTAAAGTCGAATTTCATTGAATTATTGTTCTTCACAGTCTGTTCTATGCAGAGGTCGAAAATATTTCTCAATAACCTATTGAAAAGCTTTTAAGTTACCCTTAGCTGTTGGGATCTTCAAGTAAGATTAATAACTTTTTCGCTCTTGGTCGGAGAGAAACCTTTAGTTTAAATTTTTTGTTTTTTTTTGTGGTCAATTATTAAGATTAACATTTATACTTTGAAACAAATTAAAGCGAAACAAGTAAAAGAATCGACTTAGGCGAATGCAATTTTGTGAGAGGACTTCGTTTTACGATTGTCAGGTTGGTATTAAAAATGATCCTTGTCGGTCAAGTATATTTCTGGTCCCTCCCATTCAAAACCAATATTAGACCCATGTGCGTACGTACTCGTACCTACTAACTCACACGGCAAACAAGTTGCATTCCCTTAAATAGGTTGAACAGAGGAATGACGTCAAATTAAAATAAAATATAAAAGACGATGATATGCGAACTCAAACATTTTTGTATACGATATACGATACAATAAAATGTATTGCTTTCATGTCTCTCAATATATAATAAAATGCTTCTATATAAGCAAGTCCTAATACTAATATGGACGTATGGTCTCCAGCTTTGGGGGTGCACAAGTAAGACAAACCTACAAAGCATTCAATTCTTCCAAAACAAAGTACTACGCAATATTGTTGATGCGCCGTTGTACATACGTAACGCTGATCTACATCGAGATCGAAAAATTGAAACGGTAGAGGACGAGGTCAGGAAGGTCGCAAGAAGACATGAAGGTAGGCATCGCAACCATGCTAATTCAAAAGTAGTTGAACTACTTAATAACAACAATTTAGTTAGAAGATTCTTCATGTGGTTCGTAAATTAAAATGGTTTCACATCATAAGTTTTCATTCCGACACCAATGCAGATGCAATTATTTATTTCGCATATTTCGTCAAAACTTGAAATTGCATCCCAATGTATATCATGTTTCAAATTGAGTAAGCTTAAAGACAATCAGCTTTCACTTAAATTTGTAAACTTTAAAATTGGAGTACCAATGCAATATGCTAATACATATTTATGATGGGAATTTTTGGCCAAATTTGGTAAAGATTCGTTCTTTTACTCACAATCCAACAAAAAACTAAGCCCTGCTACTGCTGATGGTGGTAAAATGCATAAACAACGTTTGACAGTATATTACCACAATGCGAGTGGATGCAGAATAAAGACTTCAGATTTGTTTATTGCATCTAATCATATGGATTACGACATTATTATAATTGCGGAAACATGGCTCTATAAAGATATTTTCTCATCAGAAATTTTTGACGAATCAATTTATAACGTTTTTCGTAATGATCGCTGCAAATCTGTTGTGGAGCGTGGTGGGGGAGTACTTGCTGCCGTTC
This sequence comes from Cheilosia soror, assembly GCA_949372485.1. Lineage (NCBI taxonomy): Eukaryota > Metazoa > Arthropoda > Insecta > Diptera > Syrphidae > Cheilosia > Cheilosia soror. Next base: position 158,239,853 of record OX443561.1, read on the forward strand.
AGTTAACGATTTCCGGTGAAAAAATTCCATTGCCGAATTTAGTTGCTAATCAAATTTGCTTTTTAGTTATTGTTGGAAGCACAAGATTTATTTATGTAGTAACTTATATTCCTTCTTCGGGGAGTAGGTATAAGAGACTTATGAAAAATGTATTGAGAATTTTGAATTTGTAAGCAATTATTGTTCTGAAGCTGATATATTATGTGCCCTTGGGGATTTTAATATTGGGGATGTAAATTGGTCTTGGTCTGAAGAGGATAATATGTTTATTCCATATAATGTTAAGAAAGATTATGAATTAACATTGATAAATTTTGGTCATGTTAAACGCATGTCCCCGACCAGGATTCCACGACGTGCTATGGAATCCGTACCATCGGGCAGGCGTCCCCTAGGTAGACCCAGGATGAGATGGTTAGATCAAATTCATAATCTCTCCTCTACCCGTATGGGGATTGCCCTTGATGATTTAGAGTCGATGGCGGAGGATCGAGAGCTATGGAGGGTCCACTTGAGCAACCTACACCCGCGACCCACTTAATGGACAAGCGGACCATTGAAAATGAATGAATGAAAAATGAAATGAATGAAAAATTTTATGTTTTCAATAAACCTATGTCAATCTTAAATTCGCAAAATATATTATTAGATTTTGTTTTCATTAATGTTAATGAAATCAAAGGCAAAGCTAATGTTTCTGAAGCGCCATTTCCACTTCTAAATAACTCAGTTTATCATAATCAAACAATGTTAGAAATTGATTTATATTCCTATGTAAAAGCTAACCCTTGTCCAGTAAGCTCTCTTAATTTTTCTAAATGTAACTTTGTGGGTCTTGGTATCTCAACTCTTTCAACTGGGATACGAGATTTGAAAATCTATGCCTACTTGATATGTTTAATAACTTTATTTCTCTACTTAGGGCTGGATTTTTTGAGAAGCTTTTTCATGACAGTCATACTCTCGGATGTTTGTCAGACGTTCGCGAGAGGTGGCGCAGTAGAAAAAACTTTAAGATGTAATTTGTGTTTTTCCGGGGATCGAACCTGGGATCCCTCGCACAGTAGTCCAGCACACTAACCACTAACCACTACGCTACTACACATATTTATTTTTTATTTTTTTTTTAGGGCTGGCTTTTCCATGTTTGTTCCATGCTCTGTGAGGAAATCTAGATCCAACTCCCCTTGGTATAACAGACAACTCTTGCACTTAAGAAACTTAAAAAACAAAGCTTACAAGCAATTCAAAAAATCAGGAAACAGTTCGGATAAAGTGATTTTTAACAAACTACGGAAAGATTTTACTTGCTTAAATACATATTTGCATAACATTTTCATTATCAATGTTGAAAACAATTTGAAACGCGATTCGAAGTCGTTTTGGTCTTTTATAAATCAAAAAAGGAGATCAAAATCTTTGCCTAAAGAAATGTATTATAAAAGCAATGTGTCCAGTGACGCTAAGGATTCTGTCGAACTATTTGCACAATTCTTTAAATCGGTTTTTTCTGAATCTTTTATACCTAGTTTACCGGAATCATTTTTACTTCCTAAAATTGATTTTGGCCAACTGGTACTAGAGATTCAGGATATTGAGTCTGCTGTCGGTAGCCTAAAACCAAATCCTAAGCCTGGTGCTGATGGCATTCCTGCAATAATCTTAAAAAATTGTTGCAGCTCTATTAGCAAACCTCTACTTATGATATTTAATCTGTCACTAGCATTGGGTTTATTCCTGGATGACTGGAAGGTCTCTTTTTTAGTGCCGATCTTTAAATCTGGCTCTAAAAACGACGTAGAAAACTACAGGGGTATTTTTGCAAACTCTCATCTGCTATACCAAAGCTTTTTGAATGTGTAGTTAAAAACAAAAAAAATTTCATATTAAGGGCAGCATATCAGAGTTTCAACATGGTTTTGTTTCGGGTCGTTCGACAACATCTAATCTGGTACACTTCACATCTTTTGTTATAAATACAGTTGAAGGCGGAAGTCAAGTTGACGCTGTATACACGGATTTTAGTAAAGCCTTGGACTCTGCAAACTACGTGCTACTGATAAGAAAGCTAAAGCAATTTGGTTTTCATTCTGCTATGCTGAAGTGGTTTTCGTCATTTTTGATTGGAAGGTTTCAGAAAGTCTGCCTTGATAACAATTACTCAAGATTAATATCTTGCACTTCTGGAGTTCCGCAAGGAGGAAGAGTAAAACCATTCGAACTATCTACCTAGGACTAAAGAAAGAAAATAAATATACATAGTAGGTATTATAACACAATCACACTAACAAAAGTGATAAAGAATTAAAAAACCAAATGTAATAGACTAAAGTTAGTACCTTACAGCATAGAATCATAAGTATGAAAAACAAATTGCTAGTTTAACAACTAGGTGCGATTTTTGGAAGGATGGTAACACCATGCTTCCCTCGGGTGTTTTTAGTGGGTGAGCTAACCGCAAGTCCCACACTATCGCAAAGCTCGCATGCGATGTCTTTCAACGATTTTACATCCAGCTACACGCAAAAAAAAAAAATCATTTTTTGTCACGCTAGTCCGTCCCCTGTCTGTCTGTAATAGGCCTGCAGTCTTAAAGCTGTTTTTTTTATTACAATTGAAGATTAAAATCATTGAGGGGTTTTGTTTTATGTGACAAAAAGCTAACCACTTTTCATTATCAAGTATATATATACCATATATACCAACCTATTTCATTTTTGTGGATGTTAGAAAATCGTTTATTTTGTCAAATAAGTCCCGAAAACCTTGTAAAATCAGATGACTACTTAAACATCGAACTTCGGTGTAATACAGCAGCTCCTCATGAACGTACTCTTATTCTTCTAAGTGAAAAGTCTTCTTTGAAGTTTTCGACCACAAACAATTTTATTGCATTCAAAATTTTACAGCACAGAGCTTCCTGGTGATTATAGGCAGAGTGCGATAAAATAGAAACCTTGGAAATAAGCATCCTTTATCATACCTAATCCTACGAACCATTTACTTCTGGCCACAATCTACTGGTGACTCATTAAGTTTGAATGTATTTTTTAAAAGCAGCATAAATGTTCACCTCATTGATTTCGCTTTTATAGATATAAATGTCAATAATTCTTCTTTTGCTGTTAGACTACTATTGCACATGTCAAAAAACTTGTCAATCTTGTCAGATTCTGTCCTAAGATTGCGTGTAGACAATAGTAGCTTTCGGCCTTCAAAAAAAAGAATGACATTTACGAAAATGTTAAGAACGGCAAGGAAATTGGTTATAAATTTACATTTGTCAGCTCACAAAACAAGTATATAACAACGAATTCGTGCAGTGCATTTTTTGTTTCAGAAATAGAAATTCTAAAAGAACAAATTGATGTGCATTTACCCTATTCTAATTCCCATTTTAATTCTATGTTTTGCTTGCCTTCAGTATTGCACATTTTTTTAATACTTCGGGAAAGGCCCGAGATGCTTGCAGATGTACGTTCGTTCTGCATTTAAATTGCTGCAAATTGTAGTCGTCTGGAAATATATCTACAGGAGGCGAGTTCCAATGTTTGCTTGTCCTGTAGCAGAAGGAGTTTTGGAAAATTGATGTCCTCGGGGTTGTGCTCATGAGCATTAGCAGCCTGTTTTGTGGGCGCCCAAAAGATGCATTTACAGGGATAATGTCTTTGAGTTCCTCGGAACATCAACCATGGAAGTACCTATAGAACAAGCATAGGTCAGCGACTTGTCTTCTGATGTGCACCAAAGGTTGTAGATTAGATGTGAGTGTATAGGGTCTCCAATAAGTCGAACTGCTCGTCTCTGTATGCTGTCAAGTAGGTTAAGTGAATGTTTTGGGGCCGATCTCCATATATGGGAACAATATTCCAAGCCTGGTCTAACCTGTGCTTTGTAGAGAAGGAAAAGTTGCTTGGGACTAAAGTACATACCTCTTTGCTCTAAATAGGTAGATCAACTTAGCCGACGCCGATCTTGCGATATAGGATTATGTGGTCCTGCCATGTGATTCCTAAATAGACTGTGACTCCTAGAAGGTGCATTGAGTCCTTGGGAGGGATGCGATGGGATGGTCATCATTTGGATCTGAGGAACTGCTGATGCATTTTTCTTTGAAAATGTTGTGAGCTGTGCCTTGTTTGCATTAATTATATTATAACCAATTGTCTTTTCCCACTCCAAGATTCCAGATCATCATTTAGAGCAGGGGTTCCCAAACTTTTCCATACTGGGACTCCCTATACAGGTTATAATATTTTTGCGACGCCCTTCTAAAAGCACACAACGGAACAAAGCACAGATAGTGAATATAGGCTGAGCTTACTGAAGATTCACTAAAGGGGTTTTCAATGAAGATTAGTCGACATTGAAATGGAATAAAACAAGCTGTGGTAACGTATTAACGAGTCCCATGTATGCCATTTTTATACCCATTATTGTATGGAATATAACACCATGCCCAAATGTCCGCCGCAGCTTCTCACACTGTCACGGATCCGAGTGGTCTAATTTACCGCATAGATCCGGCTTAATTTGAGCGATAACATTGGTTATGTTGGGTTTAAGGACATCGGTCGATTGCGGTTTATTTGCATTAAGCTGCGAGTTCAGGCAACGCCAACAAAAAAATTTGGCTGTAGCGAAATGTCAAAGTTTATATTGCGTCAAGTTGGGGTATGTGGCTCGCTACGCTCGCGGCAAGGACTCTTAACTCCAGTATAATCATTTTCGGACATTATGCCTTACGTTTAGGATCCAACTTTTATATTTATAAAGAGTTTTTAGTGAAAATAGGATTACGTTACTTTGATTACGTAGTGGTGTCCCGAAAATCGGTAAACGTCAGTACAAAATCTGTCAAAATAAACGTTCCAATACTTCGAAAAAATTTAGCGAGGTTAACTCGCACGATCTTCGCGGCCAATTCACGTCAACAGTACCCGGCAGCTGAGTGACAGACACGTAGCCACCTCTTGCCCCAGACACGTACCCCACGACGCCCCAGGGCGTCGCGACTCACAGTTAGGAAACTCCTGATTTAGAGAACTAATTTGTTCACATCTCTGACTGTGCACGTATAACAGTTATGTATTTATTTATGTAAGTCGAGCTTAAGCGACTGCCCAAACTGAATACATAAGCTGCCAATAGGACCTCTCCTTTTTGACAGCTGACAGCCAGATACGCGCAAATATTGGTCATGCTTTTGACTATGTTATATGTAAAGCGCAAAGCGATTAGAAATTGTAATCAACGTTGCAATTATTTTTTAGTGTTCATTTGTCGATGTTCTCCACACAGAATTAGCTAGATTTGTCAAAGTAACAACGTAGGTACTAATGTCTTCTGATCTTGTCAAAACATTCTCATAGACAAGAAACGAATTTAATTTAAAAAAAACTCAGCTTTTCTCTTAATTCAATTATTGACAATTAAACTGGCGTTCAAATTTCCTTTATATACACACTACATGTGTGTACTTAATATTTTTACCTAATTGCCCTCATTTTTGGGATTTATCTTCTTGCGAGCGCACCCTTACATCGCTGCTCGGTTTAATCATGAATTATATCACGAACAAATAAAAACAACATTCAATCAGATGCAGCCAACAAAAAAATTAATAAGAAAATTAAACTTCAAGTGGAACACATTCAGCATTTTGATTAAGGGCACTTGTAATGCCTTAGTTCTCGGCGTACACAGATCTTACCCTTCTCGCGAGAGGGCCTCCAACACGCATTTTGCGCTGCTCGTATTATTATTAAATTAACATTAATTCCCCACACTCGGGATGGCTAGATCTACAGAAAAAAAGACAATGAAACGGAGCAGTGTATAACTGCAAAGACCGCGCACTGTCCCAGTTACGAGTTAATTTAATGAGATTAGTGCCTCTCAATTGTGCTATTTACGCCAGTAGTGCGGTGACTCGTGTCGCTAATTTTATTGTTTAAGTGACGCAGATGTTTGCGCTGGAATTTCGGGTCCCTGCGACTTAGGCTTTGACAAAATTGCATTCCGAGATGACAGGACAGAACTTTTGCAACTGGTGGAAGGTCATTTAGACTGCAAATTACGACTTTGGAACCCCAACTACAGCCTCCTTTCATGTTGCATCAAGCCAACCAGTGACGCCAATTACGCTAATTTATGCGCATTCACATGCAGTAAAATGCAATTTTCCTTGATTAATTTGAATTAACTAAATTAAAACGAAACACATGTCCGCGTTCTATTCTTCTATCCGGCAGCCGAGCGAGTGCACTTTTCTACAAATTGCCATCCGGATGATGGATGCACATTTACAGTGCAGCCCCCCAGCACTCCACTTGCATTCGAATTTAATGCGGCGGTCGTGCTGCTCCAACATGACATCATTAGACAATTGTTTGCATGCTAAATCCGAAAGAGAGTATCCTTTCTATAGTAGGTACCTAACAACGATCATAAATCACTAAGCCATCCACCCACGAAGCTACCGGCACTTAGGCCCGATTTGCCACCAGATCACTTGCAGTATAGTCATAGTGTACCTAACTTAAATGACCTTGCCTGAGAGATGCTGCAGTATTGGTATTAGCATCACCATCAAGCCCACGGACCTACGGAGACCAGATTAAAATAGTCACACTTAAAACTTTCAATTATTCAATTGGATGTGGACGACGACGCGACGCTTGCTCGCATACGCTCAGAGCACTCAGTCCATGTGTGTGTGCCACTCATTTTGGATTCCGAAATCTGATTCCATTTGTCTGTGATCGCTAATGCCCAGGTATCATGGCAAATAATGTAATTTGTTGCTAAAATTTCGTGAAATATCATCAGCATCACCACTAGCACTCGACACTGACACCACCGGCTAAATAGATGTGCCACAGGCAGGCACAGAGCCTTGCAAATTGGCTGTGGATGGTGGGCACTTGTCACTCGGTCGTATTTTCCATTTTCCCTGATGATGGTGACCAGACCAACGACGACAGCGACGCCGGATTAGATTTGAGAGGAAATTGCATTTTAAACGCACCAAATCATCACCGCTCAGCGATGATTAAACGAACGTAGGCGAGTAGCGCACAGCCGATATGGAAGGCCAGCTCCATCTCACATGTGCCCCATTTGTCCGGTGGACTCACTGCACATAGTAATTCCCTCTAAAAGGGTCTGCTTTTTATCTAACTGTGCACTTATATAATGGGCTCTGCCAGCAGCAACAGGACACAGGAGAACAAAAAAGAAAACATACAAACACAATGGCACGGAAATACGAATTAAAACTGGCGCTGGTGTTGGGGTTGCTGCAGCAGAAGGGATGAAATAGCTAACCGAAATTCCGGTGGGGACGTGTCGGTGTCGGAGCGGTATGCAGATATTGTTATTTTAAATTTCATCCCATAATGAAAATCTATGAACGCTTTGCTATAGGTTGCTAGTGCTGCCAACACAACGCCATGTCCTTTCCACACTTTCTCGGTGCGGTGAAGGTCTCTTCCTCTTCCGGGGTTAACTTTATCATTCCGCTCAAGCTCAGGTGCAAATTATTCGCACAAATTAAGCTGAAACAGTCGAGAGCAGCAGCAGGAGCGTGTTCGGGTAATAAATTCACAAAAGTTGGAAAATAATTCAAATAAATTAAAAAATTATTATTCACATTTGCTGTGGACCGTATATGGAGAGTGTGGTAGTATATGGCACAGGTACCTACTGGGAGTATGCAATTACTTAAATCGTCTGCTGCTAGCGAGCTCTAGAGTTACACAATTCAAATTGGCTGCGCTATGTGGATGTGGCAGGGAATTGTTTCAGGGGTTTTTCAATTAGGATATTATTTTTTTTCGCCCGTTTTAGAAGTGAATATTGTTGGATACGTTTGCAGAGGGCGGTATTTACCAACTTATGACCGCTTGGTGAGAAACTATATATAAATCGAGGAATTCGTTTACCCAATGAGAAGTGTGCTATATGTGGTTGGAAATAATAAGGAGAAAGTAATTATTAACTAAGTGTTTTCAAAAATGCCAGTAAGGTAGGTAGATAAAGTAAATTTATTAGGTCTGGGGTTTAAACTGAATATTCATAACTTTTAATAGAAAAGGGATCACGGATAGAGTTCTCGTAAAACAAGGATTTAGAATATGTGCCGAGAATGGCAATCAAAAGTGATGGCTGGTATTATGAAGTACCTAGTATTTTACTATGGCGATAAGTGCGGCAATAAAACAGGGGTATTTTGAAAGTACAGACTAGTTTTCAAACACCGAACTTTTTCGGTGAAACTATGGCTCGGAACACCGATTTTAATGGGCTTAAGTGTACACCGAAAAAATTCTACAATTCTGTTTGTTGAATAAGGAGAAGCAAACAATTATCAAATTATTCTTATACATTTGACTCTTTTTAATCGCATTTACTCTGAGTAACTGAATCTACCTTTTTAATATTATCATTTCAGATAGTATAGTCTTCCTTATGATAAAAATAAATTCGTTTTCTAGTTTGGTTTCCCTTGATTTTCAGATTAAAAAAAGAAACGATTTTTTAATACATAATATGATTTTTTCCGATTTCTAAAGATTCGGGGCATGCCGAAGTACGTTTGTCGTAAGATCACACATATCGTGCTGCTGCTTTTCTCTTCGGCGGATCTCCGCACATTGGGATACAAAGCAACTAGCAATTGTCAATAAGCAATGGGTACGCAACTTTATTTTAACCTATTCTCACATTGAAGCAACATTATTGCCAGAAATTTCCAGCTATATCCAGGCATATTTTTCCACTATTTCTACAAACTTTGTATTAAAAACTCGATCGTCCAACATATTTTCCAAAAAATAATAAAACGCAAATGTCTAGGCGACATGTCAATAAGCAATATTTGTTCATTTTCAACGTGCGCTGTGTATCGCCGAAATCGACCCCAAGATAATGGCATTATACCTCGCTAAGCTTAACCTTCAAAATCTCAAGAAATTTAGTGTAGACTGATTTAAGTGCTTCAAAATATCACGGGCTCCCGGCCCGTGAAGAGTCTCTGCCTGAGACACTGCACCCTTCCATCCTTTACGATCCCGGGCACGCTGCTTCCAATTGTCCAGACCAAGCGCTCTGGCATCCGCGATGGCTTGGTCTTTGAAACGGAGGTTCGGTCTTCCTTGTCTTCTCGAACCTGGGGGCTGGGATTCGAAGATCCTCTTGGCTGGAGCATTATTGTCCATTCGCTCGATGTGGCCGAGCCAATGTAGTCGACGTGTTTTGGCTTTTTGGACTACATCTTGGTACAGCTCATAGAGTTCGCGGTTGTATCTTCTCCTCCATTCGCCCTCCTCGCACACAGGACCAAAAATCCGCCGAAGTATTTTTCTTTCGAAGGAGCCCAGTATCAGCTCTCCCTTCTTGCTTATCGTCCAGCACTCGGCGCCATAAAGCAGAACTGGCAGGATAAGGGTTTTGTAGAGCACACATTTCGTCCTTCGAGTTAGGAGTTTTGAACCCAGTTGTTTTGCCAAACCGAAGTAGCAACGGTTTCCTAGGGTAATTCTTCGTCGGATCTCCACTAGGGTGTCATTCGTGGAGTTTACGTTTACTCCGAGGTAGGTGAACTCCTTAACTACCTCGAAATTATTGCTATCAATAGTGACGTTTTGTCCTAGGCGGTGGACAGATGCTTGTTTGTTTGTTGATAGCATGTACTTAGTCTTCTCCTCATTTACTACAAGTCCAACGGATTTCGCCTGTTCTTCAATCGCCGTGAACGCTTCTATCACGGCACGCTGGGAGCGACCGATGATGTCAATATCGTCCGCATAGCCAAGCAGCTGGACGGAGCTGTTGAAGATAGTGCCTTCCGTGTTGACACCTGCCCTGCGCACTATCTGCTCCAGTACGAGATTGAAGAAGTCGCATGATAGAGCGTCTCCTTGCCGAAATCCGGTGCATGTTTGAAAAAGTTCGGAAGAGCTGCTTCCAAACTGCACGTTGCAGCGCGTGTTTTCCAGCGTCACGCGACACAGCTGAATCAGTTTTGCCGGGATTCCAAATTCGGCCATCGCCATATAGAGCTCCTGACGATGTATGCTATCATACGCGGCTTTGAAGTCGATGAATAGGTGGTGAGTTTCGACTTGAAATTCGTTGGTCTTTTCCAAGATTTGCCTCAGTGTGAAAATTTGGTCTATAGTCGATCTGCCGGGCCGGAAGCCACACTGGTACGTGCCGATTAGTGTGTTGCAGAATGGTTTTAGACGTTCACACAATACGTTCGATAGGATCTTGTATGCGACATTTAGCAAGGATATGCCTCGATAGTTCTTGCAAGACATAGGATCGCCTTTTTTGTAGATGGGGCATATGGAGCTGATAGTCCAGTCATCGGGCATGTTTTCTTCCACCCATACTTGGTTGATGATTCGGTGCATGCTCCCTACCAAAACATCACCACCGTATTTAAAGAGCTCCGCTGGTAGACCATCAGAGCCTGCGGCCTTGTTGTTCTTAAGCTTTTTTATAGCTAAGCCAAGTTTTTCTATACTAGGTGGTGGAACTAGTTCTTCATTGACTGGACGTGGGTTCTCTTCTTGCCCTATCACTCTCTCTACATGATGTCCATTAAGCAGCTGCTGGAAATGCTGCTTAAACACATCTACTATTCCCTGCGCTTCGGTGACTAAGTTTCCTTCGCTGTCTCGAAGAGCCTGCGTTCCGGTTTTGTAGCCAGTAGCCAGTTGCTTGGCTTTTTTATAAAACCTCCGGATGTTATTACGATCGCGCGACTCTTCGATCTCCTTGAGCTGGGAAGCTGCGTAAGCCCTCTTCTTTCTACGCAGGATCTTCTTTTCCTCCCTTCTCCTGGCTCGATACTCTTCTCTCGCTGCCCTTGTTTTGCGCTGCAGCGCTTTCTTGTGTGCATCTTCTGTCACCTTTTTCCTGTACACGCATTCATCATCATACCACGGGCTCTTTCTCTGGGGTATCTGGTACCCTACGGTGGTTTCGGCTACCTCCTTGATGATGTCGCGATACTGGCAGCACTGATTGTTGACGTTTGTGGTAGGTGAGTGCACAGATGAGAGTTTCGTAGTCAGGCGCTCGCTGTAGGCTCTGGCTACTCCAGGTGTGCTAAGGCGTCCAACGTCCAATTTCTTCTTCTGGGCGGTTCGCAGCTTCTTCTCGTTGGACAGTCGAGCTCTGAATTTAAGCGCGACAAGAAAATGATCAGAGTCGACATTTGCCCCTCAGAGTGTGTGCACGTCGAGGATGTTTGATGCGTGCCTCGCATCGATTAGCACATGGTCGATTTGGTTGGCGGTTCGACCGTCTGGAGAGGGCCAGGTTGCTGTATGGATTAAGGATCCTTGGAAACCTCTTGCTATATCACCAGTTGCGCCTATGATGTGATTTCACCATGCGAACACCATGATGATGAGCGCCCTTGAATATTATATGAAACCAAGGAAGAGTCATATCAAACAAAGACCAGAGGCGAAATAAAATAATCTTATGACATCTAAAGAAGAAGAAGAATATAAACTTATTTCCGATGGAATTATGTAGGAGGAAAGGAATACAAGAAGCGCGTGGAATTAACGTACTAAATCACACTAAGATGGACAAGGGAAGAGTATAGGTGAGCTCTTAAAGGTACAATTGAGAATTTACAAGACCCACTGACAGTTAAACGGCCGGAGTTAGTTAGAAGATCAGTGGCCTATTTCACCAACTTCAAAATTGGTGTTTACAAGTATTTTTTGACAATTTTCTTAGAAAAAGAGACAAATTCGGTTTCACCACATTTATTTTAAAAGCTAATTTGTAATTTTTCTACAGATTTTGTGGAAAAATACTTGTAAATACAAAATTGTTAGTTGGTGAAATAGGCCCAATTGCTGATGAGGTAAATGATGATATCATCTCTTATCAGATTCCACCTCGAACGAGAGATGCAGTATCTACAAACTAGACTACCAGTCAACAATCTACAAACGTCTCGGCATTTTGTGCAGTATGTCTGTTTACTACACGAATCAAATTAAATTCGATAAAATATCTTAGCAAATTTATATGAAATGCATCCCTTTCGTCGGTATCTAAAATGGCATACCAAGGTCATACAAGTTGTGTATGCTATGCATGCACGCTCTGAGTGCACGCTCTTCTCTCAGTGCATGCGCTTCGCATTCGAATCAGACTCCTTCAATCAGATTTCAATTATTACTGTCAATTGCACCTTAAATTCGATTCAATTAGAAATTATTGTTGCTCACAGCGTATGAGAAATACATTCGATTCGATTTGATTAAACGCAGCAGAAACCACACGAGTGTTTGCTCCATCATCAGGCCAGACATCAGAACAGGCATACTGTCATGGCATATGTACGAGTAAGAATTCTGTATGTGCGGCAGTGCAGTTTGGTTGCACAAGTGCCGCATCATATTCTTCTTTCTGTATAATAACGCGGTTGATTAAATTGTCCTTAAACAAATCAATTGGCTGGCACAAATTAATTGCATTTTCTCTCCCGACAACGTCGATCACGAATGTGGATGCGGATTGTAGTAAGTGTGCCCGTACCCAGTGCCCATGCATATCCCGCCTGAACAAAGCAAATTCCTCCTCTGACGGCATATGGGTACGGTATATGGATATGCGTTCCAGCCGCGCGCCGCGCGTTTGACATTCTATGTAAACACTCAATACGAATTACTGTGTTTGATTCAATCAAATTGCCCTAAATTAATATTAATTCGATGCCTGTATTGAATATGAGACAGAATGGGCCCACCACTGACAGATTTTCCATTAAAGACGCACAAAATCGTGCCCCAAGATTAACCTGTGCAGCAGGCTTACGAGCGCACAAACCTTGCATGAAAGTATGACAATCTCAATTAAGCAGCATGTCTGCCGCCCACAATAATCACAACACCGTACGGCCACCACCCACCCCATCTGTCCCGCAAATCAACACTAACCCACATACTAGGTAGTACTCGTCGTCGTGTAGTGAGTGCAAAATGAAAATGGAAATGGAAATGGAAAATCTAAAGTGCAAATTATCACCGAGATTATTTACAATCCACGTGCGATTCTATAATGGCATCAGAACTGATATTGCACTTAATTCACTTTGGACTTTAGAGAGAGGAATCATCAACACTACCGGCCAGTTAGCCCACATTCGGTGTGTGGTGGCAGAGGGTAGGCTAGGTGTAGGCAGTGCCAACTGCCAAGCCAACAGCCAGTGCTCAGTGGACGGAATGACCTGCAATCTGGCGGAATGAAAATTCGCATCATAATCAGATATAAGTTTGGCGGCGGCCGCGGTGGCGACTCTGATGCACCAGCACTTGCTGCAACTATACATAGTTATACCACCCCTTGTCGCGTCGCGTTGGTCGGCCAGGCCATTAGCAGCAGTCAATTTGCCATAAATGTACACACTGATGGTGACGACCGACGGTGTTACACTTCGCTCATATCCGACATCCGTCGACGTTGTAGTCGTCTGCTAAATTGAGGCAATTGTTTTTGAATTTGATTGTGGCAATTGAGCGTAGGTAACGTGAACGTGAAGCGCATGGTCACTTTGAGTTTCGGTGGTTAGATCTCTGGCCGTCTCTCGGAAAAGCCTCCTCAGCCAGTTCGCCTCTCCGCATTTATGGATGATGTGTAGTATATGTACATGAAGCGGCATGTCCCGCATCACTGCTATACGATTATGACAACGATACCCGCGACGACATTTGCTAAATTTTAAATTCAATTACGCTCCGTAACGACATAATTTTCGCTGGGCTCGTTGTGCTTTCATCCGCTGCGCTCCAAGTGTGACACGAAAATCCTCTGCCGTGGCATGATACAGCGCAGTACTGTATGAGAATGAATGAGACATGAGACAATGTCTTAGGTTGCAGATTATCTTATCAATTACACGCCCTTTGTAACCCTTTTCGTCAATTCGTACCGTTTTCTGACAACGCACTCTCGTGGGTAAAGCAGTGTGGCTATACTAATCACGTGACAGATACATAGCGTGTGTTCACCATTCGTCTTCCCTCGCAAATACACAATTATAATAGCAATTTGACAACATGTTGGGGTGGGCATGGGCGGTGGAAAAGCATCGCAAAACCGCCGCCACTGCCAGTAATGCTCCACAGACGGCGACGACGTTGCTTAATCGAATTTCCGCAATTTTGTTCAATAATTTCTTTATTGAATTGCAAAAGCGAAAAAAAAACAAGACACAGAATAATCGAACAGAAAAACGCCCGCCAAAAGGACTGACCGCCGCCGCCAGTTTTAATTAATTTGTGGCTTATCAATTCAATTCAGTTGGCAGTTGGGTTCTCTTTTTTGTTCGCGTTTTCATTTCGCTGTACATTCTTCGATGATACAACTTTTTAATTTGCCTATAGAAGCCATACTTCGATCGGGTGATGACATCCGCAGCGCTGCTGTTGGTCTAGATGTGGAGATGGTGGAGTTGGACTCCTTTCCAACGGCTTGTGCTGGGGGCTGCGGACGCCATCTTTTTGACAGCGGCGGCCAGCCGGTTGTTACCATTGCTTGGCCCCGAGGGTTGTTTAATTACAATCAATTATTCAAACTGCATTTTAATTGATCACTTTTTGGCTTTTCGGATTGAATTTTCGATCAAGTGGAAAACTTGTGTCCGCTCGGCGTTATATGTGTGTCTGACCATTCGATGTCGAATCATATTTATTTAATTAAGCCTGCCTGCCGACCGGCCCACTTAATCCGATATTGCTCATGCAATTTTTAAGGATTTGGCAGCAGCGCGTTGTTTTTCGGTCGCTACGCGAGTGGGTCATGCCGTGCATAAAAATAGCAACAACCGTGCGAAGAGTATGGAATGGGTGGCGCATCATTACATAATCGCTTTTGGATATCGGGCTACATTTAATCGATTACTTTTGGAAAACGCTTAATTGAAACATAGCTTAGATAAGCGGGCCATATTCATTATCGCATTGTAATTTGCATTGAATTTGTTTTCCAATGAATGTGTGAATAGGAATGGTATAGCGAGAACCGAAATAAAGGAATGTTTGCTTCAGCGAGATGTTATCGCGCGAATACTCATGCGAAAGAGAGTACTTGAGAGGAGCGTGCAAATTCACAGGCGAGGTATCAAACAAAACACTTCAGTAATTGTGAAGATTGGTGGACTCCTTGAGACGATCGTTTTCACAACGATCGAGATTTTATCGCCGATTAAGAGAATAAATTCAAAGTGAGGAGTGTATAATGACATTATGCTTAAGAAATTTAATAATAGTGAGGAAGTGAGACGAATTGTTATGTTTTGCTTACCACCATTCTGGGAAGGGATTGTCTTTAAGATGATCTTTCATATACTTGCTCGGGGAAAATAAATGTGTGCTCTATTACGGCGTTAATTCAAAAACAATGGCTCACGTGAAACGTAGACGTAGCTATCCCATAACGAATCCTATCAAACGGAATTGCCATAGATATTCATTGTGGCCTTAGAGTTAGAGCATACGTACCTATTTGCAATTGTTCAATTAGGTCAATGTCATTGTTGGACATTGAAAGAAGTACTAGATATATATATATCGCTTAAAATAAAGTTAGATATTCCAACTGTGGCTTTACGTTACCTCTGGGTCGCTGCTTCTGCTATAAGAATATTTTAATTTTCACATTGTTCCTGGTACTTCAAACCGCCGGCCGAGGACCCTAAGAGAGCTTTCCAATTTAGCCGTTCTGTATTAAATTGTAAATTAAATATACACTAGTTGACCCGGCAAACGTTGTTCTGCCTAAAATAATTATTTTGAATATTTCAAGATTTATTTTGATATTTTTGTTCAATTATTATTGTTTCTTAATAGGAATGAGGGCGGATAGCTTCAGAGGTTCAGCGGACATACATACGCACTAACGTTTTTATATAATATAGCTGTACCCGCCTGGCTTTGCCCGTACACAGGAATTGTATTGCTTAGCTTAGGTCTTAGATATAATAATGTTCTTTCGTACATATAATGCGAAAAATGAGAATAAATCGATTTTCTGGAATTTTTTTTCTGCGTAGATAAACCTGAAATACAGCAATACGAACACAACAAATAAAGAATCATGAGAATCGGCCCAGCGGTTATCGAGTTTCACCCCATAGAAAATGTCTTTCGGTGCCACGTCCCTTTGTCAAATTTGGACCAATCTTAGATTGTCTGCAGATTCTAACTCAATCGATTTGTCGGTTTTCGAGTTATAGATTTTGAATGTTTTTTTTTGTATGAGCGGTGCCACGCCACTTTGCCCAATTTTGACCAATTATCACAGGTGCACTTCTGGGCCAATACCCAAGATTATTTGTAAATTTGAGGTCAATCGAGTCAGTGGTTTTCAAGTTTTACATTTGTAACGCTAAGAAGGAGTCACAGGAGACCACATAAAGTATATATATTCTGAATCAGGATCAAATTCTGAATCGATTTAGCCATGTCTGTTTGTCTGTCCTTGTCTGTTAAAAAAACACGATAGCGTCCAAACGAATTGACCTAGGCGAATGAAATTTTGTAAGAAATTTGTATTGAAAATTGGCTATGTCGGTCAAGTAGTTCTGGTATCTCCCGTACAAAACCAATATTAGATCCATGCGTGTACAGTATATAGATACTAACTCGCATGGCAAACATTTTGCACGACTTTTTTTTGCAGTGGAGTGTATCAAAGAAGAAAGAAAATAAAACCGAAACGTATGGGGGCTGCCCCCCTGTAACCCCCCTGCTTGGGTTTACTGTCAGATTGGGAGTTTGGATATATTGAAGATTTGTGGTGTTATTATTCCTTTTTTGATGCCTTATTTCCTAATGAAAATTGGGGTTTGTTTTTACCTCAAATTTGGAGCCTTATTTCATTGGGGCCTTATTTCCTGCAGCCCTGGCAATCACACGAAGAAATTATTGAATTGAACCTAGTCAATATTTGTGAGCAAAGCCGAATCATAACAACGTGTTGGTTAATGCCTTTTCGTATCTCATCACATCTTCAAGGCATAGTCCTCAGCCGGAACCCTTGTTGTCATAGGAGATACTGGAAGTTATACCATATCATGTAAGTATCGCTATACTATCTACTTCTATACAATCTACCCATTTGAACGTATCTCGATTCATGCCTAGAGCTTCCATTTTGTCATTTGGCTAGTCTATATTTTTTGCAGCTTGTTTTTTGTACATTTTTTCTTCGTTATAGAGTGTTCAGACATGGGCGTAGCCCAACCTCGAGGCTGTCTGTCACAAGAGTGTCAGACAGATTGCAGGCTAGACCTAGTATTTCTGAGACGATACCTGGCTTCCTTGGAAATCACCCATCCATAGTTATATTTAGATCCCTGATCTCGTTTTTGAGGGTATAAAAACGAAAGAAAACGCAGTATCGCAAATTGACAACAATAATGGAATGAATCGTTAAAGGGAAGATATCTATACCAGTGATCTATGAATCGAAGCAAACTTCTATATATCTGACTCAGTTATTGACGGTTCATGTCTGTTTTAGAGGTAGGTATTTACCTCTTTAAGCGCGGACAAGAATCCATTCCAAAATGTCCATGTTGAAAACCTTTTCGAAACCACGGAACACGTGTTATTTAATTGCCAACAATACAAAACCGAGAGTATTGTAAGTAGGTAACGTAGCGGCGCTCATGCTCAGCAACCTAAAAAATTTCGCAATTTAAATTTTTCAGCAATTTGTCATTCTGACATAGTCGCCGCAATTTACCTACATTTTGTGTAGAATTTAGTTTTCTCAGCGATAGGTATATAGGGGAATTTACTAAAAAAAAGGTTTGCTTTCCCGGAATCGGCTTTATAGCCATTCTACCTAATCAGTGGACCATCAGGACCCGTTTTATGAGTGTGAATCAGTTGGGCCAGGCGCCAAATGGCGCAATATTTTTCTATATTATGTTGATCAACCGCATAACTGTAGGTACCTATAGCTATTTAAAATTTGTCCTGTCTATCTATGCACATTATGCAGCGTAGGATAACTAATTGTGTGTAATCTTTATTGGGATTAAAACTCACTGAGAAATTTTAAATGCCTGACTAAAAGAAAATAATCTATGTTGAGTGAAGCCTAATATTATCCATAAATATATTGTACTTGAACTGTTAGTTTGGTTTGTGGCAAAATATTTGAAAATAAACTCATATTGTCTGCAACTAACCATATTATACATATGGTCAAATCTGTGGGTTCAATATTCGAAAATATCGTAGGTATCCCGTTAATAACGTCATATGCTACCTACTAAGCCATACATATTTATACAAATCTTAAAGCTGAATGTCTTCAGAACGGAAAGAGGTTCGTCCGTTAGGCCGCCTAAAACACGGTGACCAGTGATAAGAATTACATTTTTTGGATATATTCTCTGGTCAGGCTTTAGCAAAAATTTAGTAAACACAACTGTTCAGAAAAGATCGTTTCCGATTGTAGCTCGGCTTTGGGAGACACTCATATATACATCAGATAGTGTATGTTGCTTTTTCAGTTGGAGCGGAACGAGTAATATCTATAAATGATATTATGCCGAATGTGACCAACACTGACACCCTGTTTTGTAAAGCAAATACCCAGATTTATTTACTCAAACTGTAAATCAAAAAATGTCGATAAAATCATATAATACCTAGATATAAAGGGTTTTCCAATGAGAGGTGCTATTGGTAGTTGTCACTTTTGAAGCTTTTATTCTTTGACATTTGACAAGTAGAAACTACGCCGTTACTAAAAATGGAACGATACACGCTTCAACAATGCATTGAAATTATTAAAATGCCCTACAAAAATGGTGAAAATCTTGCAGTCACAGTTCGCAAAACTAAAGCATTTTTTGGTCGTCGTGAAGCACCTTGTCAGACCGCAATACAGAAATTGGTGGAAAAATTCGAGCTGTTGTGACAAGTTAGTGATGTGAAGAATAAAACCCGTGCACGTCGCTCAAGAACAACTGAGAATATTGCTGCTGTAGCCCAAAGTGTTGAAGAAACACCCATTTTGTCCATTCCTCGTCGTTCTTTGGAATTGGGCATTCCACAAACGTCATTACACCGTATTTTGCATAAAGACTTGGGTCTTAAGGCTTATGAAGTTCAGTTAACACAAGAACTCAAGCCGGCCGATCATCAACAACGTCGCCAACAGCCCAGCGTCGATACAAGAGGCATAGGGCAGCCACTTTGCGATTTGGTTATGGAAAATTTCATGAAATTTCATTTGGCTGATGTTGTTTTTCATTATTAACGGCATACCTTCCTCTTTATTATGAAATAAACATCCGATCATTTATCTCAAAAAATGGCATTTTTCTTTGAATACCAAAATAACACCTCTTATTGGAAAACCCTTTATATAAAAAATTTACTTCCATCACAAATGTAACTCTCGTTAACCAATTGTACTGCTTATCATACAGATATAGTTTCTCCGACAGTCTTAAAAATCATTTGGAAAATACAGAAGAACTTTCTAAATTGGCTTTTAAACTCCGTCGGGAAATATTATGTTTCAATGAAATGACTCGATTTGTAAAATTTATTTAACACTTCATTTATTTATTTATTGTTCTTAAAATATTGTTTGGCTACCAAAATTAAACATTTTTGTTCCACATTTGTTCCTATTCTATATGGTTGCTGTTAAAATTCACATAGAGAACAAAACTTCTTGAATTGACTAGGGCCACTCTGAAAATTACGGCTCGTACGTCAATACACACCATAATAATAGTGACAAAGTCAAAAGTCGATATGGGGATAAATTCACTAAAGCTCAACGTAAATGTTTTCTTTTTCTTTAATAAAATTGATGCGGATTTCCTTTGAATTTGAATCCGACAAACACTTATTTCGAACCGCCATGCCAGTAAAGTATTATTCGTGCTCTGCACTTTGCTGACATGGGAGATTCTTTTAAGTTTAATTAAACACTGTTAACTGCTGTCCATACATGTTAAATTTTAGATTAAACCACGATTTAATCCAAGAAATCATTTTCAAGCGTTTTAGCTAATATTTCTATAGGAATATATACTATAGGCACAACACCCTAATTAGAGATCAACATAAAGTATCTTTGAAAATGAGTTATCGAATTTTATTGATTTATTCTCAATCTCCGTATAGAAGCCGTGTCAATTCAGGACAGGACTACACCTACACCAATTTCGTGAGCTCGTCAAATAGATTTGTTTCATAAAGTAATTACCTTGTTCCCGTCCGTGAAAATTTTGTCGAAATTAGATTAGCGAGGTTCCTATAGGAAACCCCGCCGCAGTCCTTGCGTAAAAAAGTTTAATTAGCAAACAAACCAGTGTGCACACCGATTGCTCGATGCAATTATCCGCCGTCAAAGTCACTCTCTCACTCCTCAGACACTTAACCGAACACAAACACAAACTTTTCGTACGAATTCCCGGCACTCACGTCCTCGCAAAAGGATGAGATCTGTCCTTCGCACAATCAAGTACTTAATTATCCTCGAAAAGAACAGCAAGCACAATACACTGCGTTCCAGGTGAACCGCCCGCACAGGTCGTTCTTGTCGTAGTCGTTGGGAAACAATTTAACTTTTCCGAAAAGTTTTCATCACTCAAGTTTAAATTGGAAAAACGGCACAACTCTTCAAAAACACACACACAAACACACCGTATCGCAGCACAAAACGCTACTCTCCCGCACAGGTAAGTAAATCAAATTTTCTAACTCGGGATATGGGTATACACTTCCCGATGAACTTTGTCTTCTGCGTAGGGACGACGACTTCTTTTATTTGCAACGAGACTTACGTAACACAAAAAGATCGCTTGTTGCACGCAGCAGGGCGCATTTATAGAGTTTGTGATACACCGCACACGAAAAACACACGACCTTCTCGGGGCGAGTCTGCGAATGAAATCAACCACGTCAGCGTTTGTCACGAGGGTTTATTTAACTCTGAAGCGTTCTAACATAAATGGCGGACGGCGTCAACGACAGCAATAATGACAATGGGGTTGTTTGCTCAATTCACCCCAATTGAGCTCTCTCGTGTCTCGTGTGCTGGCGGTGTACACTTGGACACGCCTCCTGCTTCTATGAATGTGTGGATGCATAGAATTGCTCTTTTACGAGGAATTTCCCCATAGCTTTGAGCCTGCGCGCAGAGATGCCTGTGTCACTTTGGACTATCAGATTTTGTTTTGTTTGGACGGTTTTCTTGGTTTTCCCCATCATGGATGAGCTACTATCACCACCTATGGAGCCGCCATTAAACGAAGAAAATTTTCTCGTTTTCCTCGCTTTGAAATTCAATTTGCATTATGGAATCGAGTTGGGGATGAATGGAGGATCTGGAGTGTAGCAACGGGTCAGAGAGGAAGTGGGAGTATGTTTGCTTGGTCTGCACTCAATTTGTGGGGTTGGCAACATTGCGAAAAGATTTCTCGTGTGGCGCTGGCGATGATGCTGTGCTATACAAGGGATTGTCAGGGGGCACGGATGACAAGGAAGAAATTACTCACAAAGGCATTTATTTGGGAGATCATTTCTGACAACTCAATTTATTTGTATTAATTTTGTTCTGTTGTTCTCCGGGAAGTGTTGATAGGTGGGTGTATGGAATAGCGGAGTGGGATCCCGAAACGAGTTGTTAGGTATAGGTATGTATATGTTGGTGTAGGTGATTACCTACATTGTTATTTCGATTTTGAATTAGATAGGTAGGCAGGTATGTATTTTCAGTTTTTTTTTATAGAGTGTCGCATAGGATTCTGATAATTAATTGCCTTCGTAAATTAGTTTAGGTCAGAAGGGAATTGAGCTTTACGGAAAGGATAGACAAAGAAGGAGTTGTCTATAGGCAAAGATGGAATATGAGGCGGTTTTATTTAACACCTATAGGTTTAACGTGCAGGTATATAGGTAGGTATGTACTAATAACCTTCAGTGGAAAGTAAATAACATGTGTATTTAATTGTTTGGTTGGTCGATTATCTGCACTAGACATAAAATGCACAAAACACTCTGATTGACGAACTGTTCTCTGATTCCGGATAGGTACACAACACATACACATTTTTCTCAATTGCTGTCTTAAGGTGCTAGTACACGGTATATAGCACGCCTCATATATATGTAGAACTGACGTCATTTTGACGTCAGCGAATGGTCCCAATGGGTACATGCCGTTGACGTCAGAGCCACATATATATGTGCCGTGCCACATACCGTGTACTAGCACCTTTAGTACACGGCATGTAGCAAGCCACATACGTGGGTATATGTATAGCTCTGACGTCACCAGATATTGTACAGTATACACAGTCATTGTCTCTTCAGCAACGCAAAGTAGTTCTATAAAACTGTGGACCTAGTGGATAGACGTTACGAAAAGTACCTTTATTCACTCTCTGCATGGTACTTGAGAAAACTTTGGAGTATGCATTAATGTGACCATTTCATCCGCTTTTGGCGGGTTTTCCCCTCTTTTTTACCTAAAAACCCTCCATTCGCCACACCACCACAACCATTTTCCCGCTTTTTGATAAAAGAGATTTACTTCTCTTAAGAATTTTCTTTAGTCCTTTTTTCACTTTGTTTGAAGACTTTTTTAATTCATTAAGAATTAAAAGTATAAGAACACTGATGGCAGAACTAGGCTGCCCTGCCGTAGACATCTTCAGTTGGCATAAGTGCGCGAAAATTGCAAATGTCATGAGTCAAATAAACCAATGTTTGTGATGTGCTTTTTCTGAGACCGGGGTTTTGCTCGCCGGATCCAGGATTTACCCAAAGAAACACCAAACTTTGGTTAAGAGATATTCTTTATTTTATTAACCAACGTATAAACTATTATCTTATGATTACCTTAACATTGATTAACTTCCTAGGTTGAGTATACACTATACAAATACAATGTGCGGCCCAGCGAGAAGCGTCGCTCCGTGTTTACAAGATGCGGCCCAGCGACAAGCGTGGCTCCGTGTTTACAAGATGCGGCCCAGCGACAAGCGTGGTTCCGAATTAAGGCCAGTCTCCCAAAAGGAAACAGCCACCAAAAGTTCAGAGTATTGACCGAGATCAATCTCTATAATGGGAGCCTTATCTGGTACACGAGATTGGTACTAGCAACAATAGATAAGTCTCCCCAAATGGCAATTTCATTCGGGTACTCATGCAATTTTCTGCAATGGAACAGTGTGACTTATAAGCGATGAGTGAAAATTGCTTGTCACGAATGTTGTTTGGTTGGCCAGTCTAGGTCAGCGTTGCCGCCGAAAATAAAAAACGAAGAAACACTTACGACTTAAGTACCATTCACATGAGAGCAAACGAACGAATTGCTGAAATGCGAACAAACCACGTTTTAAGCATTTACAAACAGAAAATCGCACATTTTATTATTCTAAGAGAAGGATAATTAATTATCTCACCAAATTGTATTAAGAAAAGAAGTTTATAAACAGTTTAAAAAACGAAATTTCGAATTCCAAAATTTTTAGCGCGAACGAAAACACCCTTGGCGCGAATTGTCAAAGTTTAGGTATTCGTAATCCACATCATTTAATTCGAGCTCCACTATATATATATAAATTTTCGAGAGATCTTCAAACCAGACCACCATTGTCGGGTGTCTTTTCGTATCCCTACCACTATAAACCTTACCCAGTGAGGCTCTCCGGATTTCTCAAGAGTGCTTCCCTGAGTTCGATTCCTAGTGTTAACGCTAGCATCTGTTTATGTGAGATCTGTTTCATCCAATGGGTCTCGACTCAATGTTGTCCCAAGATACTAATTTTTCTGCCAGGTAAGGTTCCCCTCCTAAAATAACAACAATGCCATTGTCGAGAAACAGGATTTATTGATGTTAAGTCGAAGAAGAGGCAAATCTGATAACATTTATTTTAGTAATCGATGACTTGATTCACGATGAGTTGTGAAGGAGGCTTGTAGCTACACACCACATTGGGAGGTGGGAGCTTGGACTAAATGAACTAGATGAACGAATTAGTTCTGTGAGGAGATTTGTACTAAATTTAAGTGAACAACTCCACTATCAATATACAATATATCGATCTACGAGTGATCAAACGTTCACGGTGAGACAAATGTGGAAAATGCCTCATACACTCGTAAATGATCCCAAAAAGAAAAACTATAAAAATATACATCTCGGTAAAAGTTTAGCAGCACGTTTAGCAGCAGGTCTTTTTATAATTGCAAAGAAATATGGAAGTAGAGGCGACCGTCGAAGCCTGCCCTGAGTCCTTTAACAATCCAAGGAAAGTAATTAGACCATGCTCCTCTTGCGTTAATAGCGAAATCCGCAGTGCCACACAGGGATGCTCTTTCATGGGGATTAGCTGGTGCGGTGTATTGGCTAGCTTAAGTGGTCAGGAAAGGTGTCCCTCCCCTGCATATGCACAATGCTATGATTAACGCATATGTAATGCTTTTCTTAATAAGAGTCCCGTTAAACTAACTAACCACCTCTTACATTTTTGCCGGCGATCTAATTCTATTCTGTTCTATGGTTCGTATACATCCTACTTACTTTCAAATTCTTACTTTACCAATGCACATACAACATATGTATGTACAGTACATTATTATAGGTATAGGTACCTACATATACTATGAGCGCCATCCTTCAGAAACAAGAAAAGATCCATTAATATCTATATGTTACAAGAAAAATCACTAGAGTGACAAAACACAAACAACAAACAGAGGAATTATTTGAAGCCAAGTGTATACAGTTTCCATTTGACTTCATTTCAATTTATCTGCTCCTGGAGCCACAATCAATTTTCCTTAATTTCATCAGATTTAGATTGCCCTGCTCTCCGCACTCATACACATATACCCGCCAAACACATCCCTAGCACAATAGATATATCTAACACGCGGGTGGATATAGGGGGTGGTATTCGTTCACCCACACAGCCATTCTTCAGGGGAAGAAACAATGCTCGCACTTAAATAAGGAAATGTCCCTAACACTCCCCCATTTTTATTTCTCTATTTACCTTTTCTTTTCGTCTGTGTCCTGGAGGATGGATGAGAACATTTTCTCAATGTTGTCGCAGGGACACAATGGCAAGGACGACTTCTTCTCTACCACCCACCACTACATAAGCAATTCGAAAATTGCTCCCCACAAGTAATCGGCGTCATTCAGTTTTTCTATTTCTGTACTGTATAACTTTCGATTATGTGAATGGTTTGGGGTGTTTCGTGCGACTACACCATTATCTAAGGATGAGGGGGAAAAGACAAACGGGCGGCGCGGTGAGTAATGGGATAAACGATCCCGTTTGCCAGTTTGCCATTGCGCTGCTGAGCTTCTTCTGTTGTATACCTACAGTGTATAGACACCGAAAACCCCCTGCTCCAGCACGAGCATATACCAATCCAACCCTTAATCGTTTATTTTATTTTATTTTTTTGTGCGAAACTGATGTAATTTATATGGGCACTTGACTGTTTAAATTGCCTTTCGAGGAAATTTTATATTACACTTAAGTTTAATGGAAAATAATTAATTTCATTCCGACTGCGTTTATGGTTTTATTTTACGGCCGGAACCGACATCACCACGACACGGTGGGGGTACGGACTGGGGCTGAAGCTGAGGCAGTGTGGCCGGGCCAAAGACTGAGCGAGGAACATTTGCGTGAGTTATTGTGCGGCAGTTGAGGGTTAAAATGTTTCATTTCTTCGGTGGGTCGGCCGCGGCCATTACTTTCAGCTGACTGTGTGTATAGGTACCCGTAAGACGACGATCTTCATTGCTTATTCAAAATGGACGAAGCAAGGATTCACTTATGGCAAGACGATGAGGGTATTTAAGTGGGCTCGCAGCATAACAGTAAATTTTACGTCGTCGTATTCTACCCCGGTGCTCCTGGTCGGCCGGCGTTACCCATCGGAATGATGAACATTTATAGCTGCTTTAGCTTTTAAGTACTGTAGTGAAGGTATTTATTTCCGGTCCGGAAGACTTATGGCGCGGCACAGTTTTTCCCTCAGAATTTGGCCAACAACAAAAAAATATTCATTGCGGTTTTATTGCGTTTATCACCAGTAATGACAGAGCATACTCGTGTACATTTATATCTAATAGGATGACGTTTGGCAGTTGACATTTTTATTGCCATCCACAATTCGAAGTGGCGAAATATTATTTTTATCCTTCTGTAAAAATGCCCAAGGGAAAGTATTAATAAAATTGTGTTTCCTTTACAGAAATGCATAAATGGCATTAACATTTTATGTGTGGATTGGTATAGATATATGGTATGAAAAATTAAAGGATAATTTCAATGAAAATATTCAGTCTATGTATACCCATAGATATGTATCTAAAAAACATTTTCTCAGGAGCGGAATATGGGATGAATGCTTTTCCAATTGTATACCATGGAATAAGAAGAAGTGCTATACATACTTCAATTGGGTAATGATAAAACGGCTAGTGTGCAAAGTTCCGGTTTAATGCGATCTCTGATCAAAAATTGAGTGCGCGTGGTATAGTACCTAAAGTATAGCTGTACCGAAGACTGCGCTCGATATTAATGCCTCGGTGGCAGCGGCGGTGCTATACAAGTAAATAACACAATTTTGTTTTAAAAACATTTATCAGCGTTGCGAGTACCTACCTCTATAGCATACCTACATTTGAATTTTTATATTTATTTGTGTTTTGTAACCAGGTAGGTTAGGTACCTATTTATAAAGTATAGATGTGAACAATACAAATAAAAGCTTATAAAAAGTACATATTACTTGTACCTAATTATATGTGTTTAAACCTTACATAATCCATGCAATTACTATGTATTTTCCAGTTTCCAAAACTTATAAATGACCATAGTGGAACAGCCTTAATTTTTTTAAAACAGCAGTCAACCTTTTTTAAAGACTTTCCACTAAAACAGGACCGTATAAGCATAGGATAACCCTTATCAGCATTTCTTGATTTTTTGGCTTTTAATGCTCCTTCGAAAACATTAATTTTATTATCTACAAGCTATTGCTTCACTCTCCGCGGAGTATGCTAACGATAGTAGTGGTGTTAGAAATCATATGCTACTATGGCATGTATAAAAAAAATGGTTATCCCTAATAAGCTTTTATAAGTGTGTTGATCAAGGGTCGACCCTTATACAAGTAGTGGACCAATACCAAACCAAGAGAAAGCACCGCTGACCATTACTTTCTCTGCTCCATGCTTTATGATCTGAAGCGTATACTTTGACTGCAATTTGTTTGCTTGGAGGACACCTTACATACACTTTTTCATCGGGTCCAAAACCAAATATGTATATTAAACTTGGATTTGGGACTCCAAAAAGTTTTTTCCAAAATTGCTATGGATTTTGTAATTGGATTCTTTCGAAATGCCTGCTGTTCCTTAGGTTTTTGTTGACATACTATGTTTTTTGTGAAATATGAAACCACGAGGATTTTGTTCTACGACACAGCGCCTAACAGCCTTGGCCGTGAGTTCATGATGGAGTTTAGGTGCAACAATCTCCTTAATTTGTATAAGGTCATAAAAACTAGATTGGCTCTACTTGTCCGGCAAATATTTCGTTGCAGTATAGTTTTGCGTCCAATCTCCTTTCTTTTGCGGTTCTCAAAGCTTCCAGCCGTCTTAGAAACTTGTATTTCCCCGAAAATAAGGTATGTAGAACAACCAAATCTTTTTACTATCAACGCCATTGATTCGTTTCCATTTTGATAGCTCTGAAGTTCTGGAGTAGGTACACGATTTATTTTTACGCATTTTTGTACACAAATTTCATTGCTGCGAACAAAGTGCCAAGTTTCAGAAGCTCAAAATTAGCTCGTCTGATGGAATTTTCTTACTTTTTCCCATCCTACCGCGGAGCACACTTTGGGAAACTCGGATCTATAGCATGAGGTATGAGGAACTGAACAATTTCCATAGCGAATGCTTTACGAATAAAATATTGTCAGCAGCGTTCCTTAGTTGCCTTAGTTCGGCGAAATCACACGACACTAATGCCCAGTTGCACAACAAGTGCAACTTTCTAAGTGCTGTCAAGTTTTTTGTACCATTTGAGGTGACTATTGTGAATCGACTGTGAAACGCAAAATATGCATGAGTGACACTTATCTGTTCGTCTCTACTCAAACTTAAGTTGCACTGAACTCGATTTCCTTTCTCTGAAGTGATATAGCTAAATAATTTAATTTAATTTGCAATTTTCAATGTTTATTTATTTTCAAGGTAGAGTAGGGGCGACTTGAGACACTCTCACTCAATAACTCGCTTAAATTCCATTCAAATCCAATGAATTTTAATGTATGTGATGCAGAAAGTGGCGCTCTACTTGCATACAAAAGGAATTTTAAATCGTCCGTTTACTTCGTTTGGTGATGGAGGAAAAAATGTGTTTTTCAGTACGAAAACTTAAAAAAAAAAATATTTGTATTTTCTCCATAAAATGTATGTGGAACATGGTTAGTAAATAATATTGATGTTACCTAATAATATTGATATAATTATTAAGAATGATAAATATTAGCATACAACCATGCTGGCGCACGTATTTTACAAAAGTTATAAATGTTATTTTGTTAAAAAATGCGAACGGGAGACTAGAGACAGTTTCTGAAGGGAGAGTTGATCAGTGGCTTTAAGCCTAAGGTTTTTTACCTCTTTTTTATGTTTGAAAACTGCATTACTTAGTTTTTTTATATACTTTAAACGTTTCTAACATTTTATTATAATTCTCTTATATATTTTTATTTTAAAACATTAAACATAACGTTTTGTTTGTTGATAATACCACAAAATTAATAAAAAATAATTCTATTAAGATTGAAAGTGGTTATATTATTTGTTTTGCTTGTAAAATTTGAGTATGTTCAAGTCTCCTCAATAGGGTATTCAAGTCTCCCAGTTGTTGTATATTCATTATGTATTATCTCTCTCTCTCTTCATGAATAATATAAAGACACATACATACCTACTTATACATACTTAGATACTAAGATGAATATACATTAAGATGAAATGACTTGAATTAGTTTTTTTAGTTAATAAACTCATCTCAAGAAAGGAACATCTCTCTGTCTTTTATTTAAACCTATACTAAAATACAACACCAGTGGTAGGGAGACTTGAACCCAAAATAAGTATGTTTTCAAACATTTGGCATTTGTCAAAAATCTCTGGTGTTTATTTTAAGTTGATGGGACTTTTCTTTTTTTCAGACTTCTTCGCAAATGAAACGGTTGTGATAAAAAAAAATGATCATATAAAAAAAATCTACCATTTGAAGTTCGAATTCAGCGCGAACTTGTGAAAACTCTTTTCTAATTTGGCAAATCTGCCGTAGTGAATAAAGTTCGACCAGAAACTCGAGGCTCTAATTGAAGATTGAGTTCAATGGCTTGTGTCATTTAGATAATTGACCTGAAAAAACAAAAAACCTGGCGATTGGCAGACTTGAGTGACTGTGACGCTATTTAAGAAACTATCCATCTTCTTACTTCAATTATAAAACTTTTATGCCTTCCTGGAAAGTCTTTGCTAGGGTGTTGACAACGCGTCATTCATTGAGTAAAGTTTGGGGGATGAATGGTTTTTGTCTGTGGTCGAAACCAAGCGACTAGCTAATCACTGTCGGAATTTTACTCGAGATGCCTTGAGATACACCTATGCCTCACAGGTGAAGGAGTTTAAGAAGGTATCTACCTCGGGGCCTAATTTACGAGTGATAGGAATGAATCTTCACGCATACGATTGGTAATAAGGCTGGGTGAATTCGGACGACCGAGCATGGTGTCGAAGTTAAGTAAATCGGTGAACCGTTGTTCTTGTTCGCCCAACTTCTCTACTGCGAATGTTTCCAGGAGAGCTCGATCTTGCATCCATAGCTTTGCGCCCTAAATTCTTAGGTCACTTTTTCCAATCGCCGGCATAAGCTCCCTTGAACTCTTACCCTAGTTAAATAGAGATTCCTTCACAGAACGTTCCCATATACCTGTCAAATATTGATAGGCTATAATTACACACATCTAATTGAGTCCATCCGAGATGCCTGGAGACACTGATTAAGTATAGTTTTTTTGGATTATGCACTTGCTACTTGCACTTTTGCAAAAGTCTATGTTATATATTATATAATTAGGTAGGTTCGTAGATACCTATGAATGTATGAATGTAGGAACATAATATGTAGATATGTTTATAAAATCCCTTACACTGTCAAAAGGACAAAAATAAATAACATACAATCCAAGATAGGTATAGATATCTTTTCTAAATTCATTCATTTATGGCCAACTAAGGAGAGAAACCGACGGACATTAATCGCCTTGCTGTCCAAGCTCCATTCTCGGGGGTTACTTCCGATGGAAGCCAGAGAACCAAGAGATACGAAGTGAATAAAAAATATAAATTGCTTAATCTTTTCTCTTGATGGCGCAATTTATTTGATTCCATTTGCCGTGCACACAACATCCCTCCACCACTACAGCACAGACCATCTCATTCCACTTGGGTATGTAATATATCGCTTTATTAGGTAGGTAGGTATAGGTACTCCCTTGTGAAACCAGCAAGGCGAGATACCTATGTAGGCAACCCATCGCCTCTCCCATCCCAATGTCCATCAAGGACGACATCATCGTTGGCGTTTGCATGAAAAATCCAAACCGTTAAATGGAATGGACCATTCTTGTGTTTCACCGATGATAATAATACACCACCTCCCGTGCTGCCAACACTACCATCTCCTTCTCACACACACTAGTCGCAGAGGTGCCATTGTAACAACTTCATTTTCTCATTTCTAGTAGACCTTTCGCCAAAGCTATACAGCCAAGCCAACCGCCACGCCGAAGAGGAAAATTGTGTCTCTACCCGGGAAAAAAATCTGGTAATTGAAAATCTGCGCAAGAAAAATGTTCGCTAGGTTCCGTGTAAGACACGGCAAACAGAAAAACTGCTAATGCTTCCAAAGATTCAATAACGGGTGTGTGATTAAAAACAAGAAAAAATATATCTAATCAACTTCCCCCACCAGCCAGCAGCGTAGA
Organism: Cheilosia soror; assembly: GCA_949372485.1. Taxonomy (NCBI): domain Eukaryota; kingdom Metazoa; phylum Arthropoda; class Insecta; order Diptera; family Syrphidae; genus Cheilosia; species Cheilosia soror. The sequence continues at coordinate 158,270,983 of OX443561.1, forward strand.
GAGGAAGCATGGCAAATGCCAAGTACCACGTGCCGTCGGCCATCGACGGAATGTACTGAGTGGGGCAAAGCCAAGATAGTGTGTGTTAGAAGGGTGTGGCTACCGGATTTCTCTTTTTCGAATCGCCATTTTATTTCTTACTCCAGTTGGATGGTTATTTTATTTCCTTTGGGTGGGGAAATGTTCTTCTAAAATTTCCTAGTTTTTCAAAGTCAGAAACCCCAAGCAGCACAAAATGGGATTTTTAAGTCATGACAAAATCCAGACTGAATTATGTCTTGCAACCACTGTGGCTAAAAGGGTTCTTAACTTAGCTTACCGTCTGAATTGCTTCACAATTTTTAATTGGAATTTTAGCAGTTTGACTGCTATTGGAACTTCGAGGCTTATTTGCGGTATGCAAATTTATGAATAAAGAAAAAAAAAAAACAGTCGAGCTGCTAACTCATTTCATCCCTTGCGGGGATCGAACCCGCGACCTTTGGATTAGAAGTCCAACGCGCTATCCTCTGCGCCAAAGGGACAGCGAAAGCACGTGCGTCGAAAACTACAGAAAACTCAGAGGGGAGGTTCAGCTTCATCCAGTAAAAAAAAGAATTTAATAGATTTTGATCATGCATTAGTTTTATTTGTTGCTTGCTTAAATGAGAGGGTTGTGAATCGTCAATTTCAAAGAAAGCAGATGGAACTGGTTTCTGCAAGATGGTTTCTTATAGCTAAAAGTAAACTAGGCTAGGTATTTAAGGGTGCGATTCGCCTTTGAATTTATGCCTTTTATTGTAGTTAGACGAAAATAGCAGTCCGAAACATAATCTTTACAGGTTCAGTCTAAATCATGGAAATAACAAAACGGCATTATGACGAAATCCTTCCTTCCAATCGGTTAAATTTTTCACACATGTTACCTAAGCTAGCGAGAGGATATTATGGAAAAACAAAGAACACAAGCATTTAAGTGGTTAAATATGTGTGGCCCAATCTTTTCCATGTAACGCCACCAAAAAACCAAAATATTTAGGATAACATTACGAATAAAATATTCGCAAAATTTGCTGCCCTTTAATTTTTGAAAGTCAAAGATCAAAAGAAAATAAGTATCTACAGTTACGTAATCCGGAGATCAGGGCCGTAGCCAGGATTTTGGTTCGGGGGGGGGCTTGATCCAAATTTTATGAAGCAAAAAACTAAGAATATTTCAATTCATTGAGTCGTATTGGTTTTTAAATCGTATGTACTTAAACGAACCTAGGTACTTAAATAATAATTTTACACACATTTTTTGAAGCAGAAGACTTTTTGATTTTTTTTTAACATGAGATCAATAAACTTATTTAGATCCACAATAATATCCGAATGAACAGATATCATAGCAAGTTACCTTAACCTTGCATTCTCTATAACGCTTCGGGACATTGTTTTAATCCTTTTCATAGCTGAAAGGGTTTTTTCAACACTAGCTGTGGTCACTGGAAGCGTTGCTAAAACCGTAAGCAAGAAATTTATACCTCTAAAGTAAGTCTTGTCACATATATCAAGCAATTTCAAAACTTCGGTAGAAGTAGGTATCACTCGACGATTTTTTTTTCGCACCAAAGAATGTATTCAGCTTTCACAGCTGACAGTGAAATTGCATTATCAAAGTAACGGGTTAGCCTGTTAGCTTTTCCATTTCGATCACTCGCTAAACTGCAGCAAAACCTGGGAGAAGAGCTTGAAACGATGGTAGAACGTCATCGTTGACCATAAATCTGTCCGTAAAATTTTGTATTAACGAGATTGTGTAATGCAAGGAAATAGTATATCGTATTTGTAGACACTTTAAACTAGGCTTCAGTAGAAAGGTTTCTGGATTGGAACGCGTTGTTTATTACAATGAAGTTCTAGGAGCTCTTAATTTAACTTAAAATAAGTCCTCTGCAAGTTGGGATGCGGATTGAAAAGTCTCTCTGCAAAAATCTTCGGTATTTTCTCTGATGTTCTTAAGAGAATTCAGAACTTTTTTTGTGCGGTCAATTGCAGAAACGAAATCTAAGGAAAATTGATAATGGCAGCGTTAAACTGAACAGATTTTCGCATGTAATGAGGCTTACTAGAAAATTCCTTTTTTGGACCGCTGGCGCTGCCAAAAGTGTTGATGCTTTCGAAGACATCGTTCTGCTAGTTATTTCTTCAAGACTTATTGAGATGTATTTTCAATGAATCTTGTTTTACAAAGGCGTAGAAGTCGAGTTTTTTAGCTCTCTGGTGCGTGCTTTGTAATGACATTTTTGAAAGTTATAATATATGTAATGCATTTGAACAGTTGCGGGAGAAATTTCACTAACAGGCGTATTTTTTTTAGAATCTAAAGCTAGGTCACTTTTACTTTTCCATGCAAAACTTTTCTACTCTCTTTTGGTTTTGTTATACTCACTTCCCCAAAAAATACGCCAAACTACACAAAGGCAAGTGCGAATTGCAGTAGTTGACTTGGCAGAACCAGGTCAAAGATATGGCTTGCACAGTGTACATACCTAGTGTTTGAATACTGTATACCTACCGGGATAGTCTTATTTTTATAGATTTGAATTTAGGGCTTAAAGCCCTATTTTGACAATCATTTCAGTTTCAGTTTTAGTTGAGCTATCAGTTAACCTTTCAGTTAAACTGATGTTCTGCAGTGTATTTAGACATCAGTCTAGTATTCAGTTGAGCTTTCAATTTACTCGTGATTAGCCGAAGGTTAGAAGATTTATCTACTAAAACTTCTGAAAACTTATGGGAATTCCATCAGTTTTAGTCTCAGTTTTAGTTTTAGTTAAACGCTTTCATTTTTGCATTTAGTCATCAGTTTAACGGCCGATTTCTTCTGATACTCGGTACTAACGAGAACTTAGTACTTGTGTATTTCTTCACATTGCTAGAAATGTCATAACGGTGACATTTTTATGCTCATTGGGCGTCAAACATTTTGCAGGATGACTGATTTTTATTCATAAGAGCAAGTATTTTTTTAAATATTTTTGTTGCTTTCCTGTTGTAAAATAGTGTGTGTTTAGGGGTATCCAGCATTGGATAGCATATGATAGCGTATATGATTGGTTGTTTTTTTTCTATTATTGCACATTATGGAACTGAACTATAACCAATTCGGTGTTTGCAATTTAACATGAGTGCGGTAGGTTGCACTGATTGTTCGTGAAGACTATGCAAAGCGATAAAATGTAGCAGCGGCCACCTCCTGTTCTTCCAATGTTGCTGACATTTGAATAAATTTGTCCAAATGGCGTGTCAAGGCCATACATCATACTTTTGGCAGTGTGCGACATACACTAGCGGCTGGTACGCAAATGACGTCGGCAACCACTATTTACATCGAATCGATCCACTTGTCATGAATCGTAGAGTGATCAGCAATTGCTGCTCAGGCAATATCTAACGATTACTGGTAAAATCGTGAATAAAAACGATTACCGACTAAAACTGAAAGTATATAAAATATGTTAACCGTAATGCAATTCGTCCGCGTTCGAACGTAAAAAAACGTTACTCTGGACAACTGAAATCGCCAAAAAAATCCTCATCGTTCTAAGTATTTACTGTATTCCATTGTAGCATAATATGGTAGATGCGCCGCTCAGATCAACGAGTTGCTACCCCTTCTTCACCATTCTCAGTCTCAATGTCGTCATCGAAATTATTGAACCAATTATCCCTATCGAAAATGAAATCCATTTTCTAATCAACTGCATTAGACTTAAACCTACCATGTATTTACTTTTTGACAAAAATAGGCCGAAAGCAATGAAATCGATCTAATTCAGGTACTAACGACGTTAGACTGCCGATTTTGAGGGTCAAGCTGATACCGAGTACTAATTAATACTCGGTACCAAATTCATCTTAGTACTTCGTGAAGAAATGACCTGATACCTAGGTATTTGAGTATCAACTTTTGGTCTAATACCGGTACTAGCGCTAGTACTTTGTGAAGAAATCGGCTGTAACAAGCTTAACTGATAACTCAACTAAAACTGAAACTGAAATGATAGTCTTAAATTCGGCTTTAGAAAATTTTAGTTTTATGTCTAGACTTTCGGGGGGGGCTTCAGCCCCTCAAGCCCCCCCCCTGGCTACGTGCCTGCCGGAGATGTTGTGATTGTGAAAACCCCATTACCTACTTCGTGTGGCAAAACTTGTGTTGACCAGTGGAATAGCAAAATTTGTAAACAGGTTTTCCAAAGCAAAGTTGTTGACTATTATAATGAAGGAAAAAAACAATAGAGGACAGGCTTTCATAAATCCTAAATAGATCTCGAATAAACAGCTTTGGTTGAAAAAAATATTAGGCTTGTGCCCTATGTAAAGAAGATGAAGAAATACAATTTTTTACCAGCTTCCACTGCTGATGCCCTGCATAATAATTTTATTTGCACAAATATTAAATTCAAGACATCATAGGTCTCATGATGTCCCCATACGGGTAGAGGAGAGATTATGAATTTGGTCAAACCATCTCATCCTGGGTCTACCTAGGGGACGCCTGCCCGGTATTGATTTAACGCCGTTTACCCGAACACAGCTTTTACAGTTTGTGTACAGAGATTGAATGGCTCTTAAGAGAGAACCATCAATTCCATACTCCTGTAATACACTCCAGAGTTTCCCTCGAGGGACTCGGTCATATGCTTTCTCCAAATCTACGAAGCAAGCGTAAACAGGTGTAGCATACTCCCAAGCCTACTCAAGTACCATTCTGAGAGTGAATAACTGGTCGGCTGTGCTTCTGCCGGGACGAAAGCCGCATACTGCTCATATCCTAATCATGCCTCGACCACAGCTCTGCAACGCGTTTCCAGCACCTTGGCAAAGACTTTTCCGGGGAGACTTAAAAGTGATATACCCCTTTAATTGGAGCAATCCCTTTTATCCCCTTTCTTGAAAAGGGGAACAATCACCCCAATCTGCCAATCGCTTGGTGTTTCGCCGCATTCCCAGGCCACCTTAATGACACGAGAGAGCCATTTGACTCCCTCTTCACCTAAGGCCTTTAGCAATTCTGGCCGGATTTCATCTACTCCGGCAGATTTGCCAGCTTTTAGCGATTTGATCGCAAAAGTGACTTCCTCTACCGTGGGACTATTTTCCGCCCTGCTTAAGGCGATGGATGTGTCATCCTCAATGCCCTCGGAAAAGTGCTCGCTCCATCTGCGCAAGATGTCCTCCTCATTAGAAAGAAGTGTACCATCTTTGGATTTGACTCCTTCGATAATGTTCCACTTCCTTCCTCTAAGACGGCGGATGGTCTGCCAGAACACCTTGCTTGCAGATCTTGATCACGGTCCAATTTTTCGCCGAACTCCTTCCAAGACTGTTCTTTGGCTGCTTTAACAGCCAATTTGCAAGTTCTTCGCGCCTCAATGTACCGGTTTCGAGAAGGAGAGTCCCCCAAGTGAATTCACACCTTGAAAGCCTTCTTCTTCTCTCTGATAGCTTCTTGAACTCCGGGCGTTTTAAACCACGCAGTTCTTTTCTCACCACCAGCCGCCACACCGAGCCGCTTCACTCCGCAAACATGTCCTGCAGAGGCAGTAACTGCTGTTGAAAACAGCTGCCATTCTTCCTCTACATTCAATGGAACATTTGGAATTTGTTCAAACCTTGCAGATACCTGCCGTGCAAATTCCTCCCGTATCTCATCGTTCTGTAGTCCCTCCCACCGTATGCGCGTAACCATTCTTGGTTTACGCTTTGGCAGGATAGGTATTTGATCGTTGAGATACAATTTGCACAACACCAGGTGGTGATCAGTTGACAGCTCAGCCCCTCTCAACACACGAACATCACAAATCATCCTCTTAATACACGACGGTACCACAAAGAAATCTATCAGCGATTTCTGCTGCAGACTTCGACGGTACCATGTGTACTTATGGATGTCTTTGTGTGGAAAGAAGGTGTTCATAATGGACATTCCATTTGAACAACAAAAGTCCAAGAACTTCTCTCCGTTCGCGTTCTGATCGGGGTCACCGTGTTTCCCAATCGCGATGCCCCATGTCGAGAAATCCGCACCCACGTGAGCATTGAAATCACCCATCAGGATATAAGAATCCATATCTGCAACCTTTTCAAGGGCTGCATCAACTTCATCTAAGAAAGCTGCGTACCCCGACTCCAGATTCGGTGCATACACCTGCACTAGAGCCAGAGTTGATCTTTCAAGCTTAAGCTTTAAGATCGCAACTCTCCCTCCTAATGGAATCCACTCCAATACTCTGCCTGCCAGCCTGGGACTTGTGAGTATCCCCACTCCCGCCTGAGCAGACATTGAAGGTGCTACTCCCACACCTCCTACTTCTCCTACATGAAGAGTTTCCACCCATCTGCAAGGTCCACAGTTCCAGAACCCCATTGCTTTGTTCAGGAAACACCAACTATATCTAGTCGATATTTAACAGCCTCCCCAACAAGCTCCAGGTGAAGAGATGTAACCGAAAGTCCACTTATGCCCCTATTGGTGCATATCGCATCCACCCTCTGACCCCCATAATTGTTCGCGAAACCATTGACAGGAAGCTCGTAGCCGTTTCGGGTTAAACCCGGCCGACTGCCGAGCGTGACAAGCCGACCACCAGACGCTCGCAAACTGCCACCCTCCAGGCCTGGCTCCAAAGGGCGCCCTATTTTGACAGGCTTGGCAATATCCGAGGCTCGCTTTCGTCGCTTTTTCATCATTGGGTGTGTGCCATTGTCCAGGTGAACCTAGACATGTTGCCCGCCCCCCACCACGGGGAGGTCAGCTACATGAGAGGGCACACCTAGGATGATGATTTAAATTTTGCTGGATAGAGGACGTCTTGACGCTTCTGTCAAGCGGTGAATCATTCCTGTCGCTTCGTAAATTTGCCAGTGGTGCCAAGTCAAACATGTGCATTTTTTTTAAAAATCGTGATTTTTCAAAAAGGTGTCATCGGTTGTCTGGCTATATCTCAGAGATGGTAACACCTATGATGATGATTTAAATTTTGCTGGATAGAGGGCGTCTTGACGCTTCTGTCAAGCTGTGAATCATTCCTGTCGCTTCGTAAATTTGCCAGTGGTGCCAAGTCAAACATGTGCATTTTTTTAAAAATCGTAATTTTTCAAAAAGGTGTCATCGGTTGTCTGGCTATATCTCAGAAATGCTAAGTTCATTGATTTTTAATTCATTCTTATATTGGGACTTTGTTTATTCTTAGTTGGGTCTTAGTTCCTAAAAATCATAGGAGTTAATTCGTATGAACTAAATCTCAAATCTGGGACAACTTTGTTCCCCAAAAACAGGTGGTTGGTGCTCTATGCCTCTAACACGGCCAAGTATTTAGGCCTCATTCTAGACAGCAAAATGAGCTGGGAACGCTATAATCTGCAGAGGTTTCAGAAAGCCACCACGTCTACTGCTGCAAAAAAGCTTTGGTATAGCAAATAGAGACTTCAGCCTCTAATTACATGTTGGCTCCATGTATCCGTCATTAGACATACATATGGAGTTGTCGTGTGGTGGACTGCCCAAAAGCAGCTACTCATTTTAAGTCGAGTGCATTTTCGGATGCGTTCGTAGATGCAGTCAAAATTAGAAAAATATAAAGAGTTTCCAATAAGAGGTGTTATTTTGGTATTCAAAGAAAAATGCCATTTTTTGAGATAAATGATCGAATGTTTATTTCATAATAAAGAGGAAGGTATGCCGTTAATAATGAAAAACAACATCAGCCAAATGAAATTTCATGAAATTTTCCATAACCAAATCGCAAAGTGGCTGCCCTATGCCTCTTGTATCGACGCTGGGCTGTTGGCGACGTTGTTGATGATCGGCCGGCTTGAGTTCTTGTGTTAACTGAACTTCATAAGCCTTAAGACCCAAGTCTTTATGCAAAATACGGTGTAATGACGTTTGTGGAATGCCCAATTCCAAAGAACGACGAGGAATGGACAAACCGGGTGTTTCTTCAACACTTTGGGCTACAGCAGCAATATTCTCAGTTGTTCTTAAGCGACGTGCGCGGGTTTTATTCTTCACATCACTAACTTGTCACAACAGCTCGAATTTGTCCACCAATTTCTGTATTGCGGTCTGACAAGGTGCTTCATGACGACCAAAAAATGCTTTAGTTTTGCGAACTGTGACTGCAAAATGTTCACTAATTTTGTAGGGAATTTTAATAATTTCAATGTATCGTTCCATTTTTAGTAATGGCGCAGTTTCTACTTGTCAAATGTCAAAGAATAAAAGCTTCAAAAGTGACAGCTACCGAAATAGCGGGCCATTCAAAATAACTTCTCATTTGAAAACCCTTTATTAAATTTTGAACAATTATAATTGTGTATTTTCTTAAGTAAAATAGGTACATATTATATTCGCCTGGGTGTACTAAATTTTGGACAATTGTACTTGCGTACTTTTAGAAATCAATTGTACCGAAAAAAAAATACAATTGTAAGGTACGTAATTTTTCAACCCCGGGCTAGACTATTATTTGCTGTGAAATAAGTCTACTCAAAAGAGCATCTAAAAAATAAATATGTTCATATTTGTATTTCATCGCGAATTTAGGTGGCGCTCCAGCTTAAGTTGGTTGAGCTCGCTCTTCAATAGTGCGAACGCAAAGGACCCAAGGTACATGGCAATTGGTTTAATTTGGGCCGCCTCATCTATATAATCCGAACATTAATCATGGTCCAAATTACATCATTTTTTAGACTTTTATAATAATATCTACGGCTTTAAATGTGGCTATTGCAATACAAAATTTGTTTCAATAGATTTTACAATGGCGCCAATCGATTGGAAATATTTCAAAGAATAACAATTTTTTCTTCTACACCACAATCAACAAGTAAGTATTTAAAGAACTCTGATTAAATGGCGCATTATAAATAAATACCAAACATTTCCTTGAAAATATTTCCCATTCCCATACCAAATGGGAAGCTCTTGACCGACATTTTAATTGCCTAAAATGTTATTTACCTTTACCGAGTTAACCTTATCAGCTCTATTATTATTGCACAAACAAACTGAAATTATGCAATGTAAACAATTAAAACTACATATATGAATTATCGAAATGCATTTGGTGGCGTATTGTTTTAAAGTGGGTACCTTACCTATACCTATACACTGAACCATTTGTCGAATATATTTATAATCATTTTAGTTGAATAACAACGAGTGCACTTCAGAATGCCAGCTGCCTCAATTCGGAGAGTTATGTACGTGCTGGTGGGGCTGTTGGGGCTGGTGCACGTCTACGGCCTTTATTTGCGTAAATAAATAATTGCATCAATTAATTGCTTCAGCTCCAGGGCGATAAACAAAAGCGCTGTTACGATGCACATATTCTCCATAATGCATAAACTTCGTCGGCCCACACACTCGGCCGGGGAGTGTTTATTATTTTATTTTCGCGGGATCTGAATCAGACATCAGCCTATGTGTGACACATCTTTTCCCAGTTGCTGGCCCGCTGTGTAGCTACACTCCACAGTACATCGATGTTAAGTGTGCGGGTGTGGAAGGTCAATGTGGAACCAAGTATAGTATTATCTGTTCGATAGTCATTCGGAATAATGCACTTGTTTCCAAAAACAAAAGAGACAATCACAGCTAATTAGAATCAAGTGCAGCGGCAACGTGAAGACATAATCTTAGGTGTAGTAGTGTATATATACTCAGAGAGCGTGCATAGGTATTCTTCATGCACCGGACTTTGAAGAATTTCAAACTCAGCAATATTAAACTAAAGCTCAGCAATAAGGAAGACATTTTCTTTTCTTCTCGCAGTCCCAGCCCAGTTCCATCCCAAGCATAAATCATGTTGTGTCATTCCGCGAAAGCTTCATTGAAAATTGTAATTCATAAGAAAATCCACCTGCTGCTTCAATCTGGAAATAGACCGCTGAATAGTGAAGCAGAAGCTGACGCATCTGGTACTCTTTCTGTGATCTGCGCGCTGCGCAGCGCAGCCCATCGAAGAGAAACGGTATTCTCACTTACACCCAGAAGCGTTTTTATCGTAGTGTTTGAAAATAACAGAAAGCACACCGGCCCTGCCCTGCCATGCCAGCCAACACCACACCAACCAACATCGAAGGCTGAGAGCTGCTTCAAAAGTGATAACCTCAGCAGTGCGATTCTCCACATCGAATGAAGTGAACACGATCGACGAGAGAGGGCTCTGTGTATTGCGATTATAGACGACTAAAAAAGTGAACTTCATAACTTCTTTCGTGGGAAACGTGGTGCGTCCAGAATTAAAAATAGTATCAGTGCCTCCGAAACGCAATTTGCCCAAAATCCCGAGGAATCTACGTTCACCACGCGGTACAATCGAATTAGATTAACAAGAGCTTAAGTGAATTTATTAAATCGGAGCGAGACGGCTACGCGAGGAATTCGTTGACAAAATATCTGGTTCGGGTTCGGTCGTCTGCGTCGGGTCGGTTGTCTTGCTTCCTCGCTTGCATTCCTTCTAATTTTGTGCTTCCTGTGCTGCATACGATTATCTGTTTTGTGTTCGTCGGAGGGCGTGCGGGTGCACGGCGCGGGCTCCCCTCACCCCAGAGACCACACCGTCTCTCGGCTGACCGGTATCGTATAGGTGATAACTAGTTCCATTTGTTGTTTTTGCTTCGCCGAGCGTCTAATGCATCAGAAGTGTGCGCGCGTTCGACTTGTTTTGGAACAACAACTGCGAGTGAGTGATCTATAAGTGTCGTGCTACAAAATTCCCACCGCAAGAGTGCGCTTTCACTTTCGCAACACCACCGTGATAACACACCCCAGGATTAGACTACAGACTTGCAAGCAGCACCCACCAGCTGAAAGAGGGTTATTGCGGTTGTTTACATCTTCCAACTTGGGCCTTGAGTATATTGATCTGACAAAAATGTAAGCACAAACAGATTTTTTTTTTTGGTTCTAATATGAATCGACGACACTGTTTTATTTTTCTGTGCCGTTGTCGTCTTTGTTTCAGCAATTGGCTTAGTTTTCCTTCACTGAGCAGGCAACCCCAACCACTTGTTTTCTATTTTTGGAACATTGATCTCTGTGCGGAGACGAAACGTGTTTCTCCGATACTACTAACTATTGCTTGTCGCGTCTCGCGTCTTCTTGACTTCTTGAGTAGAGCGAGAAAAGCACTATGTACCTACAGCTACAGTGGCAGTCTCTAAAAATGGTTGCTCTGCGTCTGCCTGTGCAAACATTATTTCCATGACAGCTATTGGGGAAATTGGTATTTTTGTGGTTTTTGCTATTTTTATTTTTGTGGCGTTTATGTTTTAGCTACTATATTATTGTAAATTGTTTACAATCGAGAAATAGTTGGTCGCCTTATTATGGTCGATGATGTAATTGACAGTGACTGGCGATTCTGATTATATGTAGTATATTGTAAAAAGGGCTGTCTGTAACTGTGAAGCTTATAACGTTGCCCTTTCGTATCGCATGTGTTTGCAAATTTCATTGATGTAAACAAAGTGTGGGTCTCTATCTCTACTAGAAGTGTTAACGTGGCATTGGTTTTGTATGGTGGGTATAGGTACCTACTTTGTTTATTTTTGTAAACCTGTATACACACCTACTTGTTGCATGTTCTAGGTACACATTAAATGACATGTGTCACAGTCGCAGTAGTAATAATACTTGTGAAATGTACACTTAGATTTTCTGATTGTGATTAATCGGCGATGAAACAATACGAGTCGCTTGGTCTGGTTCTGGTTCCCCATTTGAAAAAGTGCCGATATACCTACATACTTACTGGGGTACAAAGTACAATGTACTTGAACAAATACCTAAGTAAAGTAAGTACACATATTAATAGGAAGATATGGTTCAGCCCCGGCCTGGGTGTACCTATACTTACTACATATTGTGCACTTCCATGCAGCGTTTATCACGAAAGAATGGACTCGTTTAAATAATTCGTTTTTCTGGTGAAATGGCGCATTTTTGCTTTTTATTCTGCATTTATGCAGTATTGCATTTTGCATACCTATATATAAAATAAATAAAATAACGCAATACATTATATAGGTACCTATAGCCAACTTAACCTATAGTCAGCTACGAAAGTTTTCCAATCAGTGTCTATTAATTCTTATTTTTTTCACTATTAAGCGATTATAGACCGCACGTCACTTGAATAGAGACAAAAGCCTTTGGAATCATTTCATTAAATATTTCTGGCGCCTGATTGCGATATCAATTGCGATAGGGCAATTTGTAATAAATTAAGTTTTAGTTTTTGTCACTCTGGCTGCACAGAAATGATGTGCGGAACTGTTCTAATTCTTGTTTTATAAGTCTGTTATGAACTGTTTTATAGGTACCTATACCTATAGTTTTCTGCACCTATACTTCTATATGGGGAGGAATCATCGAATTAGCTTTAAATGTTTACTAAATTTAAATTTTTAGTAAATCAACGTTTTACCAATATTTCGGTTTGCAGAGTTCTTCGTCCCACCAAAAAATACAACGAAACTATTGCAAGACAATGCAATTCTAACAATGCCACTTCAACTTCATAATCCAGCAGATGACGTTTCGAATTAAATATGGCGGCATTGTACTATTAAACTAAACCAAAAAATTTACATTCCAATCTCTCCATCTTCTTGACTCATATTCGCACGATGAGTCGATACTGCTCGTGCACCAGCTGAACGTCGGTCTAAATCAGATCTTTTCGTTGGTGGCATTATGAAGAACAACTGCAATACAATGAAATTCCGAATAGAAAATTTGAAAACAAAGAAACACCAATAGAAACGTACCACTTCTTACAGACAAATCCCAATAGCCAACCAACAATGCAACACAGCACAAATTCGCAAAATGCCTCAATCGCTCAATCGCCACTGTTCAAATGAAATGAAAATAGTCCAATATGATTACACTCAATTCTATACTTCTATATATTCTCATTATCAATTTTAATTCACAAAATCGAAATGAAGAAATCCGAATCTGTACTGCGCAATGGCCGGCAAACGTTATTTAATCGAACAAAACACGAATTCGCAAAGTGCAATATGGATGCTGAAACAGCAACGAATGAAGAAATTGCGCAACTGAATCAAATGGCACAGTCAACGTGGACAGCGCCACCACACATGAAACGAAATTGGCTTCTCCATTGATCGATAGTAGATGGCGTTACGTTGCGTCTCTATCTGAACGGTCAATAATTGTGATACGATATGTTACATTCAAATTTGATTCTTTTTTTGGTTGTTGCCAAAATAAATAAATACTAAATGACAAAAAAAAAATTGTTGACCTATTTTCGATTTTTTTTAAAAACCCGTACCTTTCCAACAAAGTATAAATCATAAAAATCGGTTCGGCCAATCTCGAGTTATGGGATTACATCGCTTCGGACAACTTCTTTTATATATACCTATAGATGTATCTACATTGGTCTTATGTCATTTCCCATTTTGCAAGAAAAAGCTAAGAGAATACAAAAAATTTTGATTTTTTCTTTCTGCAAGTCCTACCGCTCCACCAAATTTTAACATTCTACGGCAATGGAAAGTGGCTCAAATAAATAATAACCGATTTTCAAAAGTAGTCTGATTCTGATGCCACGCCTCCTGAATGGAGAATATCAACTTTTACTGCTAGGTTCCAGAAATCGAGTGGAATCGAAATTGCAAGTCGAGTGAATTCGTTTTCAGTGTTTGAGCGACATTTTTTCGAAATCACAATTTCACTTTGTCTCAATTCCGAAAATTTTGAAATCGAATACAGTGAAATGTAGAACACCAGAATTGATTTCGAGTGAAAGTGATTACTAGAAACTGACAGTTAGATTATTTTCTTTCTTTACACTGCAAGTCCTACCGTTCTACCAAATTTCAACATTCTACGGCAATGGGAAGTGGCCCGAATAAATAATAACCAATTTTCAGTAGTAACCCTGTGTATGCACCACAGGATCTAGCATTCTGCCAAATTTCGCGATCCTAGCATGTTAGTGCTTCATAATTTTGATGATCATCATCTAAGTGAGTGAGTGAGTGAGTGAGTCAGACAGTTAGTCAATTAGCGGTTTTGCGATTTTTAAAGTCCTGTATTTTGAGAACCACTAATGAGAGATGAAATTTGTTGAGGTGGACCTTTTTAATGAGCTTGGTAAATGTTTTAATTTTGAAGTTTTTTGCTTAATTGGTTACGAAGTTAGAGAGGGTTCGAAAGTTCGTTCCTGTAAAAAGGTTAAGTGCCATTACTAGAGAACATGGCTGGGCCTACTCTACTTTTAGTTTTAGTCGCTGTGTGCTAACATGTCTTTTAGCCTCAGCTAACACGTTTATTCATTATTTATATTTGGTTTTCAATACTTAAGTGAACGATTACCTATTTTAATTGTATGGCCAATTTTATTATGTAATTTGGACAGTTATTTTCTAGCCATGTCCATTTCTGCCCCCACTGAGTACGCACATGGTAGATGGTTACTGTTGACCTGACTATAAAACGCACTAAATACCTACGCTTTTCTAATTCATGAATATATTATAAAAACACAAAAAAATGTCAGAACCAGTTTTTTTTCTTGGCGGCTCTTTTCCAGCCTTCGCAACTATAGTTGCTAAGCGGGTATTTAAAATATACACTTTTAATTGGAACAAGAAAAAACTGATAATCAAAATCAATCAACTTTGACCGGTAAGCTCTAAACGTTTCCTAACCCGACTAAGTAGAAAAAAACAGACCTACCTCAAATTCGTTTTCTCTATATTTGCTTTGTTTGTTAGATCTTTTTGGTTGCTCTTTGTATTTGTTAAACTATTAAAATTTAATGTTAATGTTAAACTATTAACATTTAATGTTAACGAGTAAAAGTGATAATATATAGTGAACACATAAAACTCAGCTGTTGGCTTTTATGTTACTGACTGTGCATGTGTACATTTTTGTGTATTCTAGAATCTAGATGACGTGTTGTTCAGCATACCTAATTACTAGGCGTGTTGTATACGTGCAGTCGTGTACCCAACAAATGACAGTCGTCGATTATTTACGTATAGTTTCCTTGATTTGTCTAAGCGCTAAAGAGTTTTCCTTAGATAATATCCTAGCATTATCCTACTCCAGAAATAAACTAAAAAATTATCCTGTTGGCAAATTTTTTGATATTTTCTTTTGATAGCGTTACTGCATTTTAATTGGTAAAAAACATGATTTTGTTTTGGTCAACTTCTTTTTCAACATTTACATGGTATATAAGTCAGCGTTGTCACTTTGCTGCAATTGCAGTAGATCTACTGCATTTTTTTCAAAATTTAAATCTACTGCCACCAAATTAAATCTACTGCCTTTTTTAATAGCTTAAATGAGAAAGCCAAATCCAAAATAGTAGATAAAATACAAACAGAAATACAAGCCAATTTGGGAAACGGAGTTTAAATTATCGAAGGAAACACTGTTTCAGCAAAATATGGCTTTGAACAACAACAGGTCAAATTTAAACTCGATTCCGAACAAATATTTTCTAGCTTGATGGGGTTTTTCGTGCTGCGATTTTATATCGAGGCTTGTCAACAGATTGATGAAAGACTGAAATCTCTGAGGTACGTAGATACAAAGTTAGTACCTAGTGGAAGGCAGTATACCCTCGATATTGCCTATTTTAAACTTCTTTCCTTTTCATGATGATGACAAAGAAAAACTTAATAGCCAATGAAGATGAACAATATTCCATGTTCATTAATATTAACGCATTTTTCTGTTTTGTTTAAATACTCGTCTTTATTAATTTTGTATTGTTTGTGTTATGTTTTGTAATTTACCTTGGTTTTGTTTGAAAAAAAAAATCGACTGCAAAAAAATTCAATCTACTACATTTTTTTAGAGAATCTTCTGCGAAAAAATAGCCCAACAGTGGCAACGCTGATATAAGTCAGAAAATTAGCCAAAGATAATTAGATACCTATTTTGCGCACACGGCTTTAATGTACAATTATGTAACTACATATAAAGTGCACTTGCAGTTCTTATGTATCTACTATTGCTTTGGCTAAGCCGATTAATATTAGCACTGCTTAAAATTACCCACTGATAGCAGCCAAGTGGCTGTTCGGCTAAATATGGAATACGCGAGTATTTGTATTATAATAACAATAAGTGATAATAATCACTTACCAAACCGGGTGATTCCAATACCTACATAACAAACAACTCTAAAAATAATTGAAATAATAAAATTAGTTTTATCTGCTTGGAATAGGTAAACTTAGAAGCGAGATAGTAAAGACGTAGTGTCACGTACTGATATAACTTTGTATTGCACTAAACCGTTTCCAACAACTTGGATTGACTTATATCTTAAAAGTTGTAATTAATCGACATCGGAAATAGCGCAGTTCGTGAAACAGTGGGTCAGTCAAATATGAATAGGTTAGGTAGGTACTGATATTAGTGCCGAATTCACAATGTTGCTCTGCCAACCACCTGGGGAAACACTAGATACAATGCTTAGCAGCTCGACTAGCAGAGCATTAGACAACACGAGATGTTGATGTTAACCGGCAAGCGCGTGTAACCTACACGTATTTCCGGGTCCCCTAATCTCTGTTTTTGGCGATTTGCACTGGCCGCCAAGATCACCACTTCAGTTAAACATAAACCAAAAGCAAAATCAATGTTTTTCATTCATAAACAAAAACAGGTAAAAGCCAATCTTGGCCGATGCTTTGATACCCTCCACTCCATAAAAGTTATGCAAAATGTTTGCCATGCCATGTACTGTACACACATGTGTCTAATATTGGTTTTGTATGGGAGGTACCAGAACTACTTTACCGACATCGTGTTTTCAACAGACAGACAGACAGACGGACAGACAGACAGACAGACGGACATGGCTAAATCGATTCAGAATGTGATCCTGATTTAGAATATATATACTTTATAGGGTCTCCGGTGACTCCTTCTTGGCGTTACAAATGTAATGACAAAGTGAATATACCTTCCTGTGCAGGGTATAATTATGTATAGCCAAACATCGGGTGAGAACTTTTGCACCAAGCAATCGTGTTCCTTTACAAATGCGATCAACAACATGAATCCACTTATTGATTTTAAAAATGTTAGAAAATAAAAACTCTCGCTCTTAAGATTATCAGTCTTATTCATAACACTTAATTAAATCTGAATTAGGGTTAATTTTGGTTTAATGGCAGTAAACGTTATTCATAAGCTTTTTTTAAAGTTAATTTTCATTTAATCAAGTGTCAAGAATTTAAATGCCGAAATCGGCATTCAGGAGCAAATTAACTCTGAATTAAATTGTTCAAATCATCATGGCGTTCTTATCTCATGCACACAACATTCCAGAGAAAAATGTCAGAATTTATCAGATATTTCTACCAATTGCATACTTTTATATGAAATGCTGGTATACTTTTAGGCTTATTGCCTTAATTCCTTGATTAACTGGTATACGAGCAAAAATTCTTTATGAATGAACATTTTTTAATCCTTAATTAAAATGACAGTTTCGAGTTTGAAGTGAATTAGCTGAGACACAGATAATTAACAGATTAAATTAATCTAATGAATAAGGCTGTATATATATAAAGTATACTTAAATTAATAACCCGTATATAATGCAATTCCAGCTATATTTGTGCCTCTGGTGGTATGCTAGACATTCACATGGATCCGATTGCAGGTACTGCTTCTTGTCTGGGCTTTTACCACATCCGGTCACCCGTCGCCAGTGATTATAATGCATGTTGAAAGGCCTAATTCACTTATTAGGGTCGTTGTCTGAAATTAATTAGGTACGCGCAATGTTTTTTTTGCTAGTGTTTCCGCGAAGAACTGCGCTGTCTTTTTTGGGTATAATATTTTTTTTTTTAACAAATATTATGTAATCTAAGTGCATCTATATAAAAAAAAACGTATGTAGATACCTTATGTTCCTTTGTAGATATTATATGGTATAGACTCCGAAACTTTCCAACAGATTGAGCTCAAATTTACAGGTAATCTTCTGTATTAGCCCGAGAAGTTTGTTTAAAATTAAATTAAAATAATTAAATATTTTGAAAAATAAATAGGACATTTGTTAAGTAAAAACATAAAAATAAATTCCTAGTTTACAATAACGGAAAATTAAGAAAACGCGTTGCATCGAGCGTCTCATTGTGCTGTTCCCCAAAGCGGTGCCATGAAATAAAGTCTTAGTTTGACTTAGGGTTTTTAAGTCATCGAGGATTCATTAATGACCATACCAGTTACATCACTGTTTGCTGAATCTGGTATCACACCTATATCATAGACCCAACTGCAACTAGCCTTGACGAGGTCTTCCCCTTCGCGAATAAAGCGTTTTACACCGCTAAATCTCGGTTAGTTGGGTCCGCGATTAGTATTTGGGATATTGCTGAACAATAAATAGAATATTAACAATAATTTTAAGAACTTTAAACAGTTAAAAAAAGGGTAATCCAAAAAGAAAAATTGTTTACACGAAACCAACACAAGTTTTTCATTCCACTTTTAAACGATTTAAACATATTTTATGGACATCCCGTTATTATTTTTTATAAACAATACTTTAATTTTAGACCGACAATGCGTTTACATCAATTAAAATAGTTATCGCGTTGAACTTTTCGCTATTTTACGATCTATAGTCGATCCAACGCCTTAAGCCACATTTTGGCTTGCACCATATGACAGCGTTGTTAATCTTTCAACGCACATGCCCACCAACGGCTTATTATTGTGAATTCAGCCGGAACTCTACCTAATACCCCATTTCATTTGGACATAATACCTTTTTTTTGATGGGCTGACCTTTGGACACAAAGGAAATACCTTTTTCTAAACCCCCTTTGTTAGAGTGCTTTCGTGTCGGGAAAAGGTATTTTAAAGGTATTTTCAGACTTCCAGAACCACGACGAGGAGGGTGTAAAATTAAGCAAATAACATAATATAAACTTTTCATATACCCAATCCTGCACCTTCTCCACAGTGACCCTAAGCAGAGGATTGCAGAATCCACATTTCCAAAAAGGTAGATATTGTGCAAAAGGTATTTTGTCCAAAAGGTAAAAGGATACTATTTCAACATATCTACCTTCGCTCTAAAGTTAATTGCGTCGTATCTGAGTGAAAGAAAGCAGTCCGTATCTCTGTGCGGTGTTTTATCAGAGTTTCTTCCCGTACCACGGGGTGTACCCCAAGGGTCGATTCTAGGACCCCTCTTATTCTCAATGTATATTAATGATATAGCTCCTGCAATTATAAATTCGTCCAAACACTTTTATGCCGACGACATTCAAATCTATCGAAGTTGTCCCCTAGGTCTTATTGAAAGCTGCGCCAATGATGTGAATGAGGATCTTCAACGGATTTCTAATTGGTCATCGAAAAACGGGTTGGTGCTTAATCCAAATAAGTGTAAATGTTTAGTAATTTCAAAAAAAACAGTGGACCTCTCGTATTTTCCATTGATTATGTTAAATAGCTCACAAATTCAATACGTGGAAACCTCAAAAAACCTTGGTGTGGTATTCAACAGAACACTCACATAGAATAACCATATACATTTGGTAGTAGGGAGGGCCCATGGCGTTCTTCGAACCTTGTGGACTGCTCAAAAGTTTACACCTCTGAAGACAAGACTAGTGCTTGCAAAAACGTTGGTTATACCTGTTCTTATCTATGGTTGTGAACTTTTTTATAATTGTGATGCTAATAGTAAAAGGAAGCTACAAGTAGTATTTAATTGCACTATCCGTTACGTCTATAGTCTTAGGAGATATGACCACGTATCACATCTGGCTAAAAACCTGTTGGATATGTCTTTTCAGGATTATGTCAAGTTTCGTACCTTGAATCTTCTTTTTACCATAATCAAAGCAAGACATCCAACATATCTTTACAATAAAATTGAGTTCCCAACTTCCAACAGATCTGCTTGTCTAATTCTCCCACATTTCTCTTGCTTAACATCTGAGAGACAGTTTTTCGTCGCTGCCATTCGCCTTTGGAATTCGCTACCGCGTAATCTGAGAGAACTGAGTGATGCACGTCGATTTAAAAGCGAATTAAAGAAGTTTCTATCAAACCAAAGCAACTAGCGTTTCTTCTTTCTTTATATTTTTCTATAATATTTCTTCATTCAAGCAAATTCATTTTCTTCAATCTTAATATGTAAATTCAAGATTGAAGTGCGGACAATATTTGTATAGTTTATTATTTTTTAAGACTTTTTCACTATCGAAATTTAAACTTAAATTTTTAAATGTTTTAAATTTTTGTTTAATTTTAACTAAATGCGATACTAATGTAATTATAATCAAGTTTAACTATCACAGAATTATAAGTGTACTCTTACTGTGTTAGCATGCACCTAATAAAATAAATAAATAATTTAGGAAAATGTATTTTGTCCAAGAGGTATTTTGTCCAAAAGGTATTTTGGGAAAAAGTATTTTGAAAAGAGGTATTTTGAAAAGAGGTATTTTGAAAAGAGGTATTTCATCACTAACACGAATTCAGCATAAGTAGCTATTTGTAGCAAACTTGCTCGAAAAGATTACATTATTTTTAAACTTTGAGGAAGCTATAAGCGAATGGCAAGTTTCGGAATAAGATATTTAAAAATCACATTTAGTGCCCAACAACTCTAATCTATTCAATGAGAATTTTTAGGAAAAGCATTTATTTATTTATCAAATGCTGTATAAGAAATTCATTCGAATGATGGATTAAATTCGAATGATCTCGAATTTAATGTTTTGTTTAAATGCTGTATAAGAAATTCCGGATTGAAATAATATGGAATTGTTAAAACTGTTTTACAGTTAAAAAAAATAAAATTGAGAAAGTAAATGTAGTATCGGCACTGTGCGATGCCGACACTTGACTATATAAAATGCAAAACAATGAAAATAAAGTCGCACTATATAAAATGAAAATACGGAAAATAAAAGTCCAGTGATAGTAAACTATAGAGCAATCGGCTATTGAATTTGGGTCTTTACAATTAAACTAATTTACAAAATGAATTTATGAATTAATTACAAATAAATCATCAGGGTAGCAAGTACGTTTAATAATTTTGCGATCAAATGGCTATATTTTGGAAAACATCCCAGAGTGAATGGAATCCGCACACATAAATGCTGAAGGTATTCTATAGCCTTGAGATGGAGTTCAATGGCCCTTTCGTTTAATTAAAGTGAACTGGAAACGCGGCCGGCGCAGAGATCACCTGGCGATTGGAAAACTGGGGAGACTGTAATGATATTCAAGAAAGGGGATAAAAACAATTGTTTCAGTTGTATACCATTTCACGTCTCACCGGAAAGTATTTTTTAAGGTAAGCGAAACGTGTTGCAGAGCTTTAGCCGAATAAAATGTCGGATATAATGAATACATTTCACCGTTGGCGTTGAACGTTGTCAGGTGTGCTTTTTGTCTCCTTTCCTTTTCATAAATTATGTGGACTGGATGTTACAAAGACCTGTGGAGTTGCGAAGAACTTTTCAAATTTGATGACCTAAAGATAAATAATTTGATTTTCGCTGATGACTTGCCCCTGCGGCCTATTTAATTTTCATTTCTATATACCTATACCTTACAGGATGTCTAAAGGTGCTAGTACACGATATGTAGCACGCCACATATATATGATGCTCTGACGTAATTTTGACGTCAGCGTATGGAGCCAATGGCTACATTCCGTGTACTAGCACAATTTTATGTAGCCACTGCGCTAGATAAGAAAAACCAAATTTGTGCCATATGCGTAGACTATCTGGTGACGTCAGAGCCACATATATATGTGGCGTGCTACATATCGTGTACTAGCACCTTTTCAAAGGTGGAATGTCAGTTTTGCAGACAATATATTTTTATTTTTCATTTAAAATATTATTTAATTTGTTCAATAGGTAATATTTAATATATATATAATATGTGGGCGCAGTAGCGCAGTGGTTAGTGTGCTGGACTACTGTGCGAGGGATCCCAGGTTCGATCCCCGGAAAAACCCAAATTACATCTTAAAGTTTTTTCTACTGCGCCACCTCTCGCGAACGTCTGACAAACATCCGAGAGTACGACTGTCATGAAAAAGCTCTCAATTCAGCCGTTCGGACTCGGCATAAAATTGTAGGTCCCTTCCATTCGTCCCAAAAATGGAAACTCACACAAAACGAATGGTTGCGAGAAGCTAGGCCTTGGGTGTCAAAGCGCCTGTTGTGCCACATATTTATTTATTTAGGTAATATTTGCGTTAAAATTGAATAAATGTGTTAGCGGAGTGGAAGGATGAAATCAGCAAATTTCATTTTTTTAAATAAAGTAAATCGACAATTATTCGTCAAGTAAAAGAAGCCTTTATTGTTTTTTCATGTTTTGTTGTGGTTTTTGTTTTGTGAAGCTCCTTATTGAAGGCATTTGGAATTCCTGCTATATGGCTGTTAACATTTTTCGTCTTTTTGGCCTGATGGATGTATTCTAAACTTGAAAAAGAAATTTTTACCCAAACCAAAAATGTGTTTTCTAGGTACATTATTCATTATCAGAAATCTCTGCTAAATTTATTTCCTATATGTATTTATATTTGCATCCTGACTTCTTATACCTACCAAGAAATTGTGTGAAAAAATTGCATTTCAGCAAAAAGTGAAAAGCTGATTTGTGCTCGAATAAATCTGACAATTTTGTACTAGAATTTGTACTAAAGTCGTGTTTAGTAAACCCTTCGATTAGTTTGGTTATTGGTAGGGCAAAATTAAAAGTAGAAATTAAAGTTAGTTTCGAAATTAGTAAAACTCGAGTTTAGTGAAATTTTCAATTAAAACGATTTTTTTTATTCTCCGAAATTTACATGCCACTCTGAGTCGGACATGTGGGTGACAGACGCATGCCAACATATGTCAGCATCAAAAAAAGTTTGTGTTGTCACTAAAAGTGTGGGTAATCTTAAATGGACCAACTATAAGGTGTTTGTTTGCTAAAGGCGAACGACGCAAGGCAAGTATGGTACGACTATAGCTGACCCATGCTCGGTCAGCTAGTCCTACCATACGAGCTGTATGTGAGCTCTTTTTATATATGTATATATATTTTTTTAAAAACCAACGAATGAACACACCTTTGCTAGTAATTGCAGTATGTACATATTTTGTTTTTAAAAAGTACAATATACGCATAGGTACATCAAGTAGCACCAGACCATTATGTATTTCCGCTACTGTCTGCAGTTCGTCAGTGCCCCCATTTGAAAACGTGTAACCGAATGCAATTTAAATTATGCAGTCACTTGACAGCAGTGATTCGATGACGGCAATCATTATTAATATGAACTCACAGCTCACTTTACACTGTGATTTTATCGATAATCTAGCCGACATTAATGGGGAAGTACATGTTGCACGGCTGGAATCTCATCAATCCAAGTCGAATTCGAATATGAATGCGCTGTCCTATCCGCTATGACGTGACACAGTGCGGAGGCAAACAAAGCCCATGGAGTCTTATCTGCGCAATTATGCGGGACAACAAAAACAAACCGGTTGCTCTTATCGGAAACTCGTCGAAAAGAAAACACGAAAAAAGCTCGCACAGAAAATATTCCATTCGCGTGTAATAGAGTGGTCGAGTAGGGGTAGTGGTTCGTTGTCGGGGGTGGGTGGAATTGTGTGACTGTAATATAAAAGTAGGTGAATATCAACGCTGATAAGGGTTATTTTAGTTGACATGTCTAGATGGCAATAGAAGTGCAGAACCGATAAAGTTATCGTATTGCTTATCGCACAAAATATAGATACGGATCTAGAGATTCGAAACCGAAGCGGACAATATTGCACGAAATTTAGCCGCACGATGTTGATTTTGAAAACAACGATCTAACTCAATAAGGTTCGACTTCATGTCGAAAACCTGTTTTGATCTGACCTCCCGTCATCTGAATTCCGATTGTCTTGTCATTTGTGATCGCGTGTCGCATCACACTTTGTAGTAGTGGGCTCGCTGAAATGATAGTGTATGTGAAAAATATAGGGATTATGATTTTTGACTCCGATTGTGATAATGGTGGCACGCTAGCGTTAGAACGCAAACAGCTGGAGAGTTTTCCGTACGTCGCGTCCGTCGCGTCGGTTGGTGCCATTTGCCAGTTTTAAGGTGGCACATAAAGCAAATGAATAAGGCAATTGAGGCAGCAACCGCATCGCATGTGAAGTAGGGGACACCAGCGAACAGCAAGGTAATAATTTAAATGGAAATCTATTTTTAACCAAACAATACCAACACATCCAAACGGGAGACCAGCTCACTCATGTGGGCATATGAAAAACAAATTGTTCGTTTTGTTGTGGCTGTTTTTTTTTTTTTTGTTTTTGTTCTTTTATTATTTTTACAATCGGCTCGACGATGTTGATAGGTACGAATAAATTGGTGACAGTGTATGCGTAGGTAATGCAAAGAGAGACTGACAACTGAGAGAAATAGATTGTTGTTCGCTCTTAAAGATTTAAAAGGCAATGTATTGCAATTGCAACTGTATTGGTTCATCTAGACTAGAGAATGAATGCTCTTTTCTGAACTTTTGATTAAACTTCTAAATTGTACTTAGGAATGATGACTCGGTGCGGTGTGCGTGAAATTTGCCATGCTTGATGTTGTTTAACCGATTTTCCAGCAAATGTTTGTTTATTTATCTTCTATTAATGATGGAAGATCAAAAATAAATACAAGCTTACACACAGTGATGGAGTTGGTATATTAGAAACGAAAATTCAACAATTGTGACGGGTACGATAACTTAGATTTCTTATTTTTTTCTAAAAAAAATATTTACAGAAATAACTTCATTAAAAACTAAAATGAAAGAACACATTTAGGCTTAAAATGGCCTAAAAAACATAAGTATGATTTTTTTTCTTGAGGAAATGATTTTTTTTTTTATTCATTCATTCATTTTCAATGGTCCGCTTGTCCATTAAGTGGGTCGCGGGTGTAGGTTGCTCAAGTGGACCCTCCATAGCTCTCGATCCTCCGCCATCGACTCTAAATCATCAAGGGCAATCCCCATACGGTTATAGGAGAGATTATGGACTTGATCTAACCATCTCATACTTGGTCTACCTAGAGGACGCCTACCCGATGGTACGGATTCCATAGCACGTCGTGGAATCCTGGTCGCGGACATGCGTTTAACATGACCAAACCACCGAAGCATGGATCGCTCCGTCCGGAGAAGTAGCTGCTCGACATTGAGTTCCTCACGTATTCTAGTATTTCTAATGCGATCTCGACGGGTCACACCAGCAATACTACGGAGAAATCTCATTTCGGCAGCTTGTATCCGCGATCTTATTCTTTCGGTCATTACCCAAACCTCATGACCATAGGTGAGAGTTGGAACAAACACCGAATTAAAGACTGACAACTTAGCTTTGACACCAAGTTCAGTCCTCCTGATAACAGAATGACCAAGCTGTCTCAAAATTGACCCAGCCTGACCAATCCTACAGGAAAACTCGGCATTGCTCCTTCCATCACTCGTGAATAAGACACCGAGATACTTAAACTTCTCCACCTGTTTCAATGGGACTCCACTAACATGCAGAGTGCATTGAACAGGCGTTCTGGAGACGACCATCACTTCAGATTTGTTCACGTTTACCCTCATCTCAGCTTCAACACAAACGGCTACAAACCGATCGAGTGCGCGCTGAAGTTCAGTCTGAGAGGACCCAAGGATGACCAAGTCATCAGCGAAGAGCAAATGACTTATCCTCAGATCTCCCAATTCGAAACGTTCCTCGCCAAGACTGCGCTGTAACATCCAGTCCATATAAGTAATGAAAAGGAGAGGAGACAAGACGCACCCCTGACGAAGTCCAACGCCCACGGTGAAAGGTATTGATTTAACGCCGTTTACCCGAACACAGCTTTTACAGTTTGTGTAAAGAGATTGAATGGCTCTCAAGAGAGAACCATTAATTCCATACTCCTGTAATACACTCCAGAGTTTCCCTCGAGGGACTCGGTCATATGCTTTCTCCAAATCTACGAAGCAAGCGTAAACAGGTGTAGCATACTCCCAAGCCTTCTCAAGTACCATTCTGAGAGTGAATAACTGGTCGGTTGTGCTTCTGCCGGGACGAAAACCGCACTGCTCATCTCCTAATCGTGCCTCGACCACAGCTCTGCAACGCGTTTCCAGCACCTTGGCAAAGACTTTTCCGGGGAGACTTAAAAGTGATATACCCCTGTAATTGGAGCAATCCCTTTTATCCCCTTTCTTGAAAAGGGGCACAATCACCCCAATCTGCCAATCGCTGGGAGTTTCGCCGCATTCCCAGGCCACTTTAATGACACGAGCGAGCCATTTGACTCCCTCTTCACCTAAGGCCTTTAGCATTTCTGGCCGGATTTCATCCACTCCTGCAGATTTGCCAGCTTTTAACGATTTGATCGCAAAAGTGACTTCCTCTACCGTGGGACTATTTTCCGCCCTGCTTAAGGCGATGGATGTGTCATCCTCAATGCCCTGGATTGGACTGAGCAATTCGGAAAAGTGCTCGCTCCATCTGCGCAAGATGTCCTCCTCATTAGAAAGAAGTGTACCATCTTTGGATTTGACTCCTTCGATAATGTTCCACTTCCTTCCTCTAAGACGGCGGATGGTCTGCCAGAACACCTTGCTTGCAGATCTGTGATCACGGTCCAATTTTTCGCCGAACTCCTTCCAAGACTGTTCTTTGGCTGCTTTAACAGCCAATTTGCAAGTTCTTCGCGCCTCAATGTACCGGTTTCGAGAAGGAGAGTCCCCCAAGTGAATCCACACCTTGAAAGCCTTCTTCTTCTCTCTGATAGCTTCTTGAACTCCGGGCGTTTTAAACCACGCAGTTCTTTTCTCACCACCAGCCGCCACACCGAGCCGCTTCACTCCGCAAACATGTCCTGCAGAGGCAATAACTGCTGTTGAAAACAACTGCCATTCTTCCTCTACATTCAATGGAACATTTGGAATTTGTTCAAACCTTGCAGATACCTGCCGTGCAAATTCCTCCCGTATCTCATCGTTCTGCAGCCCCTCCCACCGTATGCGCGTAACCATTCTTGGTTTACGCTTTGGCAGGATAGGTATTTGATCGTTGAGATACAATTTGCACAACACCAGGTGGTGATCAGTTGACAGTTCAGCCCCTCTCAACACACGAACATCACAAACCATCCTTTTAATACACGACGGTACCACAAAGAAATCTATCAGCGATTTCTGCTGCAGACTTCGACGGTACCATGTGTATTTATGAATATCTTTGTGTGGAAAGAAAGTGTTCATAATGGACATTCCATTTGAACAACAAAAGTCCAACAACTTCTCTCCGTTCGCGTTCTGATCGGGGTCACCGTGTTTCCCAATCGCGCTGCCCCATGTCGAGAAATCCGCACCCACGTGAGCATTGAAATCACCCATCAGGATATAAGAATCCATATCTGCAACCTTTTCAAGGGCTGCATCAACTTCATCTAAGAAAGCTGCGTACCCTGACTCCAGATTCGGTGCATACACCTGCACTAGAGCCAGAGTTGATCATTCAAGCTTAAGCTTTAAGATCGCAACTCTCCCTCCTAACGGAATCCACTCCAATACTCTGCCTGACAGCCTGGGACTTGTGAGTATCCCCACTCCCGCCTGAGCAGACATTGAAGGTGCTACTCCCGACATGAAGAGTTTCCACCCATCTGCAAGGTCCACAGTTCTAGAACCCCTTTGCTTTGTTGAGGAAACACCAACTATATCTAGTCGATATTTAACAGCCTCCCCAACAAGCTCCAGGTCTTTTCCCGTGAGCGAAGAGATGTTCCACGTGCCTATCCTAAGTCGATGCCGTTGTCGAGTAACCGAAAGTCCACTTATGCCCCTATTGGTGCATAGCGCATCCACCCTCTGACCCCCATAATGGTTTGCGAGACCATTGACAGGAAGCTCGTAGCCGTTTCGGGTTAAACCCGGCCGACTGCCGAGCGTGACAAGCCGACCACCAGACGCTCGCAAACTGCCACCCTCCAGGCCTGGCTCCAAAGGGCGCCCTATTTTGACAGGCTTGGCAATATCCGAGGCTCGCTTTCGTCGCTTTGTCATCATTGGGTGTGTGCTTCGTTAGCCATGTCTAGGTGAACCTAGACATGTTGCCCGCCCCCCACCACGGGGAGGTCAGCTACATGAGGGGGCTTTTTTTTTTAATTTTTAATTTTTAATTTTTTTTATTAAATTTGAATAATTTTTTTTAAATAAAACCATGTTTATGTGACTCATTCCAGTTACATAGTTGAATACGTGGTGTATACCAAAAACTGTCAGGCAGGCGCCTGTAAGAAAGTTTAGTGTATTTAAATTATGGGGTGGGTGGTCCGCTTCGCTCGCTAACAGGATTTTAACCCTTTTTCCAGCAGGGCTTAGCCGCTCGTCGTTCCCCTAAGGGTATGTCAACAACTGTAAGGCAGGCGCCTGGAGCTAAAGTTTAAATATATGTACATCTTTATTTTGGGGTATTTAGCAGGATAATATTTTCAGTCAATAAATATGCACTTTTCTGTGAAAATTGAAAATTTTAAAAGTAAAAAAAAAAAAAAAAAATAAAAATAAAAAAAGTTTCCGCAGAAAAATTCTTTTACAGTATGTACATCTTAGAATGAGTCAATTTGAACAAAAATAAATAAATTTCCTTAGTGCGCATAATGGAAACCAGCCTAGCTTATTATTGTAAGTGTTGGCATTGTTTTTTTAAAATATGTAATATAGGTTTTTTTTTTTAAATTACCCCTCCTGACTAATACAACTGTTTTCGTTAACCGACCATCTGGATTGGATTCGGTTACAATTCAAGATGGAAGAATGGGTAGGTACTGCGCTGGTGGTTTCTAACCATTATTATAATGATTATTTTGCAATCAACGCGCACTAGATGTAGTCCATATGCTTCTGCGTCAAATAATTTAAGATCCATTTGCTCGTTTTTTTTTTCATTCGATTTTTATCGATTTTTTTTTAATATTCTGTCGTCGCACAATTTGGTGCATTTGGTCGACTAAAAAGTACCTACATGAACACTGCAAACTATTGTCATTGTCAGTAAGCGTTCATTTATTGAAACCCACTCTTTAGCGCTACATGACTCATAATTACGATGTGTGTAGGTACTTGATGGTTGTAGAATTTTTAATCCAGCAAGCACGATTAAAATCGAATGCCACAAATGCCGTTCTCACTAATTTTGAAGGATATCAAAAAATTGCAGCTTAAAAAAATCCGTGTAGGGTGTTTCATTAAACTTGGTGGCGAAGCTTGGAAATGATATTTCTGATTATAGGTACTAGCCGAAAGTATAAGATCGTGGATACAAATCTGTCGAAATTAGGTTTCTTCGATCTGTTGGCCTTACCTCGCAAAGATCAACTAGGATTCCAAGGAGTGCTATGATATCCGCGCTTTTCAGCAGGCATCCTTTATGTAGGTCCACATCCACACTTATATTGTTTCGTAAAACTTTCACTGCAGCGGTGTATAAAAAACAACAAACAATGCCCAACTGTGTGATTTTGTAATAAGAAAGTCTTAGGCTGCAGTTATAGCTATCAGTAAAATGCATCCGTAAAAAAATTGTTTCACTTTTTTGGAGCACTTAAACTTAATCGTTGAACTCAATCTTGGTCTTAAATAGTTGCTTTTGAATTATAAAACTAATTCGTCAAAAAAAATTAAGCAATTGATCTTTAAATTTTCTAAAAACAGAATTTCTTTATTTTTCCGTACGAAAAACTTTTTCTGTTTAACTTCTCCACCAGTTGCACGAAGTATTCCACTGAATTCCTATGATATGCTATGGTCATGATACAACAAGACAAGATATCGCATTGCGCATGTCGTTCATTCTTGCTGTTCATCGGTATTCATCTGTCAACAGATTATGACGTAGTAGCTGCGGAGATAATGGATGTACTATTGGCGCGAAAGTACAAATTTGCGATTTTGTTAAATTATTATTGTTATTAATTGAATAAATAATAGTACATTTGTTAAAGGGATATTTGCTCTTTATTTGAGTGCAAAAATAATTAATGAAAAGCAAAAAGAGTCATTAGAAACAGCTCCATAACTTTTCTAAGAAAAAAAAATCTTTTAAGGCAAAGAATCTTTATCTTTAAACGATAAGACCCAATTAATAGAAAAATAAGGACTTTATACACTGCATTTTGTGAAAAATGACTTAATAAATATTATTCAAGATGAAAAGGGTAGGCAAACTGGCATTATAAATGCAGTTGCATTTATGCTTAGACACGCACTTTCTTTGGTAGGATTTAGAGTCTGCAGCATGGTTGGTCTTCCGAAGCCATCTGAAGCTATGAGGAAAGACAATAGTGAACTATATTAACCACTGAATTGATTTAACTGCAATATCCGTATCAAAAACACTATTCTTCCGCTCGCGAATGCACTTTTGTATTAGCTTCCTTAATCGACAAACAGTGAACGAAAAAACACAAGAAGCCCAAAATAGAATAAGTAATTGACGAAACTACTTGTTTTTTTTAAACATTTTATTCACATTCGATTCAAAACACAAGTTTTTTCATCAATTTTGTTAATATGACGCGTCGAGCTGAGCAGAAAATAAGTAATTCTGCGACTTAATTGAAAGGAACATCGAAAAAAAGACACATGTTATGGACGATAAATGTTTTTCCAAGCACATTCACAGAATTCCGAAACTATATCTTCTATATTTTCCTTTTTACTTAAACATTTAAAAAACCAACACAACTCGTTCCATATAAAACACACGTAAATACCAAGAGTCAAAATGTACACTCCGCAACTATGACGTACATGCGCAGAACAAATCAAAAATGAAAACTTAAATGCGCTATCTTGTCTTGTTGTATCATGTGCTATGGTTGAATGTTTCAGTTTTGTTCTGTTGCGCGTTTTTACGGATGGACTTTTCTGATAGCTTTAACTGCAGCCTTATGTAGAAAAGATGGGTTGCTGCGTTCAATAGCATTGCACAGAACACATTTTTTTATTCTGACACTGAAATGTGTTTGAATATTATTTCAAATATCATTCGCTCTTTATGTGATATAAGAGAAACTGAAGCTTTCATTGCAAGCTTGAAGTATAGTGTAGCCAGCGTAGAGTAGTATAATAAGGTTGCTGAATAAAGAGAGCAATAATGGTGCAACTGAAAAGGGTTTTTATTAATTAAGAGCTTATAAAGTTGTTTTGTTTTGTTTGGATGGTCCTATAATATAGGTCTGCTTGTAATTTATAATTGCATTTTCTTAATACAACTGTTACCTACGTTTGCTAAACGTCTAATTTAAAAAGAAAATAGGCAAGCAACTGAAAATTCTCACATTTTCGTAATCAAAGTGCTAACTGTCCTCAAAAGTACATAAAGTGTCATTTATTCAAGTATGGCAACACTACTATGCTCATCTCATTCCATTGCGCATTTTTTGTGTAAAAGCACACTCAATCTAAACTGCAATCCGTCGGAATTATTCCTTCCTCGAAAGGCTCTCCACGTTCGGCTTCTGGCGGCGCGTCAGAGCGCTCGAACATCCAACATGATTGAAGCTCAATGAGGGGGCAACAATGGCGCGTGAACGCCGGCAACTGTATGTGTCGATCGTGGTGCTAATAGGGTGGTTGGCATGGCAGGTTGAAGTGTTGGTCGTGCTGAAACTGGTATAATGGCTGCCGATTTCCGATTATCAGATGGGGGACGAAAACCATTTTATTATTTGCAAAACCGTTCAGTGTATCTTTAGCATTCTATAAGCTCGGTTCGCCCGTCGCCGTTATACTGTTATAGAAATTGATAACGCAAGATCGAACGGTTCGGTTTTACACCACGATTGGTAATTCGCTTTTCGAGAACGCATCCTCGGTAAAAAGTTGTTCCGGATTTTTAGACAAACAGTGGGCTTCATTCAACCCGATTTCACTCTGTGCAAACTTTCTGTTTGCGTTGCCCTGGGCTGGGGTAGGCGTGTGAAATTTGCTAAGCAGGTAATAATTAACAGCATTTAAATTGTATGCAGTCATGCTTCTGTGCTGTCAAGCTCATCGATTTCAAGGAGCTTATAAACAATTTAATGGAAAATATTCCCAAGTATGTACTCGCGATACGCGGCTGAGGAAATTATTTGTATTATTTTTGTCGTGCCTGTTATGAGACTGGCGATGACAGTAGTTCGTGTGTCATCATGTGATTTTCTGTTCAAATATTTACATTTATCGATAAATTTGATTCCAATATAGCGCAGCTAATTGGTCTGTTTTGATTGAGCCATTGTGTCATTGTCTTACAGACTTTGCCTTGCTGGTTGTAGGGCATCAACATGGGATACCTACTAATATTACTACATTCGATTTGTTTGTTTCGTTTACCACTTAGAAACGGTGGGCCACGGCCAACTTGTGACCATTGAAATGAAAGAAGTGATTTGATTTAATTAAATTTATTGATTCGAGCTTATCGACAAATATTGACGAGGCTCAGAAGCATTAGTGTCATTCGTGTGTAGAAAACTGTCTCAATGATCGATTGTGTAGTGAAAAAAAAATAAAACATGTCGTGTCGTCATCGGCGACAGGATGAGTGAGGTGTTATCTAAGTTGTGTCCGCTTATTGATGTGCTTGAAATTTAAATTGATAAGTAGAAATATACAAATAATTTATAGACACATTTTCTGCAATTTATCTGCTAATTGATAACGTCCAAATGCTTAAGCAGACGGACAACAATTGACACAAGAGAATACCTCTCCCTGCTGTTTTATTAAAGTCGGCACAGGGTGATCGTTAAACTAATGCCGGCAGTGTTTGTTTCGCAACAATTGTGATTAATTAATGATGGAGAGCTGGCCAATGATTAATCAATTAGCAGCACACATGTCAGCTAATATTTGATCGCGTTACTAGAGCAGTATTTTCCGCTCGCAGAAGATCTATTTGAAGATTTTTATTTATTTGTCTTCAACTATAGATAAGGTGCTGATAGTGTTTTTAGATTTAAGTGAATCATTTGCTTATAAACCAAAGGAAAACATAGCGATAGTAAAATGTACTGGAAAACACCCGCGAAAGCATTAGCTAACAGACAAGCTAACATGTGGTTGGTAACTTCTATTTAAACCACCCACCCACCATATCTTTTAATTTCAAAGTTTAGCATTACATGATTGTAAAAGAAGTACGCTTCGTACTTTTTGTAGGTCTAGCGTCTAGGTATGCAAAATAGTTTCATTTAAACAGCTGGCTTTGTGTGTGCATCGTTTTAACGGATTTTTTGTTTTAATTTGCACTGTTTCGGCAACACAAAAGTCACATCTGGTCAACCGAACATTTTTTTTTTTCATGACCATAGATTTGAAGCAATGGGCAATGGGCGTGTATATAAAGCCTTTTTATGGTTACTTGTGGTCGTAAATTACTCTCCACAGAAGCCTATGTTTTATGATTATTGTGATTTAAGTTTAAGTCCACAAATGGGGCGGTGTATTCTCTAGAGTCTAGACACAGCGCTCCACATCCGGCCTTTTAACTTCAGCTCAGAGCAACTTCTCTTTCTAAAGTAGGTATAGGATAGAACATCAGGGTTCAGATATTGCTCTGATATATTATGTGGCTCAGAGTTTAGACATACACTAACCTACTTCAATTTATACAGAGCAAGCAAATCGAAGACCCTATACTAACATGAAATCTGCAACCTCTGGCGCATAGAAGACTAGTCTCTGAAAATTTCGTCATAACTTTTTTCCCCATCAGTTGCCTCGGCCCATACATTTCTGCTAACCTCCGAAACGTAGTCAAGACTATTTCACATAACCTACTCCATGTTGTCGACAAGCGTCGTCGTCCAACACCATAGAAACAACACTACACTTTCGATAAGAGAGTCAAATATGTTTTTAAAAATGTACACACATAGTTCTTATGATGATTTGCATAAGTCTTTAGCTTTATGAGAATTGCTTTTGACTCGCATGGTCATTCTTCATTCATATCAGAACTCATTTCAACATAACCACGTATCTATTTAAGGCAGATTGGTTTTGTTTAAAATTTTGATTTTATTTCTTTTCTTGGAATGTAACACGAAAAAAAAACCATAACATATCAACAGAATAACTACCTAGGCCAGATATACCTACCTTGCATAAATAAGTCCATATGTGGCGTCTAGTTGTCTTTTATTGGTATCGTTGTCTATTGTGGTCACAAACTTTTACGCAACTGGATACCTGTTTCGTTTTTCATACATACAATAAAAATAATTCTAGGTATCATTGTAGTAATTTCAGAAAATGTTTTTTTTTTTTTTTTTTAATTGCGATCTCATTTCGAATGTGTCAACCAATTTTAATAAATTGATTTACAACATTTTATTCTCGTTTTGTTTAATGAAAAAGTATCATATCTGAGACTGACCCATGGAGTATTATAAAGTATAGGAATTCACATTCACACCACCAATTGAACACCATCAGGTTGAAACGTCATTAGATATAACCAAAATATCGAATGAGTACAACTTCAAATTTCGTATTGGAAACTAGATGTTTATAAATAAATGAATAATATACTTAGGGCCAGTTTCAAAGGTTCCGGATAAAGTTTCAAATAGTTAGCCAACACATAACGCTATCCGGCAGATAAAAAACTGGTGATATTTTTTTCTGTTTCATCGTCAAAGTCTGTGATAAACTAACTTGAGGAAAAATTTATCAGCCACAGTTTGTTTTGTCTTGTCTTTCTTTGTTTCGTATTTTCTAATATTTGTTGTTGTTTTGGTAAGCCAAAAGAAAAAAGACATTTGATAAATTAACGGAAAAAAAAATTGAAGCAGAATAAATCCAAAAAAGAATTCAAACAAGGTGACCGCCTTTTCGGCCGTTTTGGTAAGCCGAAATCGAATTCTAAATTCTTCATCTTCGAGTGTTTCAAAATAATTTGGCCTTGGGCGAAATACTCTATTAAGGGCTAGCTTCTCGCAACCATTCGTTTTGTGTGAGTTTTTATTTTTTGGGACGAATGGAAGGGACCTACAATTTTATGCCGAGTCCGAACGGCTGAATTGAGAAGCTTTTTCATGACAGTCATACTCCCGGATGTTTGTCAGACGTTCGCGAGAGGTGGCGCAGTAGAAAAAACTTTAAGATGTAATTTGTGTTTTTCCGGTGATCGAACCTGGAATCCCTCGTACAGTAGTCCAGTACACTAACCATTGCGCTACTGTGCCCATCGTTATATTCTTCAAATTCGTCTTCTAAAAATTCAAAAAAATCAATGTTAGGACTACGTTCGTCAACGAAATAATGCTCTGAAACTAGCTACATTTTTTCCAGTAACTTAAATTAAATATTTTGTTTATCCTCCGGATAAAGGATTGAAAAGCCACTTGAACCGGCTGATACTCTATCCGAGACTATATCTCTCAGATATCACTCTCAGTTTAGCTGACAGATAAGTTTCGGATAGTCTATCCGAGAGTTTATCATCCAGCTAGTCTTGAAACTGGCCCTTAGACTCCGAACAATTTACTTGATACGCCAATTGTTGAGTTATGAATATCTTTTGATTTTTTCGAAAGCAGCCTTAGTTAGTTAGTTTAAAATGGCTCTCGATAAGAGAAACACTTAGGCAGTTATTCGGCCCATTGTGCATACCACTGGGATTTGGGGAGCTTTTACTTTGCTGACTACTCATGTAAACCATTTGTTGCCTGTTTTAAAGCTGTTAGCGCCGCTGATATTCTGGCTGATAACAGATGTCCAATACGACATTCTGTGATAGTTTTTTCGGGGTTCGTAGCAAAATTCCGAATACGACGGATTCTGTGATCACCCAGATTACTTATATCACTGAGATCATTGAGAAAATAGTTTCCTAAGTGGGCCTTTCTTATATTGGCCAGTGCGGGGCAACTGCAAAGAAAGTGAGTGACGTACTCGTCCTCCTCTTCATCTCTGCAGCTTCTGCAGAAGTCATTGTATGGCAGACCAAACTCTTGCGCGCGTCTGCCTAATATGCAGTGCCCGGAGATGACATTTACGACTTTCGAGGTGCTGGATCTTTTAAGTCAAAGAAGCTCCTTGGATCTACTTGTGTCCAGAGCTGGCCAGTTGAGCCTAGCAGTATCGCAGTATCCGAGATGTTTCCATCTGCTTTTTTTTTTTAAGGGATTTTTCCGAATTCTCGATCACTCAGACCAATCCCGGTCCATTGTACTACCAGCAGAAACCCTTTTTGGTGTAGTGGTGGGGAAACTCTGATATTAATTGTTTCTCTTTATGGTCGGTGACAGAGTATTGCTGTCCCCCGCCGGAGCTCGAACCAATGCCGCTCGGGGTCACAAGCAATGACTCTAACCACTACACCGTGGCCACCGCCCTTCCATCTGCTTGCTGCGTCCGCGTGAATTATTTGTTTAGCGTAGGAAAGTGGTGCATACACGTTGGGCAGACTTATATACTTTCCAAGCCAGAGGAGCCTCGTCTTAATAGTTCGTCTACTGCACAGTTCCCTGGGATATCACAGTGGCTAGAAATCCAGCAGAGGGTGAGGTTGAAAGCAGCCTTAAAATTAAGCAAAGTGCATATGAGTATAATAGTATACTAGTGGTACATTAGTGTAGCTATTTATTATCATGTAGGTACTAACTTTCATAGCAATTATTATTTTGCTTGTCAACTCTATAATACCTTTCCTAGAATTCGAAAAGATCAACAAGATTTTGATCCGACCTACCTTATATGACTAGGATCCCCTAATGTAGGTGAATGATAAAACTGTCTCTATTTATACTGTCTAGGTACATATTTGTAATAATTCACTAAAGCAAATTATCATATAAACAATTGAACTGTTTTGATGATAGTGATAGGAATCATTACTATTGAATAACTATTAAACAAACGCTTAGTTTGTTTTGCTTGACAGTTGCATCAGTAGATTCTTTGTACTTACAATTTGTTATTTAGACTTTTTTATTCGTATGTTGTTATGTATGCTATCTTCACATACATTCTTTCTTTACCCTTTCATAACCACACTTGTGACATAACTCACGTGATTGGTATGTAAGTTGTTAATGATGAACAACAGGTTTCACTTATTTCTCAGTTATGAGAAAACGCTGTGCAGAATGCCCTGCTCCGATTCAATCTGTTTTATTCCGATTCCATCCAGTCAAATGCACAATTTACTTCGGTTTTTAGGTTTATATACCATTCAACTTCAATTGTCTTTAATTATAATCAATGAGTCAACGAAATTAATATTGAAATCGATTAATCATCCAATGGTCCATTAAAAGGAACGAGTAGAGTAAACTGGGATACATTGGAATACTATGAAGTTTGACACTTCTGTGTTACTGTGATTACGTTTATTTCTACTTTTCGAAATTTCATACAATTTCCTATAGCACCTAAGTAATTGTTTAACCTTATTTATACCTCGTACCCAACGCAATACTTGTTTCAAACCCAGGTGGCCGTGGTGTAATGATAATACATATACATAATGTCTCTTATAAACTTAGCCGCGTTTATTATACCCTCTAAAGGAGTCGGAAGGCCGATGATAACACTCTTACTTGTTTTATTATTACACGCCGATTCTGGCAAACCTCAATGATACCTTCAAGTCACAAATACCTGTACCTATTGTTCTTTCCTATTTTGCTTTAATGTTTTTCCTACTTAACATATGATATGAGCCCCTAAATACTATCAGGCACTGTCAGAGTATACTGTATTTCCTAAATAAGGGAGTCTATAGTAAGAGTACTAAAGTCAATCCGCTTCCGCTTCACTTTTAACAAAATATTCGGGGTTTGTGTCGCCCGAATATCCACATGTAAATATAATTTTCTTACGCCTAAGTGTTTCCACTTTATATATTATCAACATATTTTTATTCAATATTCAAACTGATATTTAAAATTAAATGGGTAGTTTATATGTTTTGAGAGAAACTGCAACACATAAAAACTCCTATTTATGAAATGTTAGTATGCATTTGAAGCAATAATAACTTCACAGATTTTTAATAACTGATTTGGACTCATTAACTTATGACAATTTTCCAGCATGTAAAAGCTTCCAACATTTTTTTATTTGTTAAACTAAACAACAAACGTCCAGTCGATCTTTTGTATATTTTTAAAGACATTTGACGAATATACCCTAGTTTACCCTATACATATTATGGTACATACATGCATATACAAACAAATATAGCGGAATTTTTCGGGAGCTAACTATGTAAAATGATTTTTTGTTTGGTGCTTCTTGTTCAACTAAAGGAGTAGGTACGATTATTGGCGTCATTTGAACTTTAATCTTTTTTAATGAGACTTATAAAAATATGTTTATACAATAAATGTATTCGTACATAGATACGTGATTGGTGCAGCTATTTAATATCGATTAAGTTTTTTTTTTTTAAATATGATCAAAATTATCAATCAACTTGAGTGACATATGGCACTAAAATATTTAGGTACCGAACGATCAATCTTTAATATGTATAGAAAAACGTTGGTGCGTATGTATAGACATATCTGATCATCACGGCTGACCCCAAGGTGGCGCTGGCGCTGGGGTAGCTTTTTTCCGAAAATTCTTATTTTAGCAACAATTTTTTTTTACAAAATTTGTAATGGCAAAACTCTTTGGATCAGTAGGTGGATATATGTTACTTAAGGACGTGGAGGAGAGGTAAAGGGGGATTAGCCTGATTTTAAAAGTTCTTTAAGAGTTGTACTTAATGGTGATACCAGTTTATTGCCTCTAAAAGCATTTAATAAAATGTGGGCGGGATCAGAGAAGGGACCTTGTCACTTCCATTAAAAAAATAAACACAACGAACCGATGGGCGACTTTTTTGATCTGTGGCCCCCGGGCGACGACTTTTCAAAAATTCTCTGTTTTATTCCCTTTTTACAACTTTGGCGACTATTTCCGTAAACTCAAACAAATATTCTCTGTATCCGTTATTTTCCAATATGATTCCACTGTCAAGTTAAGTACGGTTTGTTTTATTTCTTCTCCCTGATTATTGCATCTTTGATTATGCACAGAGCAAATTGTCACTGACTAAAAATGTGTGAAGGGAGTTTCAAGTGAATGAATACATAATTGAATGCATAACCTAGTCCTGTTCCTTTACTTTAAAGTTTTACGAATTTTTACTTAATGATGTTCCTTAACTCTAAAAATTCGTAAAAGGGAGCGCTTCGAGGAGCAAGATATTACCAGTCCACTAAGAATCTTACTATAGTTTTTACTCAACCAATCTCTGAAAAAGTTGTCAGCCACTTGACAATTGACAGAAGATTTAAAATTTGGCGGCCTATTTGGCAAATGCGTGAAATTACTATTCGTATTTATGGTTTGGTTTCATCAAAAAGTTGTTAAATTAAATCCGAATCACTTCCGCTAAAAAGCAAATTAGCAAATTATTTGCCTTTATCAGACATTTTGAAGTATTTTTTACCACTGCAATTTATGAATTGACAAACAAAAAGGTCACATCACATACTGCACTTTACGGAAAAACAAAATGCATCTGTCATTTTTCATAAATTACTACAAAAGCGTTCCCAAACTTTTTCGTAAGTTTGTCTCTCTGAAAAATAATATTCATCCCCACAACTACCATCTTGAGGTGCCATGAAATAAAGTCTTATGCAAAAAGGTCCAAAACGTAATTTTGGACTTTTTTTTTACTTTCAACGAGTTTTGAACCTTATTTCATTTTTGAAAGTGCATTAAATCCATTGGACATTATTGCACTCAGATATTTAAAAGAAAGACGAGCAGGGGGGTTGCAGGAGGGCAGCAAACGATTTTTGGACTTTATTTCATTTTCAAAATGCAAATTACGTTTTGGACCTTTTGCATAAGACTTTATTTCATTGCATCCCATCTTGACAGTCTTTTCAATATGAAAATTAGGCGAGGATCATAATTTGGCGCAATTCATACACGCGACCTTGCTATATGAAAACTGCAAATCTCGAAAATCTAAATCTTGAAATCTTAATTTTTTGCATTGAATATTATGTATCTAGGTACCTACATTATATTTAACTCTTTTTGGTTTGGGATATTTATGACTGACTAACAGCCAGTCAGGACAAACTCTTATCGTATAGACTTGTTTTGTTCAATGCTTCATATTATAAGTACTAGACCATCCTCAGGAATGCAAGGAATCAAAAATCAAGCGCCATTATAACGAGATCTATAAACCTTGAAAAGTTTTGAATTCATTTTATCTCCAATCAATATGATGTAGGTAGGTATGGAAATTATTCCAAACACATCATTTGTATACATTTTACATTTATTTTGTTCCAGTAAGATGTTAGCTAATTAGGTTGCAAACTATATTATAGTGCGATTTACCTTGTGTATGTGTTCTACATACTTGTCAGAATATAAATAGAAACGAACGTGCTCTATAGGTCATTCTGTTAAAAGTGTTTACACGACACAAGTTATAAAAGACTAACTTAATTTTTAGTATCTATAACCTCAAAGTATTAAGAATTTATTAGGTACTATAGCAAACAAGTAAACAAATATTTCTATTCGAGTGGCTTTTTATTTATGTTGCTCAAAATGAAAACTACCATCAAATTCAAGCATTGATTCCAAAGCGCCTGCAGTTTAATTATGACAAATTCTTGTAGGTACGTATATATCATCGATAAATCACAAATAGAGATTTTTTTCTGATTTTTGAATCGAAATAGTTCTTATTTCAATAAATTCGTTATCATACCTAATGCGTTGCGCAAAAAAAAAACTGTATGTCGCTAAAGGGTTATCATTACAGGGCAAAAATCGTATCACAAATAAACAAGCAATCAGCGTACAAAATAATATTTCGAAATTTATATTTGTAAGGGGGGGAGTAGGCGAATTACTTGCCGGGCGGAACGCTCAGCGGAGTAATTTCCTAGCCTTAGCTGAAAAAATGGGAAGACTACTGGCCTGGCGGGACGCTTAGCGCAGTAGGTTCCAAATTATCTGGAAATTGGAACAATTGAAGGAACTGACACTTATTATTTTTTTTAAACTTTTATTAATCACACAGTAGGTATCTAGGTATAAGTTTTTTACATCAGTTGATAGGTAATTATATAAAATTTTCAAAGTTGTCTTATGACAATTCACCCAGTAAGTGAGTGTGACTTTTATGAACAAATAGAAATTAAAATTATTAATTTTATAAAAATATTCATTTAGGGTGGTAGCTTGCTACATATTGATGTTGATTTTGCATTATATGAATCTACTTACGATTAAAGATTTATTTAAGTTTAAATACGTTGCTCCACTCGGCGACAACAACTGACAGAATACAGAGACGAGCAGTTGGCCTAATAGAAGATCCCTCGCTTATAAAGGGTCCGCCAAATAACTTTTTTTTTTGAGAATGCTATACAAAAAACTACTGAATATTTTCTCAAATTTCTTTTTTTATTTGAAAGTACAATCCTTCCGGTTAATAATGGAAAATAATTTCATTCAAATGGCTGCCTCGGCTGGCCATGCAGTAGCCTACACGATCGGCCCAATTTTTAAGCACATTATCGATTGTGTGCAGCTGTATTTCACCAATGGCTTCACGAATATTGTCCTTTAAAGCGTCAATTGTCTCTGGCATGTCGGCGTAATACTTATCTTTTACGGAACCCCACAAATAATAGTCCAACGGTGTCAAATCGCAGCTCCGCGGTGGCCAAACGACATCAGCTCTGCGGCTGATAATGCGATCTTCAAAAACAGGGCGCAAAACATCGAGTGTAGCTTCGGCTGTGTGGCACGTAGCGCCGTCCTGTTGAAACCAAATGTTGCCAATATTCTCC
Source organism: Cheilosia soror (assembly GCA_949372485.1). Lineage (NCBI taxonomy): Eukaryota > Metazoa > Arthropoda > Insecta > Diptera > Syrphidae > Cheilosia > Cheilosia soror. The sequence goes on from OX443561.1 coordinate 158,312,969, forward strand.
TCTTCAATTTTTGTGCACAAATATTCGTTCAACATGGCCCGATAACGATCGCCATTGACTGTAACGGCCACTCCTTGCTCATTTTCGAAGAAAAATGGCCCTATTATGCCTCTGGACCAAAATCCGCACCAAACAGTGACTCGTTTTGGGTATATCGGCTTTTCAATGTATGCGTGCGGGTTTTCTGTGCCCCAAATGCGACAATTTTGCTTGTTTACATACCCGCCAAGATCAAAATGAACTTCATCTGAAAAGATGATTTTTTTGGCATCTTCTCTAAGTCGATCGCAGGCCCACTTAGCGAAACGAAAACGCATTGGATGGTCAGTTGGCTTCAACTCCTGAACCAATTGGAATTTGTATGGCATCATACCAAGGTCTTTATGCAAAATTCGTCTCAATGATGTCTCCGAAATGTTCAATTGTTGAGAACGACGGTGAATTGATGTTGATGGCGCTTCACGCACACTTTCTGTCACAGCAGCAATTTTCTCGGGTCGCACTGTTTTTGGCTTTTCACGCTTTGGTTTATCGATGAGGATGCCAGTTTCTTTCACTTTTTTCACAAGATAACGAACATACGGAGCTGAAGGTGCTTCTCTTCTTCCAAAATCCGTACGCAATTTTCGCACACATTCTGCAACATTACCATGATTTTCCAGCGTTGTTCAAGCGTATACACAACCATATTCGTTCAGCGGAAGGATAAAACTAATTATCTGTCAAATCAGACATGAGCTAAGTGTTACCATTCGCGAAATAAGCACTAGTTGAAACAAAAAAAACGTTAGATGGCGGACCCTTTATAAAGTCTAGAGCCACTAGTCGCTGAGCCTATTCTATATTATGGGAACTTAAAGACATCATTCACCGAATAGTGATAACGAATTCACATCAACTATTAGCAAATACATTTGACGACCTCGAGACCTCACGCAATCCTCCAAAACTATCTGTGGCCACAGAACCAGATGACGTTAAAACTCACTTCGTGGAGATACATATCCAGAAGACTTACTATACGCTGTACAAGAACCTATAACGTTCGTATTTCCCGATAGAAGTCAGAAGAAAAAAAGTGAATGTGCAACGTACATTCGTTCTATTTATTTAGTTGCATCATGAATATTATTGGCTCTAGGTCTGGTCTGGTAGGTCTATTATGTGTTTCAACATATGTATGGACATTTATTTGATACCAACTAACCGGCTTCGGTCGAGTACAAAAATTCGCGCGAATTTTTAATTTTCACACCCCAAATCGATCCTCCCTTGCTCAACATTTTTTTTTTGGCTACGCCTTTAGATTCTTCCTACGGTAAATTTTATCCCTCATATGGTGCAAGGAGTTACCACCTACAATAGTCTGCTTGCCTTGCATCAGATATTTAAAACTTTCCAACTACTGCATTTAAGGCTGATTGAAGATGCGTTAGGAAAAAAAGGAAACTCACCATAATAACGGTTTATTTGTGATGTCTTTAGTGATATGCATTATCTTGAATGAAATGAAAAAGTGTCCCCAAACTGTTAATATTGCAATCAATGACCGATTATTATTAATTCAAACGGAATAAACAAGTTTTTCTTATGGAACGATAGCATTTGGTCTTATGTCTCAAAATAATTTGGCTTTATCTTGCTTTGTAGAATGTTACAATTTGGTCTTATGACGCTTTCCAAACCGTCTGAAAGCCAAATTTAAAAACGTGGCCTTATGTCACGGCACCGATTAATGCTACCCATAAAAATTGTGGATTATGTCCCATTTTTGAAAAATAAATTATGGACTTATATCCCACTTCGGTGAGACATAAGTCCATAATCAAAATATGGAATTATGTCCCACCGAAGTGGGTCATAAGGCCATTATGGACCATTATGTCTGTAGGGTTGGGGATTGAGGGTGACAGCGTATTCCTGAGATGCTCTTGCTGAAAAATCCGAATTGGCTGATTGGGTTGACAGCCGATGAAATGCTTTTGGGTTGTTCGTAACTCCTTCGTCTTTCACCAAGTTGAATTTGCTAAGGAGAGAACAAAGTTCTTTTGCAGTACCGAGCAGTACAAAGAAAAAGAAACGCAAGACAATATTACCTTTTTAAACCAACTTTATTGAGTGTCTGAGCCGAACTAACAATTCAGAAAATAAATTACTAAGCCAGTGGCCGCTTTAGTCACTGTGGTGAAAAACTAATTAAATACATAATCTAATTACTGTATTTTAGAATGAGTAACTAAAATGAGTGTAATATTTAGTCATTATGATGCCTAAAAGTATGCAATACAGTTTGGCTTTATAATTGCTAAACATAAATTTAAAACATAAATACTGCATATTATTTAGTGCATTGGATCATGACGCGAACATTCCGGCCTCCCTTTGCAGTAATGCAAAAGTCGAAAAGCGAAATAATTAAAAAATTCTTTATCAAAAAAAATAAAATCCATCGGTGGAGGTATTTGTTAAAGAAGCGCCTCGACTCGCTCCTGCGCGAATGGTTAGTAAATCCATCGTCGGGGGTTGGTTTAATGAGTGCCCCTACTCACTCACACATGTTAGTGGGGATATATCTATAATTCACATCGTAAATACAAAAGTTAAGAATACGAACGTACTACAACTTAAATATAAATAAGGTGCTGTGCATTTAATAATATACATAAAAATGATTATTATAGGGTAGATATAATAATGAAATCTTATCTAATTAGTAGCTAGATGAACTTGGAGCAAATCATTATCGACGGGCAACAGGCATAATTTTACTATTGGGCGAACAATTTCGCCATTTTGGGTTTTAACAGTAGCGACACGAATCATTCCATCCTTTCCTGGGTGTACCGCAGTAATTTTTCCCAACCGCCACATCGTAGGCGGCAAATTCTCGTTTCTAATCACAACTATATCACCAAGCTGGACATTTCTTTGAGGATACTTCCACCTGTTTCTACGTTGGAGCTCTGATAAATACTCGTCTTTCCACCTTTTCGCGAATGAGTGCAACATTTGTTGAACCGCTTGCCAATTCTTCAGTGTCGAACGTTCATTGCTGTGACCTTCTGGCAAAGAAAGCAAAGGCGAACCCTTTAAGAAGTGACCTGGAGTCAGAGGAAAGGGTTCGAAGGGATCTTCGCTCAGTGACGAAATAGGACGAGAATTCATACAGGATTCTATTTTGACTAATAAAGTTGTGAATTCTTCAAAACTTAATTTTGAGTTTGCCACGACCCGTTTGAAATGATTTTTGAAAGATTTAATACCGGCCTCCCAAAGACCGCCCATATGCGGTGCGCCTGGTGGTATAAAATTCCATTTTAGGTCTCTGGACAGATATGCTTTTTCGACTTCTGAAGTCGATTCTGAAATTGCTTTGCGAGTTTCCCTAGTGAGAATGTTGTTTGCACCTACAAAGTTTGTTCCGTTGTCGGAAAAGATTTGCTTAGGAACCCCCCTTCTCCCAACAAATCTATCAAACGCAGCTAGAAAAGAATCGGTAGATAGACTACTTACAGCTTCTAGATGTACGGCTTTTGTACATAGACAAATGAAAAGGCAAGCGTAGCCCTTCAGGGATTGATAAAATCGACCCTTTTGAACTTTCAGGTCAAAAGGTCCTGCAAAGTCTAACCCGACATTAGCAAAGGGAAATGAAAACTGAACTCTCTCTAATGGGACAGACCCCATTAGCTGAGTCTGCAGCTGCTTTTTTTTGTAAAACACACGCTTTACAAGTGTTTAAATATGATTTAACTAAATTTTTAAGTTTAAGGATCCAGTAATTCTTCCGAATCAATAGTAACATCAATCGGTTACCTCCATGAAGCGAGATTTTATGAATGAAATCGACCAAGAGTCTGGACAAAGGGCAGGAATATGGCAAAATTATAGGAAATTTTTCGTGATATCCTAAATCAGCATTTTTTAGTCGACCATTCACTCTCATTATTCCTTCAGAATCGAGGATAGGGTTTAAAGACAAAATTGTGCTTTTTTTGCATAAAAACTTCGAGTTGGACAAGGCCTCATACTCTTCAGCAAAATAACGTTTTTGAGTTAATTGTGTTAATCTATGTTTAACAAAGGCGATCTCCTTATGAGTGAGAGCAGAGGAGATACATCTGCTCTCTGCTCGACTCTTGGGATGAGTCCTTTTGAAAAAACGAAAGATATACGCCAATACATTTAAAGCTCTAGGAAGCGATGAGAAATGATTTAAAATATCAAAATCGGAATCGCGATTCAAAAGAAAAGCCTTGACCTTTCTTTCTTCCAGATTCCAAGTAGGATCTTTATGAATTTTGATGTTGGGCCAAAACTCTGAAGAAAGCTTTAACCAACTAGGACCACACCACCACAAAGAAGTATTAATAAGAGTTTCTGGCATAACACCTCTTGAACTTAGGTCAGCCGGATTATGTTCCGATGGAACATGTCGCCATATGCTATCTTTGGGACTCTCCGTTTGTATCTTGGATACTCGGTTTCTAACAAATGTTTCCAGACGAGAAGGACAATCGTGAATCCAATAAAGGACAATCATAGAGTCTGTCCAAAGATAGACGGCACAACGTTCTAAGTTCAGGCTGGCTTGAACGATATTTATCAATTTGGTCAACAAGACCGCTCCGCAGAGCTCTAAGCGGGGAATTGATATGGCCTTAATCGGTGCCACTTTCGTTTTCGCGCAAAGAAGATGAGTGGTAGTTGCTCCCGATGGAGACGTAACCCTACAGTAAATGGATGCCGCATATGCATTCGCAGATGCGTCGCAGAATCCATGCAGTTCTATCACAACATCTGGGGAGTAGTTAATCCATCTTGGGATCTTAATCTCCTTTACTATAGGAAAAGATTTAACGAAATTCGTCCAAATTTCCAACCGATTTGGATTAATTGGAGAGTCCCAATCCGTTTTGTCTTTCCAAACGTGCTGCATTAAAATTTTCAGCAAAATTGTTGTCGGAGCCAACCAACCAATAGGATCATAGATTTTCGCTATGTTTAAAAAGAGTTCGCGTTTTGTTAAAGGAGCGTTTGGCTCGCTAAATGGTTTACATCGAATATAGAAGAAATCTTCCTTAGCATTCCAGCCAATACCTAATACCTTGGTGTTGGAGCATTCATCCAATAATAGAAAGTGTTGGTCCAAAATATCACTTTTCGGAATATTTTCCAGCAATCGCGGGTGATTTGCAGTCCATTTTTTAAGGGAAAAACCACCAGATGAAAGAAGCGAATTAAGTTCATTTTGAAGAGCGATTACAGACGCTATGTTAAATCCCCCAGAAAAGACATCATCAACATAGAAGTCTGTTAACAGCACTTCCTTTGCTAGCGGATACTTATGTCCTTCATCTGCGGCAAGTTGTTGCAAAGTGCGTATTGCCAGATATGGAGCGCAATTTACTCCGAACGTAACTCTGTTTAGTTCAAAGTCTTCGATTTCTGAAACAGTTGATTGAAAGAGGATTCGCTGAAATCGGCGATGATCTTCGTGGATAAGTATCTGCCGATACATTTTCTCAATATCGCTATTGAAAACATAGGGATATTTACGCCAACGTAATAAAACAGCTTGCAGATCGTTTTGTAAAGAGGGACCGCAGTACAAAACGTCGTTAAGACTGACACCTTTATCTGAGAGAGCACTTGCGTTAAACACTACTCTTACTTTTGTTGACGTACTGTCTGGCTTTATGACCGCGTGATGGGGTAGATAAAAATGAGCACGTTGGAGATTTAAACATCTTTTGGGCAATTTAACCATGTGGTTGAGAGAAATGTACTCATTTAATACATTAGTATACTCTTCCTTCAAAGTAACTTCTTTAAGAAGACGCTGTGCTTGACGAACATATTGCATATATGCATTGTTTCGCGAATTGCCAAGACAGTGGTCACCAAAATTGGGTTTAAATGGCAATTTGACTATATAACGGCCTTCTGGCGTTCGAGTAGTCGTACTGAGATATAAGTTTTCACAAAACTTTTCTTCTTCAGTCATGGGTTTGACATCGGAAACTTGTTCAACTTCCCAAAACTGTTGAATTTGTTTGTCCAAAGAAAGCTCACTAAAAAACGATCTATAGGTGGGGCTTGTGGAGATTTCGTCACATGGTCCTGATAGGATCCATCCGAAAACCGTATTTTGTGCGATTAAGGAACTTGATTGTTCTCGTTTTACACCGTCTCGTAAAAGAAGGGGATAAATATCGGCACCAATTAACATGTCTACTGACGAAGGTTTTTCAAAATGTGGGTCTGCTAGTCTTAAGTTCTTTATATCAACCAAGTTTGATATATCAATAGCACGTGAGGGAAGATTACCTGTCAAACGTTTTAAGACTATCGCATTTACAGGAATTTGAATAGATGGGTCTATGCGCGACTCTAGAGTAAGAGAGCATATACTGCTTGAAATTTCACTTTCAATTTTGCCGATGCCGCAAACTGTGGCACTTGTTCTAGATGTATCTAGTTTCAATCGGTTGGCTACCGATTGCAAAATGAAAGTTGCTTCGGAACCAGGGTCTATGAGGGCACGTAGCAAGAATGTTCTACTGTGCACACTAATTTTTACGAGCGCTGTGGCTAGTAAAACCTTTTTATGTTGTGTTACAACATGACTTCGAAAATTGCTTGTAGAAGGTTGAGGATCTTCTTCAGAGCTATTTCTTTCCGTTTCAGTTGGCTGACGGGGTTGTCGGGGATTTGTAGAAGTGGACTGTATTGGGGTAGTAGTTAGTTCGGTGGAACTGACACAAATATCAGTAGATGTGGTGTGCTGCACAGGAGTATTTGAAACATGGAGTAGAGTGTGATGTCTTTTGCCACAATGGCTGCAAGAATTTTTGCTTTTGCATTCGTAAACTGAGTGGGTGAGTGCTAGGCAATTGTAGCAGTACCTATGACTTTGTACTACTTTTCTTCGGGACGAGGTATCCATATCTAGGAAAATTTTGCACGATCGCAGTGGATGATTGCTTTTGCACAGTTTACAGGCGGAATATTTTTGCTCGATGTGAAAATTATTCACCTTTTTTGAAACTGCATTTAAAGCGTTACTTTTCTTATAATTTTGTTTCACCTCTTCAACAGATTCGAGTACTCTGTATCTCGAAGCAAGAAATTCATCCATATCTTTCCACGTAGGGACTTCACTTTGATTAGAAAGACTTTGCTCCCAGAGAAACAATGTGTTTTCTGGAAGTTTCTGTGAAACAGTAAATGTGATGATTGGATCCCAATTTTTTATATCTATTTTGTAGCTAGATAGAATCGCTAAGGAATCAGTGACAGTTCTATGAAGTTTTCTCAAAGCAACACCATTCTCTGTGGTAATTGAATGAAGAGAAAATAAAATCTTCAACTGAGTATTGATAAGAACTCTCTTGTTCTCATATTGGTTTTTCAAAGCATCCCAAGCTAATAGCAGATTATCACCTGTTAGAGAGAATTTTGCCACAATATTATGAGCCTCGTTTTTGGTTTTGAGGCGGAGGTGGTATAACTTTTCTACTTTGCTTAGCTTAGGATGTTCCATATAAACCGATGTGAACATGTCACGAAATGACGGCCATGATTGGTAATCCCCTTGAAAACATTCTGCATCACATGGAGGCACTCTTACAAACCATTCAGGCTCGGTCTTAACGATTTGCGAAGGAATCGATTGATTGTCCTTTGTATCCTGAGTTGAACTTTTATTAATAAGGTCAATCATCGACCCAACTGTAGCGAAATAACTTTCAGAAACGCTTAAATATTTCGTTCGAATGGCAAGAAGCTTCGTGTCATCCAATGTATTATCAACATTTCGAAGACACTTTAAATACATTGCTTTGAAATCGCACCATAAAGTTTCAATTTCAGTTTTTCGAGCAACTAATGCGCCGGGAGTAATCGTTTCTTTTTGAACTTCGCGATAAATTTTAATAAATTCATTAACTTGCCTCACGTGGAAAAAGTATTCTTCATAGAGCGACATTTTAGAATGAAATTGTTATAATCCTTTAATAAGATTGATAATAATTGAAGCGTCAATCAAAAAAATGTAGAGAAAGATGGAAAAAACCTCAAGAAAGATTTAATTAAAATTCAGGTCGATTATTCGAAACGAGTGCGCAATCCAGAGAAATGCTTGGTTACTTCGAACAAAGGATTTTACCACGAGGTTTACACCGTTGAAAAAAAGGAATGAACCGTTTTGTCAGATGACCAAAAGCCAAAAAAACCGTAATGTGACTGCACTATTCACCGTTTGCCTATCGACTCGAAATGCCCCGTTCTAACACTTTTTCTATACTTAGATACATAAAATTGTTGAAATTATAATCACTTGAATAACTTTAGTTGTAAAAAACCATAAAAATAGCATGAATGTAATACTAAGCAAAAATATCACACTATCGCCTAATAATTTAATCTATCTTGACTCACTTGAAATAGATATAGAATAGAGAAATATGCACAGCACCTACCTTTGGGTTTGGGATGAAAGGAACTCGAATGGGTTTTCTCGTGTCTGCTGCTTAATCCGGGTCGACTGGACCAAAAAATGTAGGGTTGGGGATTGAGGGTGACAGCGTATTCCTGAGATGCTCTTGCTGAAAAATCCGAATTGGCTGATTGGGTTGACAGCCGATGAAATGCTTTTGGGTTGTTCGTAACTCCTTCGTCTTTCACCAAGTTGAATTTGCTAAGGAGAGAACAAAGTTCTTTTGCAGTACCGAGCAGTACAAAGAAAAAGAAACGCAAGACAATATTACCTTTTTAAACCAACTTTATTGAGTGTCTGAGCCGAACTAACAATTCAGAAAATAAATTACTAAGCCAGTGGCCGCTTTAGTCACTGTGGTGAAAAACTAATTAAATACATAATCTAATTACTGTATTTTAGAATGAGTAACTAAAATGAGTGTAATATTTAGTCATTATGATGCCTAAAAGTATGCAATACAGTTTGGCTTTATAATTGCTAAACATAAATTTAAAACATAAATACTGCATATTATTTAGTGCATTGGATCATGACGCGAACAATGTCCCTGCGCCAGTTGGAGCGCACATCAATGGTGTGTCCAGTGTCGCTGCCCTGTATTTAATTAAAGCCACGATGTAAATACCGAAACTTATTTTCTCTTGAGCTGTAAAAATTAAGCTAAAAAAATGCATTTTACAAATTCTTTTTATCTGTGGAGACATCTTTGGTGCAAACAGTGTACCACAGGGAAAATCGATCTATACCTGGTTAACATTGGCATCCCACATAATACACACTGTCGCAGTTGTAATGACGCAACCGAAAAAGAAACTCTCATTCACTACCTATGCGCTTGTCCTGCACTAATAATAATAATAATAATGAAGAGGGTTTAGTGCACTGCGACTTTGTGGTCTATTGTGCCCCCTGCTTATACCTTGGAAAGGTTCATGCCCTTTTCCAGAGCCCCATCGCATTACAGTTCCGTTAGGAACTGTGTTTGAGGGTTTTTGCTCTGTCTCTAGACTTGGCAAGAATATCAACTTTAGAGCACTTCAACCAGTCCAGTTTCTTTTATGAATCTGAGAATGAGTAGTGGGTCCATGGTTTGTATATCCTTATCTGTTATCTGGTACTTGCCCAGATGTTTGATCCTCCTGTGGGTCAGTGCCCCACAGGATTCTAGAATGTGATCTGGGGTTTCTGCGTTTTCGTTGCAGAATCTGCAGACCCTTTTTTCTGATAAACCCATTTTCCTCAGATGTTCTCTCAGTCTGCAGTGTCCCGTTAGGAGACCTGTGAGGATTCTTAGGTTGTTTTTGCTTAGACCAATACACGCTTTGAATCTTTTTAGGTTATAGTTCCCTAGAAGTTCCTTAGCTTGCCTTAGGCCCTGAAGGTTTTTAAAAGATGCGGTTCTTTTTTCTTTTTCGATTCTCCCGAACTCTTCTCGTAGGGTATGTTCCCCTATGCCACAGAAGGGTTCCGGTCCTATGAATGGCTCCGCTGCTCCCTGTCTTGCCAGAGAGTCCGCGGCCTCGTTCCCCATGATGCCTGCATGACCAGGTATCCAGCAGATGGTTACTCTGTTGTTCTTACCTAATTCATTAAGCCTGTGCAGGCATTCCCACACAAGCTTGGATTTTATTATATAAGCCTCAAGTGCCTTAATGGCGGCTTGACTATCCGACATCACTGCTATATCGCAGTTTCTGTAGTTTTTCTTGAGAATTATCCGAACGCACCTATCTATAGCACATATTTCGGCTTGAAAGATGCTGGTACATTTGCCCATGGATTCGTAGTGCTTAGTTCCTGGCCCAAACACTCCTGCACCAGTTCCTTCCTCCGTTCTCGATCCATCTGTATACCACTTTACAGTGTGGTTGCTCAGTCCATAGATCGTGGATTCATTGCTCCAATGTTTCTTATTGCTGAGCTTCGTTGTGAAGTTTTTCTTAAAATTGAACCTCCTGATACTATCATCCCTGGGTATAGCTAGAAGTGGAATTTTTGCGAGTAATACATCGTACTCTTTCGAGCCAATGCATTTCTCCCTTCCGATTCCTTCTTTTGCCATCCTTACGATAGTTTTTTCCGCCGTGTCCTCAACCATGAGGTGTAGAGCAGTTAGCTCTAGGAGTACCTCCATGGCTGCAGTTGGGCATGTACGCATTGCTCCGGTGATGCAAAGGCACGCCAGTCTTTGCACTTTGTAGAGAATATCTCTTGTTGTGACTAGGCTGGTTCGTTTTGCCCATGCTACAGCTCCGTATGTGATCATGGGTCTCACAATTGCAATGTACATCCATCGCAGGATGCTTGGGCTGCATCCCCACGATTTGCCTGCTAAACTCTTACATATCATAAGAGCGCGTGTTGCCTTCTTTGAAATCTCTTCCGTGTGTTTACGCCAGATGAGTTTACTATCTAGGTGTAGTCCTAATAGGTATTTTACTTCATTGACTGGTATCAGTGTCGTGCCTGATAGTCGTATTGCTTTCAGTCTCTGAAGTTTTCTTTTCCTTGTGAATGGCACTATAGTTGTTTTCGCCGGATTGATGTTTAGTCCCGCGGTATGGCACCATTCTTGTGTTACTCTCAATCCTCTCTGTATGATGTCGCAGAGGGTTTCCTCAAACTTTCCCCTGGCAATCAGTACTATGTCGTCGGCATATGCCTGACAGCTGATGCCAAGGCTGGTTAATTTTTCCAGTAGCTCGTCCACAACTAGGCTCCACATTAAGGGTGATAGTACCCCTCCTTGCGGACATCCTCTAGTTGTGTTTACTGTGATAGTCCCGGTTGACGTTTGAGTCTCCGCTGATCGAGTGCTCAGCAGTTCGCACATCCACCTGGATATTGTACTGTTTACACCTTTTCTTTCCAGGGATCGTCTGATAGCCTCGTGGGAGGTATTGTCAAACGCACCTTCAATGTCAAGAAAAGCTCATAGTACCGTCTCTTTTGTGTTCAGAGCGCTTTGGATCACCTCCGTTAGCTTATATAAGGCGGTCTCTGTTGATCTGCCCGCTCTATATGCATGCTGACGATGGTGTAGGGGGATGTGGTTAGTACTTCCTCCCTCAAGTAATTGTCCACTGCTTTCTCTGTTACTTCTAGAAGAAACGACGTTAGGCTAATGAGTCTGTATGATTTTGTATGTCCTGCACTAGCGAGGACTAGACAGCGAACTATGGGTAAACCCTTCTTCACATCCCTCGAGGAAGTTTCGAAGAATAGTATCAAAGAACTTATAACCTTTTTGAATTCCACAGGCTTGATCTAAACCACCCTTCGACATACTTACAACAACCAGGTCAAATGAGTATGTGGTAACAAAATGGCACATAGTATATTCTACTTGCGTTTTATCTGAAACCGCCACTCCTACCAACCTACCTAGGGCAAAATTAAAAGTAGAAATTAAAGTTAGTTTTGATATTAGTAGAACTAGAGTTTAGTGACTGTTTATTGGTAAGGCCGAATATGTGTCAGCAGAAATATCTAAATGTTCAAGCCACATACGTATGTGGCATACTTATTTTATTTATTTATTTTTGAGACTAATTTAGATTTTTATTTACTATTACCCCTCTTTTATGTGTCTTGTGACTTAGCAGTCTAAATTAAGTCAATCATAATGTGCGATTTTGTGAACATGCGCTCATTTCAAGTGATGTTTGCTGTCAGCCAAAATATGATTCTCAGGTTGCTCATGTGTCATGTACTTATATCACCTGACATGTCTACCGAATCGCTAACACCATTTACCTAGGTGACAGATTTATCACGACGGCCGCTGCGATAGAAATTAAGATGAAATTAACACTTCAAGTTTCTTTGGATCTAAAAGTGAACTTAAGCGCAATGCCGCTGATGCGAATGGCCAATACGTGTTTACTGATGTTTGGATACAATGGTATATCTCATTGTATCCAAACTTCTATCATTTCATATTATAGAAAAATAAAAAACTATTTTTTTTCGGTTTATTTATCAGAATCACTAATAACGTTCTTTTTTAAAGTAATACACCTTTACACAACATTTTTATACCAACATTACGTAGGTATGTGTTTATGAATATATCTACCAAATTAGTTTTAATAAAACAAATCCTGAATGAAATGTATTTATTTATTACTTTCGAATCCGAATGCATAATTAGTCAACAGAGTGTTCATATTTTTATGGCTGATTTTAGTATTAAATAGATTATTTATAGCTGTATATAATACCCCCTTAAGAAATTATTTTGTATGTATATTTACTTATATGTTTAACGATAACAATCTTGATAATCGGATCCACTATGGGTATACCTACTCTCTCGATACATGTTACCAATCGTATAAATACATTGTATAGTATGAGCGAGCAACACTGTCGAACGACAATCTGTGTTGCAGTCACATTTATCTCATTTGCTAAGCAAACTTCAGTAAGTGGCCTTTTTTTGTACAACATGTTTGAGGAGTTGTAAGAAGGGGTCTCTTAAGAATCTGTCTGAACTGGCAATAATAAAAAAAAGCAAGAACAACGTTTAAGTAAATATGATTGACGTACACAATGAAATACAGGAATTCCTGTCTGCGGGTTATTAAATCGCCGCCATTCGCACCCCGTCATCGGGGTGCATGTCTAAAACAAAAGTCTGGTACTGAGCATGAGGTTTTTAAAAATAACTCCCAAGGTTAGGCGATTTTTTCTATCCCAGTGCATAATATACAAAGTTGATGAATGGGCCGGTGGCATGCAGTGCAAATATGTCTATTTTGGTTGTCGCCAAATGCCAAGTTGACGTATTGCCGTAGAGTTAGGACCCGATACTGTAATGCAGTCGATAACCAGTTTTTATGGAATTGCGTGGTACACTCTGGCTTGCTGTGGCTGTAATTACACGCCCATCAGCCGGCCAGTTACCGGACAGAGATATACTACGCACCTCATTGCATGAGGAGAAGGTGCTTGACCGACAACGGTGCCCGGCAATTAGCCACTATGACAGGAAGAAAAATCTTGATCTGATATGAGGCTATTTGCATACACAAGTGCCAATACCAGTCGCATCACAACTCACATCAGGATGCGTGTAGATTAATTGCAGCCATATCGATTAGGGCATTCAGAAACAAGTTGATCCAATTGGAATCGATCGGCACTTAATTGGTCCGCGAAGGTGTGTCATATAGCGACATGGTATACTCTCAGCGTGCACATGTGATTAGTTAGACGCAGGCATGGCTATGTTTATATAGGTACGGCAGCTACTTATTAAGTGGTCTCCAGTGGTTAAGTGGCTCGAATGCAACTGTGTGGGCAACCGATTGGCCAATTGTGGCGATCGATGTGCTTATATTATTGCTTTGAGTTTCAGTCATACCAACTCATTAGCTAGAGCGTAATGTTGTGCATTTTTCTTTCGATTTGCACTCGCCAACTAATCGGGCGTTGATTTAGATGTGACCTTGTAGGTACTGCCATCAGGTGTCTGGTTCCATACCCATTCCCATTGCATCTCAGATTCGATCCCCTGCTGGCAGAGTGTGAACTTTCAGTAAGTCCTGTCATAACAATTTCTTGTCAGAAAGCCGCCAGGCTTTGTAATCGTTTAAGGACAAACACCTTTCAAAAATTACAAGTACATGTACAGTAGACACGATTCAAGAGCCACACCAATAAATATATGTACACATTGCTTTTGCGGTTAGGGCTTGAAAAACGCAAAACACAACCGCAAAAGGCTCAGGCAGTGTGAGCCAATTAAGAAGCCTGTGGATGCATTCAATTAGCGAGTCAAGAAATTATTGTCACATGCACAGCGTGGTTGCAATCGAAGTCAACTAACCTCAAGTGTCCAGCTCTATTGCGCAACGAGCCTGACAACACTTTATGATGCATCGGGAATATAAACTCAGTTACACGCATTTGCAATTATACAGTGCGGGACATGCTGACATTAAAGTGAAATAAAATAAAACGAAATATTTTAGTATATGCGATTATTGTTGCGTAAAATTGCAAAGCACTGGTTGGAGCTGCACTTTGCAGGCTCACTTACCAAAAGCCTGGACTAGCATATCTTAAATGCTTTCGACATGCGCTCAAGTGATATCGAGGTTCAATGTTACTGCGAGCAAGAGCAAGTCTATAAAACCTTGTCAGGAAGATCAAGCGAGATAACTTGAGAAGATTAAGTTACCTACCATGTACGGCACCTCCTTAATTGTATACGAGATTTGATATCGATCTAAAATGCTATGGGAAGACATTCTTCGGTGGCGTTGGCATCCTTGGAGGCTTTTGGCTTCCTTATTGCATGCATCAACATACCTATGTGTCCGGCGAATGAGAAGAACACCGGAACAACATTTTGCATGTTACCATACGAGTATAGAAGAATATTTGTTCTGGTATCCTTTCAGGTTTCAGCGAACCAGTTTTGTACATATTAATTTTACTGGAAGTTAACATGCGACTGTCTTGTGAAGCATTTCATATTTCATTGTCGTAAGCTGTCAAATTTGGTTTGGGCGATTTGTAAAAAGAGTTCCTGGGATAATGCTCGACCACGAGTGGAGTCATTTTTAAGAATGGTAAATTAATATCGCGTGTTGTGCATGACAGTCCCAATGAAAGGCTGCAATACTTTTGAAAGTTGAATGTCAAGCATTATTCATCCTACATAATAAAGTGTAATGTGGTGAGTGCCGACAAAAACAGTAGTTGTTTTACAAGAAACCCGTCTGTTTGTGGTCGATAAGGGAAAGCTCTGTTTTGGACTACTTGCACTTTGATTTTAACCAATTTAGAAATATTTGTTGTAAGGAAAGGTTATTTTGGGTGTCGATAGTTAATCGTTGATCGACAACAACTGTCGAATGTCGAACGATGGAGAACTGTGATTGTCGATTGCGATCGATATTTGTTGATTTTACAATGCCTGATCGATGCTTTCTCTTAGCTTACGAATAGCTAAAACCAATCGACGCAATCGACAATTGTCGTGACGATCGCTGATCGACAATCACAAGAAGGACCTTGTTTTTAACACATGAATTGTTGTTGATTATAAATAACCTGATCAGTTTGAGTAGGAAAGGCAGGCAGAAAAAGATACTCCTATATGGAGTATTCGGAGTGGCTTTGATATCGAACATGCCAAAGGTTCATTTCTTTGTATGACTTTAATCATACTTTAATTCCCGGTAAGGAAGACCTTTATGATAATATGCTTGAATGTATATGGGCTTTAATTCTAGGGTCCAATAACTGCATTGAATTATATCAAAAGACTTGGTTTTGTGTCAATATTTCCTGTTTGGGTACTACAGAAACAAAGCCAAGAGAAAAATTTAATGAACAGAATTGTTACATCTGCTTTAAACCTCACTCGTCAAAAATAGAGCTGTTGCACCGCCTGGTTGCTGGAGTTGGATAGTGGATTTGACAAAATATTCCCAAGAAAAATACGGAAAAACCACTATCAACATAAAAAGCTGGTGTGCATGGTGCATCATAAAAGAAGTTGCCTTTGGTGCGACCGCATAGGGCTCCGCCGTACTATGTGCTGCTGAAACAAAATGATATGGAATGTTCTAGTTATTATTTATATTTTGGACACCTATTTTCAGCGCAAAGATCCGTCTTTTGGCACAACAATTTTTTGTATAATAGTATTGCCAAAATACGAGAAGGTGGAGCCTCTGCACAAATTTTTTTCAACATCAAACTGAATGTTTGCGGGGATTTTAGAAAATTTGAGATTTAGTTCATATGAACTAACTCCCATGACTTTTAGGAACTAAGACCCAAATGGCGGTGGCCATGGTGTAGTGGTTAGAGTCATTGCTTGTTACCCGAGCGGCGTTGGTTCAAGCAATACACTGCCACCGGCCATTAGGAGAAACGAATAATATCAGAGTTTCTCCACCACTACACCAAAAAAGGGTTTCTGCTTGGTAGTACAATGGACCGAGATTCGTCTGAGTGCTCCAGGATTTGGAATCCCCTTTTAAAACAAAAAAAAAAAGACCCAACTAAGAATGAACAAAGTCCCAATATAAGAATGTATAAAAATCCAATTGTGGGACTTTGTTCTTTAAACTTACTCCCAAATGAACTGTTGAAAACTATTTGCACGATTCCCCTCTGACCTCTCCCGTCTGTAGAAATTGTCTTTACGCGGATTGACATTTTGTTTATTTACATTTGGAGTGGCATTAGTCCGTCTGTGGCTTGTTGTTAGGTGCTCATGGCACCAAGGAGCAAAGATTCGGCAAATTGCGTGTAATGGAAAAATTTTGAATGAAATACACGCCACTGGAGGTATTTACTTCTAGTTTTTTACTCTGGCTCTGGGTTCAATAACTGACGACAAAAAATCGTCTATAGGAAGTGCGAGAAATTAATTTAGTAAAGTACTAAAAGTTTGTTTTTAAGCGCTTTGTTAAAAATTGAATATTTTTATCTTCTGCGCAAGTTGCATCCTATGTCAGCTATTCGGCGCTACTTGTCGGAGATTAATTTTAAAGTTATGAGCCCATCGAATCCCAGTCATCCTGAGGATTCTATGCGCAGCTATATCTTGTTTCGCATTCTTGCCACATGTCCGGAGCCTGACCATTTATCGGGACAATATTTGATACTCCGTACATGTCGCACACTTTCATGATTGCAACAACTGTTTTATTATAATGAGTAATTTATTCTTCAAGTCTTTCTTTCTATTACTATGAACAAGTTTTGACAGTTTTATCGCTTGATCGTTAGAACATATCAAATGTTTTGGGGCTTTACCTCTATATCTCCTTTTATCTATAAGCAGAATTCGTAAATAACCAATAACTACACGAATAGAATACGTGCTTTGAAATTTTGAATTTCATAAACAGATTGTATTGTCTTCTGTGAATCCCAACAGTTTAATTTGCAAAAACAGGCGCTTGTAAATTCACACGTTAAGCAGTATTTTTTCTAGCAATTATCGTCTGATAAAACGGGCCTAAATCACTCATATTTTTTAGTTTCTATGTGCCGTATCTAGACTTAACAAACCCATAATTTATACAAAGTTTATAGTCAAGTTTTATCAGCCGCACCTCTCCTCTTTAAGTTCGAACTCATTCCGACCTCTACTGAATACAAATCGTTGAATGATTAATTAAAAAATAAGTACCTACTTATCGACGTAATAAACGTACGGGCACTCAACTCCTCCACTGTTTACGAGTCTACTTTGCATATCCTAATTGGGGCTTGGCAGCATACAAATTGTTCCAAACTACAAGTACTATACTTGCCTAATTAGCCGATAAACACTTCAAATACACAACGACTGATATAGAACTAATTAGAGCTCGTTATGGAGGTTATTCCGCTCGTCAATTCCCCAAACACTGTAGCGGTTAGTGGTATATACCTCACGGTATTTTGCGATTCCGCCAATGTATGTCAATGGATTACGATGTGGTTACGAACGTGATCCAAGGGGCATTACAATGTGACACTTAATTTGTATTTATTACGTCTTTCCTTATATGACAAATATACGTAAGTAACAAGCGATTCGTTTATTCTTTTCAGGGAGGCGCCAACGGGAACTTCGTTTTTGTTTTGGTCTGCGGTGATTCAACAAAATCGCTTGCATGCGGATTTGTTTTGATCGGCTGTGCTTCGCAACAAAGAGGCCAGCCACATCAGAAACAAACCAGCTACCGAATATTCAAGGAGTGATTACAACCACCCCTGCGCCTACAGTACCACCGCCCATAGCAGTAGCGGTGATCAGTCCGAGTAAAAATAAATCAAAAATACCGACCAGCCTTAGCAACAATACACCCACAGTAGACACAAACGGCAATAGCTACGGCAAGTCAGCACAACACTTTCATGGTGCTTCCATCAACGCATTAGATCCGCCAGATCAAAGCAACGACCGCATAGCACCTCCGTCAAAAAGCATTCACTCACCTGCAACCAGGAAGGAATCCGAGACACCACCCCCCAGCGAAATCGTCCCAGCCGGACGAAAAGAAACATCAACAGACGTTGATGCAACGTTGGTGCTGACATCCGCCGATAATTGCAACTCAAATAGCAACAACGCGGATATTAATAGTCGCCCAAACGGCAGCAGCACTGAGGTGCGAAAAATAAGTTCGACAGGTGGACAAAATCCAGATACGAACAACGGCAAGATGCAGCAGGAACCGAACGCAAATTTTCAGTTCCAGCCCGAACTGGGGATAGTGAACAACAATAACCCGGTGGTGCAAGCTTCAGACGTACTTACGCACACCCTCATCTACGGGACAGTGCCTACGGGTGCTCAACAGATTAACGCAGATCCGAATTTACAAACTCTCAACTACTTGCAGCAGCAGGAGCTGCAGTTACAACAGCGCTACCAGCAACTTCAACAACTCCAAGCTCAGACACAAGGACTGTTTGCTGCGGCCCCAGCGTCGACTCTACAGCCTGTCACCCCGCACTACAGTCCTGTGGCTGACTACAGTGCGAAACTGCTAGCCGACCAAATGCAAGGACTTCTCATACAGCCCAGCAATTGTGAGCCCGCTGCTCCAATTAACATGATGAACTCTCAGTTCGTGCCCAGCACGCCACAGGAGCAGCGTTTCGTGCAGATAATTCAGGCCAAGGACCTGAAGATCCAGGAAATGCAAATGGCCCTCCAGTATAAGGACACGGAGATAGCCGAACTGAAATCTCACCTCGATAAATTCCAAAGTGTGTTTCCATTTAGTCGGAGTGTCTCGGGGGGAACTACAGCACCCCCCGGCGTGCCCAGCCGGAAAACAGGTCAAGTGGCGCAGCGGCAGCGTGCCCAGGGAATATCTGCTGAGCCCCAAAGTGAGTCGCTACTGCATGTCACCTTCCAAAAGCACGACAAGGATGAAAGGTAAGTCAATCAGTGAATTTTAGAGTGTAAGAAAATCAAAACAAAAAAATGTTCCATTTATTGCAGCGTTGGTTTATAAGTTCAGTTATGTATGTACATAGTTGTTTATAAAATCTGCTGCAGACGTAAAGAAAGAACGAGTAGTTTAATGCAGATGCTTCAGATCTGCAAATTGATTACATATTCCACAAATTCAGTTCATGTTGTATACAAAACTTACGACTTTAGACCGTAATAAATACCGTCCCGAATAAAAAAGAATCAGAGCTCGCATACGAATGGTTGCGCGAAAAACAGGTCCTAAAAAGGCACATTTTCGCAAAATTCTTTCTATACAAAAAGACGTTTAATATTCAGAATTGAAAGGGAGTCGAAATTGAATAAGGTTCGCTAAGGGATACCTACATAATACCCAAGTGCAAAATCCCCACCTTTTGAAAAATACCCGAATTGACTATCCCCAAGTACAAAACCCCCAAATGCAAAATCCCCAAATAAAAAAATCCCCAAAATGTTACTTCAAAATATTTAAAGAAATTGTCGAATACCTAATCTTTCGCCCACTCCAAATCCAACAGTGACCCCAAGCAGAGGGGTTGCAGGGGGGCATTGAGACGAATGGAAGGGACTTAGATTTTAATGCCAAGTATGAACGGCCGAATTGAGCAGCTTTTGTAGGGCAGTTATACTGTGGGATGTGTGTCAGAAGTTCGCGAGAGATGTAAATTGTGTTTTTCCGGATATCGAACCTGAGACCAGCACACTTACCACTGAGCTACTGCGCCCACGTTCTAATTCATGGCTATTTCAAAGCTATTTTAAAACTTTCTGTTGCTAAAACCGGAACTATAGTAAGTAACTATAGGTATAAAACCAGTTATGCACTTTGTACGCAGGCAAGCACTTATTTATTGAAACGTCATCTGTATTTACATGGGACACCTCCTAACTACTACTGTTTAAAGTACTGACAGTTTTATTAGCTTTCATTCCGTACCTGTCGTGATGTGTGGGCTCGTTCCACAAAATAAACTCATTATTCATACTCGTAGAGGCAAACAGTTCTGATGAGGCCAGTGGGAGCGGTGTATTTACTATCCGGATTGTTTGTGTTTTGATTGGCAGAATGCGCCAAAAGATTTTCAATTTTGCATTTTTCTACCAAGCAAATGCGTTGCAAGCGAAATGATTTGCGACCCCGAAGCTACTGTATTAAACACAGACCCGCCGATAAACTATTTTTCGCTTGCATTGTTTCGATTGTGTATATACGATCAAGTAAATTCGCGCGATCCTAGATGGCATAAAACACGCTACCTTTGAGATACAGTATCGCTAAGCTGTCTGGTGAGGCCACATGTGTATTCGCAAAGTCGATGCCAAGAGGCGAACAAAATTTATCACGAGTAATTAATTTTTGCTTGTCAAACAAGATTTGGAGTGGAGCCAGCCCATGGGCACATAACCCCTCCATTCGGTGTCTGTAGTCTGTACGCGTACCAATCGCATAACAGATTAACGTGGCTCATCCAGTCCGAGATAAGGTGTTTTGCCGTGGAACATGTTCTACCCTCGGTTACAGGTGAATTTGTAACGTGTAACATTAATCATACGTCACGCCAGGCGATCGCGCGGTATGTCCAATTTGCCAATTGCCAATCGCGAGCATATGTCTCGACCCACTGACACAGCGCGTTGCAGTAACACCTATTTCGATTCCCTTAAACCCAATCTTATCGGGAGATAGACCACCAACTGCGGAATTAATGGTTTTTCAGTTAAGGAGCTTTACAGTCCGCGTAAGTGGGATATTTGGACACGTGCTGTTCGCTGATGATCATGATCTCGATGGATGCCAATTTGAATAATATCGACAAATTACGTGTATCTACATATTTGCAATGCGTGCCTGGAGAGTAATTTGCATTCCTCGCTGGAGCATGCAACGTCTCTAAAAATGTCAATTTTCATGATCTAATACTTGCGGTCTGGTGCGTATACGCGACACCACGATGTGGAGCAATCTCGGTCATGGACCCAACGCAGACAGCGTGCGTTGAAATTTGATCATTATGAGGCGTGCAGAAAATACTTTGTGACAGTAAAAGTATTCAATGAGGCGGGTGGCGTGCGGTTGGCCGGGAATTTGAACCCAACAGCGTATTGTAGATACACACCATACATTCGATAGCATGTAATTTAAAATGCGAATTGCAAACTCGTAAATTATCTGTCGATTGCAGTGAAATAATTCGAATTTTCGTTTTTGTTTTCTTTTTAACTGTGATTTATGGAGTCATAGTAATGGGCTGGCCAGGTGTTTCTGAGACACAGTCAACTGGAGCGGAATTTCCTTAAAGTCTCCTTGCAAGCTGAATGTGGGCACGGCATATTAACTAGATGACTTCATCAACGGCATATTGAAACAGAGTGGAATTGCCTCGGCCTGATCGAAGATAAGATCGCTAATTGAATCCTTGTTTGCAGCTATGCGTACATTCACGCACATTGTAATGTAATGAATAAGGACCAATTAAAATTAATTGCAAATGTGTAGAGCCGAGTGCGAAAAAAAGGGGCGAACTACATGCAATTAAGAAATTATGTATGAATTCGAATTCTTTGTGCTATACTTTGGCTGTCTGACTTCTGGAAACTAGCAGCCTTCGGAAACAATTGGTGCTGTCAGAACTTTGTACATACATACTATGAAGGAGGAGATCGTCGACGAATTTCAAATTTACCAAATCTAAGACTAGGCTGCATGTCAATTACGCATACATCGGATGGTCCATTTCGAAATGGAGATTTTACTAAATTGTTTTAGATCAGAAAAAATGTATACATTGCTTAATCAGAGCCAGGGCGCAGTGGCTCAGTAGTTAGTGTGCTGGACTACTGTGCGAGGGTCCCACCCAGGTTCGATCGCCGAAAAAACACAAATTACATCTTAAGGTTTTTTCCACTGCGCCACCTCTCGCGAACGTCTGACAAACATCCGAGATCATAACTGTCCTGAAAAAGCTTCTCAATTAAGGCGTTCGAAATCGACACAAACGAATGGTTGTGAGAAGCTATGCCTAGGGTTCCAAAATAACCTATTGCGCCAACTATTTATTTGCTAATCAGAAACGAGACATGTACTCTTAAGCTAAAAAACATTGGTTTGGGCTGATGGCTCAAAAGAAATAAATGTACGCCAAGTTCTTAGTTTAAGAAGATTTAATGTTGAAAAAATTGGTAGGTTCATTGGTCAAGTTTTCAAATTCTTACATACTACATTGGGTGGTATGCATAAAAGACAGTAAATACTACTGAAGATTTTCTAAGTAAATACTAATTTTGCTATGCATAAAATGCAGTTAACACTAAAGATTAGGTGCATTATTTACTTCAAGTAAAATCATTTACATTTTTCGCATACATTTTGGTAGTAAATACTTTTTTGGAAAGCATAAAAACTAGTGCTTGTTTTTCTGCAGCAAATACTGGAAATTTTTTAAGTTGTTATCGACCAACTTGAAAATTTCATAGTAGGTATCTACTAAAAAAAGTATTTACTATGATATCCGACGAATTTTAAGTACCTATTTACTTGAATGAACTCATTATTTACTTAAAGTATTTGCAATCAAGTAAGAACTTTTTTTTAAGCAAACGATATGAAGTAAATACTGAAAATCGGAGCTTCTACTATAACTAGCGAAGCCCATCCTGCTAGTGCACACTTCTTACTGCAAAATAGAAAAATAAAAAAATCGATTTAAAATTCATTTAAATCAGTGATCAACAGTTTTTGTTAAAGTTCCGTTTCCACAGGGACAGGCACGTAGCCAGGGGGGGGGCTTGAGGGGCTGAAGCCCCCCCCGAACAAAAGACAAAAACTAAAATTTTTTAATACTTTTTCCGGGAAAGGCGGACCTATAACGCTTCAACAGCGCTCCGAGATGCTTGCAGATGTCTGCTAGTTCCAAATTTTACTTGTCCTGTAACAAAACGAGTTTTGGAAAGTTTATGCCCTCGCGGTTGTCAAGTGTACTGTATCCTCATGAGCATTAGCAGCCTTTCTTGTGGGGCGCCCAAAAGTTACATTTCGAGGGACAATGTCTTTGAGTTCCTCAGAACATCTACCATGGAAGTACCTCTACCTATAGAACAAGCAGAGGTGAGCGACTTGTCTTCTGTGCACCAGGGGTTGTAGATTCGATGTGAGTGAAGGGTCCCCAATAAGTCGAACTGCTCGTCTCTGTATGCTGTCAAGTAGGTTAAGTGAATGTTTTGGGGCCAAGCTCCATATATGGGAGCAATATTCCGGGCCTGGTCTAACCTGTGCTTTGTACAGTAGGAGAAGTTGCTTGGGGCTAAAGTACCTCTTTGTTCTAAATAGGTAGCTCAACTTAGCAGACGCCGATCGTGCAATATAGGATATTTGATCCTGCCATGTGCTTCCTGAATTGACTGTGACTCCTCAAATGTGCAATGAGTCCTTGGGATGAAAAACACAAATTACATCTTAAGGTTTTTTCTACTGCGCTACCTCTCGCGAACGTCTGACAAACATCCGAGAGTATAACTGTCATGAAAAAGCTTCTCAATTTAGCCGTTCGGACTCGGCATAAAATTGTAGGTCCCTTCCATTCGTCCCAAAAATAGAAACTCACACAAAACGAATGGTTGCGAGAAGCTAGGCCTAGGGTGTCTACACGCCTGTTGCGCCACCTATTTATTTATTTATTTTAGTTAGTGAAATAGCTTATTTCTTCCGCAACCTTTCAAATGCATATTATGTAACTTTCAAAACTGTCATAAAAAAAACGCACCAGAGAGCCGAAAAACTCGACTTCTGCGCCTTTGTGAAACAAAATTCATTAAAAGACATGACAGTATTAATTCCTTTGTAGAGCTCTTCAAATGCATCTCAATAAGTATTGAAAAAAAAACTAGCAGAACGTGGGTGATGTCTTCGAAAGTATCAACACTTTTGGCAATGGTCCAAAAATGCGATTGCCTAGTAAGCCTCATTGTATACGAAAAACTCCCAGTTTAGCGCTGCCCTTATCAGTTTCCCTACAGAACAAATCCTTAGATTTCGTTTCTGCAATCGACCGCACAAAAGAAGTTCTGAATTCTCTTAAGGACATCAGAGAAAATGCCGAAGATTTTTTCAGAGAGGCTTTTCAATCCGCATCCTTACTTGCCGAGGACTTATTTGAAGACCTTCATTGAAACAAACAACGCGTCCCAATCCAGAAACCTCTCCTTCTGAAGCCTATTTTAAAGTGCCGATACTGATTTCTTGCATAGATTCGTTAATAAAAAATGTTACGGACAGATTCATGGTCAACGAAGACGTCCTACCATCGATCGTTTCAAGCTCTCCTCCCAGGTTTTGCTGCAGTTTAGCCTGAACGAAAAGTTGGAAAAGTTAACACTTTACTTTGATAATGCAATTGCGTTATCAGCTGTGAAAGCTGAGTAGGTACATTCTTTGGTGCGAAAAAAAAATCGTCGAGTGACCCTTCTACCGAAGTTTTGAAATTGCTTGATTATGTGACAAGACTTACTTTAGACTTAGCTAGTTTTGAAAGAACCCTTTCAGCTATGAAGCTAGGCCTACGGTGTCTACCGCCTGTAGCGCCACCTATTTATTTTTTATTAGCTATGAAAAAGATTGAAACAATGTCCGGAAGCGTTATGGAGAATGCAAGGTTAAGTTCACTTGCTATATGATATCTGTTCATTCGGATATTATTGTGAATCCAGATAAGGTGATTGATCTCATATCAAAAAAAATCAAAACGTTTTCTGCTTTGAAAAAATGTGGCTAATAGAAATCAATTAATTGGAATATACATAGTTTTTTTTTCGTAAAACTTGGAAGCAAGCCCCCCCCGAACCAAAATCCTGGCTACGGCCCTGCACAGGGAGGACCTTTATTGTTTTCGCTACGATGTTTGTTCGAATCCACTAAGCCAGGTCTATCTCAAGAACAAATTGTTGTAGAAGGCTGAAATTTGCACACAACATCAAGTATAACCTCTAGTTAAACGACAAATACTAATGGTAACAATACATAAGATGGTTTTGGTGTAATTATTAATTTGGTGAACAAATATTTTTTTTGCACAAACGAAAAACACGCATTCATATGTTTCTATTTTGTAGATAATTTTCATAGCTATATATGTGCTGAAGACTGTTTTGCTGAAAAGTTAATATTTTACAAAATATTTCAAAAATGAGTCAATATTACCATATAAAATAGACTCCTTTCTCCATTCTCATTCATTCAGCGTTGCCACAATGATACAAGTGTAACAAAAGTGTTACACTTTTTAATCATTTTAAAATGTTGTTACAATGTTACTTTATTTTTCGCTTTGTTACACTTTTTCCCATTAAAATCTTTTTTGTTTTTCTTGTTAAAAAATATTGAAGAGTTCATCTGACTGCACTTTTTTCTTTCGAAGAAACTTCTAGCAATTTCTGTCAAGGTATTTGTTTGTTTACAAAACGTCAAACTGCGAGTGGGAATGGGAATAGGAAGGAAGGAGAAAATACAACAATAAAGGTATTCACTTAATCTGATAAATTTATGCTCTTAAATGTATAAATTTCTGCAGTGATTACACCCCTCGGAAATGTGGTTGCGCAAATCGCGTAAATCGACTGTAAATCTGGAATCAAACAACAATTCATATGACGTATGTCAAAATCGTTGCGGAAAATTATAAGGTCTGCGTAAACTATTCTCCATACAAAATGTGACAGTTCATTTACGAGGTGGTAAGCAGCGTTCCCACTTCAAATTTACGGAAGCGTAGTGCCGAGATGAAGAAAACGTAGTGTTTCAAGCTAAATCGTAGTGAAATATGAAAACTTATTGCAATCTCCATAATGTTTTAGTTTTAAGCCCAATACGACGCGCAATGCACTTAACTAGGGGGGGTGCTGATTCTGGTTCTATGATACGATTCTCGATCTATGAAAAAATGGCCCCGTTCAATGTGCTTAGGCACCTAAATATCATAGAATTAGGCAGAAAATCTTGCCTAACACACGAAACTTCCCTAGATTTGCAGTCAAATCGACCAATCA
The DNA here is from genome assembly GCA_949372485.1 of Cheilosia soror. Taxonomy (NCBI): domain Eukaryota; kingdom Metazoa; phylum Arthropoda; class Insecta; order Diptera; family Syrphidae; genus Cheilosia; species Cheilosia soror. The sequence continues at coordinate 158,339,476 of OX443561.1, forward strand.
GAGGCTGTTGACTAGCTAGGCAATAGCGTATATTGAACGCGGCCAATTAAAACAAATGTCTATGCAAAAAATAGATAAGGCTCTATATGAGTCACAATGGAAACAGAAAATAAGCGCGGACAAAGTATTCTACGTTGAAAATAAATAAACCTCGAAAATTGCAAATTAAATTAAATTATTTATCACTTAACAGTATCACAGAACGGGAACCACCTTGTTACCACCATTATTGCGCTGAAAAGTGAATGTGTTCAATTAATCGCCCTGTTGTATGCGTTCTTTGCGACAACTTTTTCAGGGGATAATATTTTAGAAATCAGTATTACTACTTCCTGAAGGAATTTTATACAAGAAATATATGGATACGAAGTCGAACGCAAAATCGTAGTGTTTCCAAATTTTAATACCCTTACCTAATATTTTTCTGTCTCGCCGATGACAATGTTCTACATCTGGCGGTAAATAAAGTTTTTGAAATAAAATTTGAAATCTACTTCGATGGTCAATACTTTTGTATTGACTTCTTCGAAGAAAGTTCATTGAATGACTTATCGAACATTAAGTAGTATTTCATAATTTAAATCTATCGTGTTCCCCAGGAAGTAAGTACCTACAACATAATAATGTTAAAAGTTTTTTTTTCGCAACTCATAAATTTAGTCAACTCGATTCCCAAATGTTCCTTACTTTTTTACATGTTTTTTTAAAAGATTTTTTGACAAAAAAAAATGTGTTGCTCAGCAGCGGAAGATAACAGCTCTAATTTGTATTTTCGGTTAAACCTGGAAGCTAAAAACGCTCTAGCACTTACCGTAGATTTACTGCGAAAACAAAATTATTATACTTTACCAATCAAACCCATTTTTCATCAAAACTAGTAAAATACAAGTGGCATTCCTCTGTTTTTAATTCTACTTTGGCAATTAAGACTCCACGCAACGTCAAGGTCTGTTACTTCCGTTCGGAATTACTGACAGCTCGACATTATGTGCAGTCACCATATCAGCACGCAGTCGTCCTTCTGTAGCCTCGCTCAATTCTACCTCGTTGCACACATTGGATTGACTTTACACTGTCTTCATTTCAACTGCGTGTGGTCTTGTTCGAGGTGTCACCAAAAAGTGACATTCTTTACAAAAAAAAAACATAAATACCTAGTACCTACCTTTTTGTATGGATATGCATTTGCGCAGCATCATCACCACGAAGTACAACGACCCGCCGACGACCGACGGGTAGACAAAATCCTTGAGCTATATATTTTCAATTAAAGCCATTGAATATGCAAATTTATCAGCTACCAGTCTTTTATGGTAATTCTCTTATAGAATCATCGTTTGAACGTTCAAATCGATTGTAATCGTAATCGACTTCCTTTAATCCGACACAAGTTATACGACTGCTTATAATGTTTTCATGTTGGTGCGCGCGCACACGATAAATTTAATTTGTAAATCTGACTGAAGACTATAATTCCCCGAAGATTAACAAGTGGTGCACTCAATTCTGCTCCGTATATGCGATGGTACAGTGGTCACGATTTAAATTCAAACATTTAACGACTTGTCTGAAGCGCTTAATCGCACACGAATGCAAACCGTTTGGGGTTTCAATTTCAAGTTTTTCTCAAAGTGATGCGAATTAAATGCTGGGGCAATTAAATTCGATTCCATTACACTCGGATGCCTCGAACAGTCGAAAATCGCATCAACGCTTAAGCGTCAAATCACTAGACTATCCATATACGTATGTACTTCACGCAGCTTATCTGACTAATTGATATGCTTCATCACGGCATGTTGTCGAATGAAAGCGAAACCCACTGCGTCCTACCTACTTTCTGAGTGTGGTTTGCTAACAAGCTCTTGAAAGGTAATTAGGAGGCAATTCACTCAAAGAGACAGCCATGCGACACTCCTAGTTTTCGGTTTTCCTGACATCAATTACCACCCAAAATGACTTGATCCAGCATTGGTTTTGCACGCATGTGCAGCGCAAAACGCATTAATTAGACACCTTCGTATAGTAGACTTCATCGCTGACAGCGCTGCATTAATCCATTTTAACAAGATTAGGGATACCACTGATTGATTGAATCCGATAAAACCACTGATTGATTTATGTTTTTAAAACTTGCCATTATGTTTATTTTTGCGTAAGTGCAACAAGTCCACGTGTGTATTTTGTTGCTCTGGCGATGACGGACGCGACGACTGTGCTCATATGCAAATGGCCGAGGTTCCATGCTGATTTTGATCTGTCGACATACCATTGTGCAATGTGCAGCCGCTCGTCTACTCCACGGTCTACGTCTTAACCGGTTATGAGTCAGCTGAGTCGTATCCGCAAAACCTAAAGACGATAATAGAGTTGTAAACCAAATGTTTACAATTGAAAAGAATGTGTCCAATAATAGCTACACAGTGACGGCGTCTTTTATTTTTTGTTCGATTTGCACATGTTAACTTAATTCTCACAAAGGGAAACGCGTAGCTTTTCATTAGCGAGACCATGTGACAAGTTGTGATTGATGAAGTACCTATTCAACACAAGATGTTTTTTTTTTAGCTACTCATTCTCAACTCATACACCTGTCCAGTGTCCAGTACCAGTGAGCTAGGTTGTTCGTAGTGCGAGCACACAAGTTTGCACATAGTCTGTCTGTCATTTATATAGTTACCTAGACTAGATACTCAATCATGCGCATCATGGATTAGGTATATAGAGCTTTCGCTGGCCAATTGTGAATTCGTCTATTGGTCAGTAGATGGCAGCAAGATAAAGTGGCGCGTACACAAACACAACCAGAACTTGCAGGTGCTCAGGAGCCCCAAAGTGCCTATCTGCTTGATTGCTTTGCTCCAATAATCTGTTTTTAATGAAGAGGTGCTGGATTCATTTTTGATTGATCGCACTTCGCTCCGATTATCATATTTCGGTTGAGGATCTGTCGTCGAGTTAACAAGAAGAAGGCGAAACAACGAAAACGACTTTAGGTTGCACATTGCACAATCATTTCTGCAGGTTTGCGGTCGGTGTCATAATTAGCGATTTTGTCGACTACATAATCTCGATTGTCAGCAATAATTAATTGGTCTTGGCGGGATGATAACGACTAAGTACATTAGCCGCCCAGCTTATGGTGAGTATTTCGTTTGACATGCCTTTGCATTCGAGTTTCTTTGTTAATTTACAAAAGAAAAATCCGCAATATGAATTGGCAACAGGACAGTGGCCTCTTTCCGCAGCTCCGAAGTGACGAGCGGGTTGATTTATCACTGACATGTATGATCAGTCCGTATATTTCCCCAATTAGTGAGTTTCTTGAAGGATATGTCAACATTATGCCTACTATCGCAACAAAAAGCATGTTTTTTACTCGATCGGGTAAGCGCATAGTTTTGAGTATCTACTCATTTCGACAGGGCTCCATTAAAATTCCCGACTTTGTTGCTGTGGCTATTTGAAGGTATGGAAGGCCAACGGGAAAGTATCTTTTTCTTAAAAAAAAAAAATATTTTGGACGAGGACAAAGTATAATTTATCGGCACATGACTTGAATTGAGATTTCAACTGAACATCCTTTTAAGGTTCTTGAACTGCTATAATTGAGTCTCCTTTCTGAATTTTGACTTAAACAAAATAACTCAATTTTGGCACGTTAATTGCGTGTGTAAAACCTAAATTTAAATCATACTTTCGTTTAATTTACTCGCGGTCATCGTCAAAACAAGCAATTTTTTGTGTGCTGTGCATTGATGGCGCAGATCTTTTTTCAGTTTTAATTTGGCTGAATTGATCAATTCGCGGCAATTAGACAGCGCACGTGAATTTCACGTCTCATGCCGGTTTTGTTTTTGTTTATGGTATTTTTTTTCTTTTTTTTATTCACGGAATTTCAATTGCTTAAATGATATTCAATTGATTCTTTTGAGGGTCGACCCACAGCACGGGGGGTTTTGTGTATAGATATTTATTTCTTAAAATAGATATTTCTTGTTTGTACGCTACGGCTACACTCATTAATCGAAGCGATTTCTGTGTGTGTTAATGTTCAGAATTGTGCTTTTTAATAAGTGGGTAAGATTTGACCTTCAATATAGAGTATTTATCTTTTTGAGTATACATATACCTATATGTAATCGTATTTCATCGGAAATTTTGAGTTCTGAGTGTCTCATCGACAAAGACGATTTGTTACCATGCGCCCGTGTAAGATTAAGTCACTAGACATTTAATGGTTCTTCAAAGGCCTAAATATGAGTGACTGCACATTGGAGACATTTTATGTAAGTAGGTATGCTCTTAACCCATATGGATTGTGAATTAAAGACAAGGTATATAGCGTATAGGTAAGTTAAGTATTTACTTCGCCGTACATCTCAAAAATGGTTTTCATGATTTGTATAAAATATAAATAAATAGTTGGCGCAACAGGTCGTAGGAACGCTAGGCCTACCTTTTCACAGCCGTTCGTTCGTGTGAGTTTTTATTTTTGGGACGAATGGAAGGGACCCACAATTTTATGCCAATTCCAAACGACTTAATTGAGAAGCTTTTTCATGACAGTTATACTCTTGGATGGTTCATGTTTATCAGAGTCACACGTTCGCCATCAGAGGTGGCGCTGTAGAAAAAACCTCAAGATGTATAATATGTGTTTTTCCGGAAATCGAACCGGGGATCCCGTCCAGCCACGAAGCATTGCCATTTCTAAAATGAACCAGTAAAAGTGTTCATCGGCCTGGCCTATGCCTTTATTGATACCCTCCACTGCATACAAGTCATACAAAATGTTAGGCATGTGAGTAAGGTTAGGTTAGAGGGACAGTTTGCCGTATAAGCAATCAATTTTCACCCAGAAGCCATTGAGGCCAATAATTGTGATTACCCTTTTCTAGTACATGAAGGGCATGCATCTAACAAAACCATTTGGATCTGTTGATGAATCTTTTTAAATCCGATAGAATTATCGTCTCGCGAACGTCTGACAAATATCCGAGAGTAAGACTGTCATGAAAAAGCTTCTCAATTCAGCCGTTCGGACTCGGCATAAAATTGTAGGTCCCTTCCATTCGTTCCAAAAATAGAAACTCACACAAAACGAATGGTTGCGAGAAGCTAGGCCTTGGGTATCACCCGCCTGTTGCGCCACCTATTTTTTTTTGTTTTTAGAGGTATCGTTGCTAGATCTGCCAAGCCTTCGAAGAACCGTGCTCCCATGCAGGAGTGGCGGCGTTCTTGGAGGGCTGGGCAGTGACAGAGACACAGGAGATGTTTCACAGATTCTATTTCCTCTTCATCTCTGAAACTTCTTAACTTAGGATATTTGACCTTTTAGTGTCAATTGCGGGCCACAAGCTACGAGTTATAGTACAACCGGGAGTGTTCTTCCATCGTTCCTTAGCCAAGTTTAATATGACATTGTCAATGAAGCCCTTAGCTGCGTTGAAAGCTGGTAATACTTCTCTGTCAGCTGATAGTATACGTCCATTTCAGAGCCGCATCTGGCCAGTTTATCTGCTGGCTCGTTCCCTTTCACACCAACATGTCCAGAAACCCAGCACAGCCTTACTGTGTGATGGTTTAATGCCGAGAGGCACTGGCTTACGGATTTGGAGTTTACCATATTATGGAGTTAATCGCTTTAAGTGATGCTTGGCTGTCCACGCAGAAGGTGATTTCCATTGCTATTAGTTCCCTCGTTAAGAGCTGTTTCTTAACTGCGTAGATCTCCGCCTGGAAAACGCTGCACTAGTCTGCCAGTCGGTATGAATGGCTGATTTTTAATTCTTCTGAGAAGCATATGACAAAGTGAGAGATATAGCAGTGGAAGAAACCTTAAATTGCAATTTGTGTTTTTCTGGGATTGAAACTTGAAACTGGGATCCTTCGCTCAGTTAGACTGACATCGCTGACAACGACTGCCAAAAATTAGTCTTGCCAATTGCTGTTTTTACGGGTTAGAAACTCAAAGTAAAAAGTTTGTACGATTTTCAATACAAATAGTCAGGTTTCACTTTGTAAACGGTCAGTACTATGAATTATCATAGGGTGTCTGTGAAAATTCCACAAATGAACATGGTCATCCAGATTCAATTGATAAATTCGAGAAGAGAGGACAACACTATTGATAATAATCAACACAGCACTTTCATTCATTCATTCATCATTCATTTTCAATGGTCCGCTTGTCCATTAAGTGGGTCGCGGGTGTAGGTTGCTCAAGTGGACCCTCCATAGCTCTCGATCCTCCGCCATCGACTCTAAATCATCAAGGGCAATCCCCATACGGGTAGAGGAGAGATTATGAATTTGATCTAACCATCTCATCCTGGGTCTACCTAGGGGACGCCTGCCCGATGGTACGGATTCCATAGCACGTCGTGGAATCCTGGTCGGGGACATGCGTTTAACATGACCAAACCACCGAAGCATGGATCGCTCCGTCCGGAGAAGTAGCTGCTCGACATTGCACGTATTCTGGTATTTCTGATGCGATCTCTACGGGTCACACCAGCAATACTACGGAGAAATCTCATTTCGGCAGCTTGTATTCGCGATCTTATTCTTTCGGTCATTACCCAAACCTCATGACCATAGGTAAGAGTTGGAACAAACACCGAATTAAAGACTGATAACTTAGCTTTGACACCAAGTTCAGTCCTCCTGATAACAGAATGACCAAGCTGTCTCAAAATCGATCCAGCCTGACCAATCCTACAGGAAAACTCGGCATTGCTCCTTCCATCACTCGTGAATAAGACCCCGAGATACTTAAACTTCTCCACCTGTTTCAATGGGATTCCACTAACATGCAGAGTGCATTGAACAGGCGTTCTGGAGACGACCATTACTTCAGATTTGTTCACATTTACCTTCATCTCAGCTTCAACACAAACGGCTACAAACCGATCGAGTGCGCGCTGAAGTTCAGTCTGAGAGGACCCAAGGATGACCAAGTCATCAGCGAAGAGCAAATGACTTATCCTCAGATCTCCCAATTCGAAACGTTCTTCGCCAAGACTGCGCTGTAACATCCAGTCCATATATAAGTAATGAAAAGGAGAGGCGACAAGACGCACCCCTGGCGAAGTCCAACGCCCACGGTGAAAGGTATTGATTTAACGCCGTTTACCCGAACACAGCTTTTACAGTTTGTGTAAAGAGATTGAATGGCTCTCAAGAGAGAACCATCAATTCCATACTGCTGTAATACACTCCAGAGTTTCCCTCGAGGAACTCGGTCATATGCCTTCTCCAAATCTACGAAGCAAGCGTAAACAGGTGTAGCATACTCCCAAGCCTTCTCAAGTACCATTCTGAGAGTGAATAACTGGTCGGTTGTGCTTCTGCCGGGACGAAAGCCGCACTGCTCATCTCCTAATCGTGCCTCGACCACAGCTCTGCAACGCGTTTCCAGCTTCCAGCACCTTGGCAAAGACTTTTCCGGGGAGACTTAAAAGTGATATACCCCTGTAATTGGAGCAATCCCTTTTATCCCCTTTCTTGAAAAGAGGCACAATCACCCCAATCTGCCAATCGCTGGGAGTTTCGCCGCATTCCCAGGCCACTTTAATGACACGAGAGAGCCATTTGACTCCCTCTTCACCTAAGGCCATTAGCATTTCTGGCCGGATTTCATCCACTCCGGCAGATTTGCCAGCTTTTAGCGATTTGATCGCAAAAGTGACTTCCTCTACCGTGGGACTATTTTCCGCCCTGCTTAAGGCGATGGATGTGTCATCCTCAATGCCCTGGATTGGATTGAGCAATTCGGAAAAGTGCTCGCTCCATCTGCGCAAGATGTCCTCCTCATTAGAAAGAAGTGTACCATCTTTGGATTTGACTCCTTCGATAATGTTCCACTTCCTTCCTCTAAGACGGCGGATGGTCTGCCAGAACACCTTGCTTGCAGATCTGTGATCACGGTCCAATTTTTCGCCGAACTCCTTCCAAGACTGTTCTTTGGCTGCTTTAACAGCCAATTTGCAAGTTCTTCGCGCCTCAATGTACCGGTTTCGAGAAAGAGAGTCCCCCAAGTGAATCCACACCTTGAAAGCCTTCTTCTTCTCTCTGATAGCTTCTTGAACTCCGGGCGTTTTAAACCACGCAGTTCTTTTCTCACCACCAGCCGCCACACCGAGCCGCTTCACTCCGCAAACATGTCCTGCAGAGGCAATAACTGCTGTTGAAAACAGCTGCCATTCTTCCTCTACATTCAATGGAACATTTGGAATTTGTTCAAACCTTGCAGATACCTGCCGTGCAAATTCCTCCCGTATCTCATCGTTCTGTAGTCCCTCCCACCGTATGCGCGTAACCATTCTTGGTTTACGCTTTGGCAGGATAGGTATTTGATCGGTGAGATACAATTTGCACAACACCAGGTGGTGATCAGTTGACAGTTCAGCCCCTCTCAACACACGAACATCACAAACCATCCTTTTAATACACGACGGTACCACAAAGAAATCTATCAGCGATTTCTGCTGCAGACTTCGACGGTACCATGTGTATTTATGGATATCTTTGTGTGGAAAGAAAGTGTTCATAATGGACATTCCATTTGAACAACAAAAGTCCAACAACTTCTCTCCGTTCGCGTTCTGATCGGGGTCACCGTGTTTCCCAATCGCGCTGCCCCATGTCGAGAAATCCGAACCCACGTGAGCATTGAAATCACCCATCAGGATATAAGAATCCATATCTGCAACCTTTTCAAGGGCTACATCAACTTCATCTAAGAAAGCTGCGTACCCCGACTCCAGATTCGGTGCATACACCTGCACTAGAGCCAGAGTTGATCTTTCAAGCTTAAGCTTTAAGATCGCAACTCTCCCTCCTAATGGTATCCACTCCAATACTCTGCCTGACAGCCTGGGACTTGTGAGTATCCCCACTCCCGCCTGAGCAGACATTGAAGGTGCTACTCCCGACATGAAGAGTTTCCACCCATCTGCAAGGTCCACAGTTCCAGAACCCCTTTGCTTTGTTGAGGAAACACCAACTATATCTAGTCGATATTTGACAGCCTCCCCAACAAGCTCCAGGTCTTTTCCCGTGAGCGAAGAGATGTTCCACGTGCCTATCCTAAGTCGATGCCGTTGTCGAGTAACCGAAAGTCCACTTATGCCCCTATTGGTGCATAGCGCATCCACCCTCTGACCCCCATAATGGTTTGCGAGACCATTGCTAGGAAGCTCGTAGCCGTTTCGGGTTAAACCCGGCCGACTGCCGAGCGTGACAAGCCGACCACCAGACGCTCGCAAACTGCCACCCTTCAGGCCTGGCTCCAAAGGGCGCCCTATGTTGACAGGCTTGGCAATATCCGAGGCTCGCTTTCTTCGTTTTGTCATCATTGGGTGTGTGCTTCGTTAGCCATGTCTAGGTGAACCTAGACATGTTGCCCGCCCCCCACCACGGGGAGGTCAGCTACATGAGGGGGCCTTTATTTAGCACAATCGGTTTGAACAACGCATGGATTAATTCTTAATTTATCGGTTCTGTAATAGCGAAAGCTTAAAGAATGCAAGCACAATGGATCGGTGTTCGAGTTAGCTGCTCCAAGATTTGAAACTAAACAGTTTCTATGAATATGTAGCCTCTTAGGACTCTGGTGGGCATAAGTATTTTGACAAAACTAAAGTTAATTCTACTCATAATTTGAACTTACTCCATGTAAATTTTGGCATCAATGGAAAGGTCATCCTTGGGTCCTCTCAGACTGAACTTCAGCGCGCACTCGATCGGTTTGTAGCCGTTTGTGTTGAAGCTGAGATGAGGGTAAATGTGAACAAATCTGAAGTGATGGTCGTCTCCAGAACGCCTGTTCAATGCACTCTGCATGTTAGTGGAATCCCATTGAAACAGGTGGAGAAGTTTAAGTATCTCGGGGTCTTATTCACGAGTGATGGAAGGAGCAATGCCGAGTTTTCCTGTAGGATTGGTCAGGCTGGATCGATTTTGAGACAGCTTGGTCATTCTGTTATCAGGAGGACTGAACTTGGTGTCAAAGCTAAGTTGTCAGTCTTTAATTCGGTGTTTGTTCCAACTCTTACCTATGGTCATGAGGTTTGGGTAATGACCGAAAGAATAAGATCGCGAATACAAGCTGCTGAAATGAGATTTCTCCGTAGTATTGCTGGTGTGACCCGTAGAGATCGCATCAGAAATACCAGAATACGTGAGGAACACAATGTCGAGCAGCTACTTCTCCGGACGGAGCGATCCATGCTTCGGTGGTTTGGTCATGTTAAACGCATGTCCCCGACCAGGATTCCACGACGTGCTATGGAATCCGTACCATCGGGCAGGCGTCCCCTAGGTAGACCCAGGATGAGATGGTTAGATCAAATTCATTATCTCTCCTCTACCCGTATGGGGATTGTCCTTGATGATTTACAGTCGATGGCGGAGGATCGAGAGCTATGGAGGGTCCACTTGAGCAACCTACACCCGCGACCCACTTAATGGACAAGCGGACCATTGAAAATGAATGAATGGAAAGGTCATTTAAATTCCGTTTGAATGATACAAAACTTTCCTTAACCCATTAAGTGCCCTTTAAAAATTTAGAATTTCTGTGAAAGTCTACTTTTTTGACTTTTTTTCTCGGTTTCAAACAAAAAATGTTTTGATGCAAAAAGTTTCTCCGAACAATTCTAATAGTGACTGCAAAAAAATGTTTTCCGAAAATCTCTTCGCTAATATTTTTTATGAGAGAGAAGTACCTTGGGGCTAAGGTACCTACCTCTTTGCTCTAAATAGGTAGCTGAACTTAGCGGATGCCGATCATACCAGAGCGGTTTTTGGCCCAGGCAAGTCAACCATATCGACCAAATCTTTACACCCTGGCAGATCTTGGAAAAAACGCAGGAATTCCAAATCAATATACACATCTCTTTCATACTTCAAGGTCGCCTATGATAGCGTATGTAGGGACGAATAATACAAAGCCATGTCAAATTTCGGCATCCCTGCCAAGCTCGTCCGTCTGTGCAGTATGACGTTGGAGAAATCTCGGTGCTCCGTCCAAGTGGATGCGCTATCATGTAACTTCTTTAACATCATTTTTGAAGCAATTGTACAGAATTCACAAGCCAACATCAGAGGTTAACATTTTTGGAAGTCCGTTCAACTACTTGCATATACGCAGATGATATTAACATTATCGAGAGAACTCAGCTTGCTGTCAGTGGCGCGTTTGCAAGTTTTGAAACGGGGGCGGCGAAGATGGGTCTGGCTGTTAATGACGACAAAACGAAATATATGCTATCATCGAGAAAGGACTCTCAACATCGGCGACTCGGGCAAAACGTCACAATTGTTAAATATAATTTGGAAGTAGCTATGAACTTTATCTACCTATAATCTCTACAATTACCTACATACTTCGCAAAACGACATCGGCGAAGAAATCAAACAAAGAATCACTCCTTTGCCAATCTCTGTTTCTTTGCGCTAAGAAGGCATCTAAAAAGTTACATACGTCCTCTCTCACAGAACCAAGGAAATACTGTACAAAACGTTAATCATCCCGGTCCGGCTATGGTGCAGAAGTATAGGTAGATAAAACCTCTTGTCACGCTTTAAGAGAAAGATTCTTATAGTGATTTTCGGTCCATTTGTATCGATGGGGTATAGAGGAGGAGATGTTGATTTAAACTGCCTTGCATATACCCAACCTTGCATCTACTCCAAACCCAACAGTGACCCCAAGCAGGGGGGTTACAGGGGGGCAGCATGCTCCCCCATACGTATCTCACTTTTTAACACCATTTTAGGTGTCGCGGCGATAGAATTAATAACACCAAATCTAAAAATTGGGGATTTTGTCCCTGGACATTTTCTCTTAGGGTCTTTTGGAGTAAGGGGTTTCAGCACGGGGGATTTTGGAAAAGGAGATTTCATCACCAACCCTTTTTTTAGCTATTATCTAGTTGATGCGTTTATTCCTTGACATGGATTATCTTGCTACTACAATTAAAAAGGATTTCTATTCGTAGAGTACTTTTACTTTTATAAAATATATTAACATAATTTTTAATTATTGTCAATTGAAGAAGTCGAATTTTACTAGACTACCTTTAAAGGTTTACTGCGCCGTTGAGCGCATACTTAGTTTTTGTAGAGTATATTTGATGAGTAGCAGCAACCTGCAAACACAATACCTATAGTTATCCTTTTTTAGGGGAGATAGACAATACCAACTTCAAGGGACTACTTGGTTTTTGCAGGGAAATTGGGGCTTTCTCAAGGGCAAGTGTTTAGGTGTTTTTCCATTGTAGGTCACTGCAATTGGCTCCCCCTAGGCAGTGCTGACTTCAAAGATTTTGAAAAAGTCGCAAAAAAAAGGGGATTTGCGTAGAAAAAGGGGCAATACTAATTTGCCCACAAATGTCAGAAAAAAAACGAGGGAGTTCACTAAAGTTAAGTGGCTTACGCATATTTTCATCTCGTTCTATCTTATTGTTGCATTGAACATGGTTATAGCTAAATTGTTAATGCCTAAACTTATGACAATAAGACATAAATAGCTAATAGCTGATACCTCTGGCTGATAGAAAGAGGACGCATTCAGATCCCAATTAATTGTGAAGTAGTTTCGTGAAGCATTTATTATGTCACATTTCGTATTTCATACAAAAGGGTGTTTTTTTTCCAAAATGGGAAGAACTATCAACGAAATACAGAAAAGGGGCAAATATGGACAATTTTGGAAAAGTCGTCTCATTGGGGATAGAAAGAAAAAAAGGGGCAAAATGCAACTTTAGTCGCATAAAGTCAGCCCTGCCCCTAGGGATCGCGATGGGCCCTTATGGTGCCTAGTGTTGTATGAGACATCTCATACCCCTTTTTAACCTAACCTAACCTAACCTATCCTTTTTATCACCAACAAATGAGAGGTGTCGAAGGAAAGACACAATTTCCTTGAACATGAAGATTCCGACCAGCGATTCAGACTTTCATTTTAGGAGGGGAGGGGAGTGGACGGCATGTCTGGTTTCCATTTCCATATCCGATCGTATCCCCGCAGATACGCTGGTCTACTTTTTACTTCTTCAATATATGTATTCAAAATACATTCACCAACAATCATACTTACCTAGTAGTGTAGTTCGAAATAGCTATCATTCCTACCCAAAGTGACCTTATCTGAGAATTGATATTGTTGTTCTCTCAACAATAATTCGTAGACTAAAATTCAACAATAATTTCTCAACAGAAATTGTCGGGGTCATCCCAATTAGCGAGAATCGTTGCTACTCCTCGCTTCCAATTCAGTACTAACTTTAATAATTAACGAATCGTGCTGGACTAAGTCAGAATAAAGCCTAAATTAACCACATTCGAACCTTTGATTAATTGTTACATTATATGCCTCCACTGTTATCTCATTATGGGCTATTTTGCCTTAGGTAATTTACCACTTAAGCTAATATTTACGGGCAAGAAGTTAAAAATCGCAATCCAATTATACAAAACCACTTCCTTTCTTTCGTATTTGTGGAACTCAATTTTGGGTAAATAATAAATAAATGGCATTTTCAGTTAAAACGCATGATTTTAATTTTTTGTTTTGCTTGTTGTCTTTGCTGTGTATGGACCTAAGCTCCGATTAACTTTCGTTCCTTGTTTTGAGGCTATTGATGATTAATAGCATTCACGTCTGTAACTCCAATGGTTTTCTACTTAACTACATATTTTAAAGGTTGTTTCTAATTGAGCGAGGGAAGCTTCGCGTGGGTCGCCCAGAGGATTTTTTTTAGTTTTTTGTTGCTTTATGATGTAACGGATTTATAATGATTTTTGAGCATAGGTTATGAGGCAACTAACCAACCCAAAGGGACCAAGCCCCCCATATCCGACCAGCTTTCCGCTTCCCTCGTGAGTGTAGTGGTATAGAGTTAGTAGTAGTGGAACTGTCTATGTGTGAGATACATGCGATTATAATACAAGATCATTGATTATGTTTTGCATTATTAAAACATTTGTGTTCATTGTTGACTATCCGTTGTCAATCGCTATTGCTTCGTATCGCACATTCTTTCCTCTGTGCATAGTAACCCTCGTATTGCTCCTAAATAATGGGTTTGAAATGATTACATTTAATCGTTTGAATAACAATACCCTATATGCGAACGATATCCTTTACTGCATTGGCGCAGGCTGCAGGCATACTGATATTCTAAGGCTGAAAGCACACCGAATCAGACAAGACGTTTTTGTTTCATAAGCAAATAAAACACTTTTTATTTTAACACACACAAACCGAAACACAACGAAACAACATATCAAGACATTACATATGTATTTCACTTTTCTGTTTCGTTTGGTGTGCGTTGAAAAAAACTCAATTTGCGACTTCGTGAGGGGTAATTTTTAAAAAAATTATACTTAGAATGAACATATAAATTGTTATAGTATTTTTGAAAGCCAGGATAAGAAACATTTTGTCTATAATGTGCAATTTCAGGGCAGGGTAAAGTAATATAATTTAAAGAAACTTTGCACCCATCCCATAATCCAACAGTGACCCCAAGCAGGGGGGTTACAGGGGGGCAGCATGCCCCCAATATCGGTGCTGTTTTCTATATAAAATGTGTACACTAAGCAGAGCAATATATAAATGTTTTTTTCATTTTCTCAAAAACCAGAAGACATACATCAATCTGGTTTTCAGTGGTCGATTAAAAACTATAAATAAAAAGTTAATTTTTCTCAGTGTTGAAAAAATTAACATATACCATTTTTTTTTTTTTTTAAGTTTTTGCCTTAAATTTCAAGTTTGAAAGCATTTTTTTTCAAAAACTACTAGCAGATATAGGTAACTTGATTTTATAATACATAATTATGAAAGAACAGATTCCTGGCTTCCAAAAATCATAAAGTTCTTTATTGTAAGTGTTGCCATTGCTTTTTAATACTTTTTAATTACATTTTAATTACTTTTCGCCCCCTACCAAACGAAGATAGACCCCACTCCCATAGTAACAAATGCTTCTATTTAACCCCTCTCGTGCCTGCAAAGCCATGTATTATTGACAACTGCTCATGAAACAACTTGAAACAAAAAGTTGGGGTGTATTGGCTCAAAAGAATCAATGTAGTATTTCTGTTTGATAAGTCACGCCAAAACGTTTTGTCTGATTCGGTGTGTCTTTAGCCTAAGAGGGCGACAAATCATAAATAATTCCGTAATCATAAGGCAATTCATTCTGCTAAACCATGTGAATGCTACCTATGCCATTATTTACAAATTGCACGTTTATACTTCACCACACAGCGCAACCGAAGCGGCTGCTTTAAATAATCCGCTGTCTATTGCCGCAAACAAAATAATTAAATTTAACTTATGCCGTGTACTGCACCCCGGAGGTATTCAAATTGCTCGCTCGAACGTGTGTGGAGGAGTGTACATCGCAAACAGCTCATAATCGCTTCGAGCCCAAACGATCTATTGATCGTTGATCATGCTCTAGTGACAACTAGAGCAGCCCCACTAATGCACAAGAAGTTGCTGCCACGTTGCTGCTTCTGTAGCATTTCCATTTCGATTTTTTGAAGTACATATACATAACAAACTATGCCATTATCGAACGCTCTCCTCCTCCTGACAGACATGGGTACATAAACCAAGAAAAAGAAGCAAAATAAAAAAGATCGGCACATTGAATATATCGCGATTTTATCGGCCGACGAAAACCGACTCAAAGGCTAAGACAAGACACCGCGCACAGTAGAATTTGTATAAACAGCGATCCGCGCGCCTTCAGTGGATAGCGTATGCTCCGAAGAACATCACGCTTTCCAAACAGTCTATACGTCGAGGTGGCCAAGAGTGGCAGCCGCGATCTTGCTTGTCCACGAGGATAGTACGCACTTACCTTGCCAATTTGTCCGAACGGAAGCTGCACGTATACACTGTTCCGTATTGCCCTGGTGAATGTGTGCAATAAATTCGTTGAACTAATATTCGGTTCAGTAGATAGAAGATATTAAAAATATTTTCCAATTAATTGCTGCAGATGCGTTGACTGACATCTAGCTAAAACAAATCGAACACGCTTTTCCGTTGGAAATTCTCTTGCCAAAATATTTCTCGGTTTCTCGGCGGTGGGAAGTGTGAATTTACCCGTCTTTTAAATAAGTTGTAAAGTTTTGAATGGTTTTATTGACGTGGTGATGAAAATGCGCTCTGTGCCAATCCAAAACGACATAGCGGCGAGTGACTTCAACATTGTATCAACACAACACTCAGTGAAATTTGTATGTGCGTGTCGCGAGTGTGGGTGCAGTGACTATTCAATAAGCCAGACTTAAACAATACAAGCTTAACAGTTGCATGCAAATTTTTGACAATAAAAAAGTTTCCTTTTGTTAAAATTTAAGGCCAAGTAGCTACCTTCCAATTGACATCCACTGACAGCAGGCAGTAAATGCACGCACAATTGTGCGCCCCATGACAAGCGGCTGACGCAATGAAAGTTGGGAAAACTTCAAAATAACATTGCAATAAACACACGCACGTACCTACCTATGTGTATAGTTTTCTTTAACACGACAGCGATGTCAATGTTAACGTCGCGTCGTCGTTTTATTTCCATTTTGAATTTGTAATTTCGGGCCACATATCGCAGTGTGCCGCTGTCGTTCGGCACTGATTGACTGATCATGTCGACTTAAGGCAACGCCAAGCGAAACTGTCAAACTGTCTTAATTCTCGAAATGAGTGAAACTAGCATTTCCCGCAGGGAATTGTCAAATACTCCAGGCGTTGCAAATCGCGATGTGAATGTGAGTGTCATTAAAAGTGATATGCGGAAGAACAGAAGGGGTCAAGTCTTCTGCAGGAGCTTGACCGACATTCCTTCTCTCAATGTTAGAACTGATTGGTCCAAACAGTCGGAACTAATTGTCAGTCTGCAGTCTGAGATTGGAATCAAGGACAAAATGATCGACGATCGCGATGACAGGATTATTCGTTTAACAAATGAACTGTTGCTGGCCGAAAGGAAGTGCTCAGAAAAAGAGCATTTGATTGTTGATTTGCAGAACGAAATCGATAAGTTCCGCCAAGTAGTTCGTCCTTTGACGCAGGCGTTTTTGGAGCGCAACATGAGTGCAGACTTTTCGATATGGGCCCCCGGAATGGAATCCACGAGAGTTTTAGACATTACATCAGAACCACGCCTGAAACGCCAAGGCTACAGTGCGGAGCCACTGTCGCAAATGGCCGGTGCCGAAAGTGAGCTCATCAAAATTCCAAAATCTGTTGTGTAAGAGTTTAATTTGTTGATATAGGATTTTTATTTTAAGTGCTTGCCTCAAGCTAATGATGTTTGGTAATTGCTTTATCTAATCGACTCGTTGTTCTTATTGTTTTCAGATCTCGTGAACTCATCAAATCTGCGATTCTGGATAATGATTTTATGAAAAATCTGGACATAACACAAATACGGGAAATCGTCGATTGCATGTATCCAGTGAAGTATGCCGCGAAAAGTCTCATTATCAAAGAGGGCGATGTTGGCAGCATTGTTTACGTGATGGAAGGTGAGTTTTTTTTTTTGTTTTTTTCTGCCTAATCCTAATGATTAATTGTTTCGGCTCTTGTTTGATGGGTGAATGGAATTTGTATACGCTAATGAAGTCCAGAAAATTGAATCTGGAGGGTTTTGCACATAATTCGAGAACACGAATGGCCGTACCGTTTTCGTCTTTTAAATCTTAGTTTATATGAGTTTAAGTATGGTTGTACCTACTTCCAGTCAGTAATTCCATAAGGATGTTCTACTTATTTTTTAATTCGATAGTTTCACCTCTTATTGGTTTTAAAATAGTCGCCATCTCTGTCAAACTCTATGTAACATGTGCGAGGTATAATTTTTATGTGCACGACTCGACAATACAAAAATGTCAACACTATTTTCATACACGAAAGCAAAATCAAAAAATCCTCGCGGACTTAACCAATTGCAAACAAAACATTACCTTCCGTTTCAGAAGTTCGGATCAATAACCGCACCAAATTATGTCCCGCCTTAATTGCTCCATATGCCTACTACAAGAAGCAAGTAAATCTGAATAATTTTTGTTTGTTATTCAACATTGTTAGTGTTAAAACACCACATGGATTTGGTCAATGCGTTCTCATTTTGACTTGCTAGCACACTTTATTATTTTTCCGGGTAATTTCGTAATTTAAATTTGAATGCGAATGAATTTACATAAATTATGAACAAACTTGTTGGGCGAACAAATTTTTTTGACATACAAGTCTGTACACTGTAGGTACCCCTTAGTATATGAATTTAACGCATACAACTTGGTATACATAATGACACAAACAAAATAATTAACTCTTTAACTATGTTTTGTGATTAAAAAAAAATGTTCTTAAGTTTTAACAACTTTGATGACCGTTTGTTTGTTGGAGCAACTTTAAGCCGATGAGTTTGCCTCTACTTTTGACGTTTGCTTAGCACAAATTTTAACCTCAGTTGTCTGTAGTGCAGTGTGCCATTGAAACAGTTGGAGAAGTTTAAGTAAATTTTCGATCGATATCATTCACGAGCGATGCATGGAAGGCTTTCTGGTCAAGCTAGGGAAATTTTGAGACAGATTGAAGTCTGAACTTTATTTAAATTAATTTTAAAATATTTCCAATAAGAGATGGTTGCATCAAGTTCGAAATTTCTCTTACTCGTGTGGCGATGGTACCTGATGATTTTAAAGTCGTTGGTGGAAGATCGAGAATTATGGAGGGTCGACTCAAGCATCCCGCAACTTATACAGACCAATATAGACGAAACAATGCACTACCACTAATCCTCAATGAATCATTTTAACATATAAAAATATGAACGTATTAAGATATACAAAATATTCACGGTGAAGCTTAAATATGAACATTTGAAGATCCATTCAAAATAATCATAATGATAATTGTGAAATTGAATTTGGATTTTTTTAGAGAAAAGTGAACCCAAGATCTAACTTATGGCAACCCTTCATATTTGAATAAGAATTATGTTTTATTAAATTAATAAGTGTAACGACTCAGATGGTGAAGTTTGAAATTGGCATGCTACGAATAGAAACATATCCACGCGGCAAAAATACCCAGTACTCAGTTTTAATCGATCGGATCTGATCAAAGCCGAATCGCATTATTCGCGAACATCGGAGAATTTGCTTTTGTTTCCCATGTGATATCTTTTGGATTAGAACTGACAGCCAAGTGATCATTAATAAATATTAAAAAGAGTGTCGGAGACAAAACAGAGGGGAACACCAGCGTTTGTATGGTAAATTGCAGACCTTAATCATTGAAGATAGGCACGCACAAAAGAACTTGGAGCCAAACTCTATCAAATGTTTCGAAATACTTTCTTGCTAAATAGCGCTACTGTCCGGGGTAGACCTGGGACTCAATCAACACGTCTCTACCCGATCTTTGGCTAACTGCCCCCAGTTGTGAAATGCTGGTCGAATTTGGATGATTCTTCTTTTGTTTTGTTCGTCTTGAATCAGGTAGTTCGGAAAACCCAAAATGAAAAGTCGCAAAATCGGTTAAATCTAAAATTTGGATAGGAATATACACCAAAAATAATCGCAAAATTCAAAAACCATGAGCTCAAATTTTGAGAAAATTGGATAAAGAGGTGCGGCATTTTCCGTGCAAAAAAAAAAAAACCCCTAAACAATTTCGAGACCCACCGATTGAGCTCAAATTTTGAGAAAATTTTTTTCTGTTGGCTAAAAACAGTTCCTGTGAAAGGGGGTGGTATCTTACATACAAAAAAAATCCTTAAAACTCGTATATCTCGAAAACCTCCAAATCTATTGAGCTAAAATTTTAAAGAAAATTCTTGCTATTAACACAAATGTGTTTCTGTTAAGTTTGGTAAAAATTAGACCAATGGGTATGACACCTCCCATCCAAACAAAATTAAGAATCGTATTTCGCATATCTTTTAAATAAGATATTGGCCCGGGTGTGTTTGTGAAGATTAGTTGAAACTGAAAAAGGGACATGAATTCATTTGAATTACGAAAGAGTTTCATTCAATCACCAAACGAAACTTAAACTGTACAAAGTGCGGCCAATTTCAATGAACTCGAGTTAGAGTTGATTGGGATTCATAATCGCTTATGAAGAGTTTCAAACAAACCGATTTAGGTGGCTTATAATAATTTACAGTTTTTAAACAACAACAACATGAGAGCAAAGGAACGAATTGGTGAAATGCGAAATTCGACTTTTGATTCATTTATGAACAGGAGATTGCATATTTAATTACATATTTAACTATTCCAAGCATTGACTTATGGACTGCTAGTAGCCAATTTTTCGTTGAAGCAAAAATAAGCACTAGCTCTTTTGGTTCACGGCGGAGAGAAACGAAAACACTCAAATGTCATCGAGCAATTCGTGCGATTTGGTTTGTGTCGAGGTTTGTGTGCTGAGTGTGCCATATACTGCCATCTGTTACAGATCGTTTGAAATAATTTGAATAAGTCATTATTTTTGCGCAGTTGCAATGTTTCTACAATGGATGGCACTGTGTTCTATGTAAAAAAAAATAGCAAAGGCGCGCAGAGGTTGAAATCTCTTTCCTACTTTCACTGCACTGAACCATTGAATAACTACAAATAGAAGTGGACACATCTCATTTTGAAGCGACATACGGACCTTCATTGCGGCGGAAATTTGTATTAAGCTAGTGTATGCATTTACCACCTTTTTCTAGGTTCGTGCATTAAATAAAAATAATTTCCCAAAATATTCCAATGTTTATTTTTCTTGTGAATACCACCCCCTTCTTCTTTTCTTATTCGTCTTATTGACAACATGCAGATGAAAGAGATTGCACCGATTGCATAATAATGGTTGTGGAGCAGAAGTGGAATATGCAAAGGAAAATTAAATCAATGATCGGGTACTTTTCGCAAATATGTATAGGAAGTTAGTGGTGGTGTGTATGGTGGGGGAGGGGTAATTTTAGCATGAGGAGACGAGTGTGATGTGCATTGGGATAACAATGTGGAAAGGAGAAATAATATGAATATGAAATCACAGATCAGATTCTTTACAGTACATATTTTGTATTTCTTCGATTTATGGGCAGCAGCGGTGGCATGGTGGTGGCTTTTGAACTTAGGTGTCAAGGCAGGTTTTGATGATTTGAAAGTTATGGGGTGGGTAAGCATGTAAAGTTCATGGTAAGTGTACTAGTAGGGAAGCTTGATAGAATTTTAGGAAATAAAATAACGTAGGTACCTAGATCGATCCCATTTTTCAGTTTTCTCATCATGTAGGAAGTATTCTGGTTGATCACAGAATCCGTCGTATTCGGAATTTAATTCGTAGCAAAAATTTCCACCACAACGGAATCTGTGATAGTTCTTTCGGGGTTCGTATAGCAAAATTCCGAATACGACGGATTCTGTGATCAGAAAGATATTGTTTTAAATCCAAATTTAGATCTATTAATTGTGATATTAAGAGGATTGTAGAGATCAAAAAGTGAGTCTCTGTCTGTCTGTCTGCATGGTGGTAGGTACCTATCTGCACTCTAAACGACAGGGCGGATTCGTTTGTACCTCTAGTAGGTAGTTTGCTTCAAACTGTGAATAAGTAGGTATGCGATTTGTGGGCTGACAGTTCGAGTTCATTTGTTTATTTTAATTTTAAACCCAAAATTAACCTTTTGTATTTAAATATGTACAATTATTTTAGGAGCAGCTGTATGCAGATCAGTGCTACGCTGAATGCTATTGCAGCAATCAACCAACTCATCCCGATAAATTTCAAATCTGGATTATAGTATGTAGGAATATTAAGAATATTTGCAGTTTACGTTAGATTCTTGCTACGAAATTATGTTATAGTACTTTTACACCTCGTCTGAATTCAACATTTCAGCATACAAAATTTCGAAATCCAATTCAAAATCAAACTTGGCACCTTAAGGAACGCCGTCCTTTTCTTAATTCATACTTCTATTTATAGTTCCGTATAAATCCCGTGAATATGTATGTATCTATCTAATATGTAGCTAACGATCGTCGGAACAAGTCTGAACACACAATTTTTATTATTGTCAGACAATTAGGACATTGTAAGACTCATCAGAAATTGTCAGATGTCGTTGTTTATGGAAGCTGACATTAGCTTACAATTTTTTCATTGACAGACAGTTTAACCTATGTTATAGACGCGAAATCGAAGTTTACTTTTATACCTACACAATGGAAAATAATTTAACAACTGTGCATTGGAAAAGTCGCCAGCATTTAAAAAGACTAAAAAAAAAATGCATGGTCTGAAGTTTGTGATATAATTCTTGTTTTCTGTGTGTTTTTTTTTAAACTAGGCAGTCGACGACACTTCCTTTTTATTAGATATTCATATTGGCGAAGGGGATAGGTATACCGTCAACATGAACATACCGTGATCATCAAATAGTTTTGAGTACATCCGCAAAAAATTGCGATAGAGTTCTGGCTCTTCAGGTCGCAATTCGACGAGTAATTTGGAGTAGAATCCCTTCTGCTGACGCGACGGGCTATCGAATCCTTTGTATAAACACGACGTCGTTTTTAAGGAAATTCATCTTCCTCGTTGTCTTCCAACATGTAGGCAGTTAAAATAGTTGCGAGTGCAATATTTTAATTCATTATCCTTATTACAAAAAAAAAAACACAAGACTTTGAATTTATCTGCCAATGTCTGACAACAGATCGACCAATGTTTCATATTCAAATATCTGCCGAGTGCCGACCGTGTGAACACACAATTTTCAACCTTACAACGTTGTCAGAAAAGTAATTGTAAGACCATTGTAAGACATGCATCTGACAATGAAATTGTAAGACTTTGAGACAAAATCTTACAACCGTTTGAAACGCACAATTTTGTATTGTATGTAAGGTAGTTGGCTGTTGTAAGCTCATTGTCTGTCATTGTCAGAGCATTGACAGATCTGACAATATTGTAAGATCTTACAATCATGTGTACTTAGCTTTACACATTTTACAGTGACATTTGACAGGATAAACAAAATAGGTATGTATAGTTAAGTGGTGGACGAGTGTTGTTGTTCTGGCACAGTAGGTACACCAAATTAATAAATAATAACAATTAATATCTAAAAAAATATGACAGATATGTGCTCAAGTGTGTTTCAGTTCAGATGTTCAAAATTTTCGAGCTTTGTTCAGAGCTCAGATAAACCTAAAAACAAAAACGCCATGTATAGGCATAGCTAAACTACTTTACCCCGTCGGCTTTGCTCGTGCCTAGGAATTGTATTGCCCAGATACATTTTTGTCTATCAGCCCAATGCATGTTCCATATTTTAAAAAGTGCTTGAGTTTTTTTTACCTTTGGGCCATTAACAAACATTTTTTTTTTTAATTTGAGCTTAATCGGGTAGGTGATTTTTGTGATACCAATGTAGGTATGAGATTCCTATGGTTTTTATTCAGTCCGATTGTTCAATTTTGACCAATCTTCACAGGAGCAATATCGGTCCAATACCTAAGATTGCCTGGAAATTGGAACTCAATCGATTGGGTAGTTTGCGAGATATAAAATTTTTGAATTACATAATTAGAAAAAGAATCAATAAAATCTATGCATATTTAACAAAAATATAGGCAAAATAGTGAGACTCTAACATAGAACATTTATGCACAATCTTAAAATCTTGTGTACCTATATAATGTCAGCAAGAAAGCCAAAATCATTTTTATTCAATTTATCCTTCCCAACTCACCCCTTGCATCACCCTCCCTCTCCTAAAGTCATAAATCCTACACATTGCTTTTGTTATTGATACTTGTTTGTAATATTGCATCTCCTTTACTGTCTTCCAAACCAAACTAGTTCCCTACCCTGTTACGTCATATCAGAAAGAATTTTATACTGATGGATGAGGATGGGGAATGAAGAAAGAGAAAAGGCAAACCAGTTTGTTTTTGTTTTTTTCTTTGGTTTTCTCTATATACATTTCGACAGCAAAGCTAAGCATGAAATATCCTACCTCAGACTGGTTTACAACAAAAAATGACCCATCCAGCATTCCTTAGAGGGATATTTTTGTTGGGATTTTGTTTATCCAATCTTCAATCCCAGATATGCCCAGATCCATTTCACAAACCAGCACAAACGATCGCAGCGACGTATGGACCGCGTAGCGGATGATTGCATCGGTGCCGATTCTATTTGTAGTTATTCAATGACTGAACCAAAAGGGCTAGTGCTTATGTTTGCTTCATTTTTCATCGCAGGTTTGTATGAAACTGACATTGCACTAGCAGTCCATGTATAGTATGTCAATGATTCCAAGAGTACGATGATTAATTATCCCATCAAAATGCAATGCAATAAGAAACAAAATTTGAAAATATGAACAAAATTTTGAATTCCAAACTTTTGGATGCGAACGAAAACACCCTTGGCACGAGTTTTCAAAGTTTATTCGCAATCCACATCATTAAATCGCGTTCCACAAACTATCGAATCATTCGTTCGAACTTAACCTAAAATTAGAAATTGCTATTAGAATGATGGGTGAAATTCGCGAACTGCCTCGACAAACAAAAGTGTCAAAATTCGCGCGTATTCGTTCGTTCTTAGATAGTTAGTCGCTGTCATGTGAATAGTCCTTTAAGAAAAATTGCTATTCATCCATTATAAGTCATAATGGAAAGTCCCCCAAATTAATTTGAATTCTTTTATTTATTAAGTTTTGTAAAAGCTAGACGCTGGACATGATACTACGATATCGCATTTTGCGCTTGTCGTTCATTCTTGCTGTTCATCGGTATTCGTCTCTCAACAAATAAAGACGGAAGTATGTACTATTGGCGCGAAAGTACAAATTTCGAATTTTGATTGAGTTTAGTGGCATTGTGATTATATTTTAATTAAATAAATAGCAAGTTATTATTCAAAATGGGGTTGTTCTGTGTTAGAGTGCTACAATATGATACCGAAAAAAAAACAGTAGACACCAGCTTCCATAAAAAAAATGGTTATCTTTTTTTAGACGAAAAGATCCCATAAATCCAAAGACTGCAAAACTTTGTAGTCGGCATTTTGTCAAAGACGACTTTATAAACAATTATTAAATATGAAATGGGTAAATTGGGCATTAATATAGTAATCTTAATGCTCATTTATGTCCTTTCCCCTATAGGACTTAGTATTCGGCGAAAGTTGAAGCCTGGAGCTCCCCAAATACACTTATCTGAAGGTGATCCCTTAAAAAAGTTGTATTAGTCGGAACAGGATATGGCCAAGTTCATAACTCTCTATTCCACAAGCTAAAGGGCGTACAAATTGCTCAGAAGCAAGCAATTTCTGAGCTGGACAAAAACATTTTCAATGTTGTCAATGGCGATGGACTAAATATTCGGATGAATTATTTGACACAATTAACTGCAACATTCGTATAAAAATAACCCTTATTCCGCGAGTGTATATACGCCGCTCGAGCTAAATTTTAGCACCCATACAAAATTATCTCCAAAATTTAGCTGAGCTAAATTTAAGCGAATCCATATAGCCGAGCGGTAGATACCTACGCTGCTTCAGCTAAAAATCAAAATATCATTTCATACTGTACTGCATGTATCTGTCACAATTTAGCGCGCCCATTAATGTGGTTCGGCATATTTTTTCAAGCTAAATTCTGACAGATCATGTTGGTTTTATCTGTTGTGGTTTTGTGTTGCGGAAAAGTAAATAAGGATGAGTTTTTCCAATGAATATATACCTATCTCGATGAGGAATCCTTTGAAAATTATAAATATGTGTTCAAAGAATAGGAGACAAGGAAAAAAGGAAGTGCAACAAAAATATAACATATATAATATGAAGGAATTTATTTTCAACGAACAGCTGTTTCCTGTAACACTTCTATCCACAGCGCACTCAATGTCAAAATTTAGCTAGGGTTTTAGCTAATGTTAGGAGAAAAAAATTAGAGAGCCGCTAAAATTACGTTTCGCTCGAGCAGCGTACTTAGCTTTAATCTCAAAATAGTTGATGATAAAAACAAACAAGAAAACGAAAATATAAAAAAATAATTAGGTAACTACCTAAAATACACACTCGCTCTCTAACACAATTTTTCTTATAAATTTCTTCAACCGCCGCCGGCGTGCGTCGATCAAAGCAAAATACAAGGTAAATCTGTATAGCAACAGCAAAACAACACATATACATACATTTTTTTAAATAATTTTTCAACAAATAAAAAATCTATTTGACATGGCAACCCTTTTTCATATCCATTTCGAAACCCCTAAAAGTCTACCCGATTTTATTCATACACCAACCCCAAAGAATATGCAATAAAACTCTGCAAAAATGATGTAGCCTCTTCTTCATAATGCTTGAAACTTTTTCATCTTTTCGTTAGGTAAATTAAAAATGTGGTTGAAGATAATTTAAAGCCTCGTGCGAGAGCAGCGCATAACTCCCGGCTGCTCCTTGTGTATTTTTTTTTTGCGGTTGACGGCAGAAAAAGTTATTGAATGTATTGGATTCTGTATTCCTGTGTGAATATGTGTATGTGAAGTGTGAGCATTAATCTGTTGCTATTACATTTCCGTTCTGGCCAACTTTTCTACTAATTCTCCCATTAAAGACACACAGTAATGTACGTTTTGAAATAGATTAACATTGGTTCGGTATACGATCCATACCGAATGCACCGACAAATAAGGGTAGATATTAAATTTCTACCGGACTGGGTGTAACTTGATGTTGGTCTTTTGTATATTAGCTTGGAGCTTGCGGCTCGTCTAAGTTATTTTGGTAAATTGGCTCCGTTAAAAATCTTTTGTTTACCTGCCAAATAAAAAATAAACTGTGCAATATCTTAATTGAAACTCGTTGCATTTTGAATATAAACCTATCTCAATTTAATGCATGG
Organism: Cheilosia soror; assembly: GCA_949372485.1. Taxonomy (NCBI): domain Eukaryota; kingdom Metazoa; phylum Arthropoda; class Insecta; order Diptera; family Syrphidae; genus Cheilosia; species Cheilosia soror. Next base: position 158,366,433 of record OX443561.1, read on the forward strand.
GATGAGAGAGGTGGCACATACAATTTGCGAAGGTATTAACATTTTTGATGTACAACTTCGCAACTGCGTGTATAAAAGTTCGAACTTTTTCATTAGAAGTAAATAATGAATAGCCTTAAGGTGGTAGTATACGGCATGTAGAAAGTCACATACCTACGTATGTAAAATTTTCAATATATCTTCTACATATTAATTTACATTTATACGTCCAGAACATTGGATGGACCTTCCAAAGCTCTCGATTCTCCGCCATCGACCCTAAATCATCAAGGGCAATCCCCATACGGGTATAGGAGAGATTATTGACTTGATCTAACCATCTTATCCTTGGTCTACCTAGAGGACGCCTGCCTGGTGGTACGGATTCCATAGCACGTCGTGGAATCCTGGTCGGGGACATGCGTTTAACATGACCAAACCACCGAAGCATGGATCGCTCCGTCCGGAGAAGTAGCTGCTTGATATTGGGTTCCTTACGTATTCTGGCATTTCTAATGCGATTTCTACGGGTCACACCACCAATACAACGGAGAAATCTCATTTCCACACCAAATTAAAGACTGACTATTTAGCTTTGACACCAAGTTCAGTCCTCCTAATAACAGAATGACCAAGTTGTCTCAAAACTGACCTATCCTACAGGAAAACTCGGCATTGCTCCTAATGGTCTAATGCAAACAAAATTGCATTGAGAAATTCTGAAAAATTCTCTTGATAATTTCAAATTACTCTTGCCAACTTTGCAAGAAGTAACTCTTGAATCTTACGCGTGCGAGCTGTCATAAGTCATCAGATAAACATTTTCCTTCCGCTGCTACATCGCCAAAGATCTAATGTGATTTTTCATTGGTCACATTCGATTTTTATTTCAGATGTCAAATTTTACGTGGCACATGTCCACGTTTTTATGTTTTTCATCTGAATAATTGTATTTCACGATGCTTTTCGTAATTTTGTCATTTTGTTTTGAAAACAAACTCTGAATGACGTAAAACAGCTGTGCAAGGGTTTATTGATTGAGAATATGTGTAAATATCGAGATCACTGCAAAAAGTGATCCGGGTCAAAAAATATTGATTTGTTTGCCCAATAAAACATGAAAAGTGATCTAGATAAAAAAATAGATTTTCTGTCCCAATGGAAAACCACATTATATTTTTATCCACCTTAAGGTCACAAATGTGAATAAGAAATTAAAAAAGAAATGTTATTACTTTCTAAACATAGTAGATGTTATTGGATTTTTATATTTATATATTTATTTATTTATTTATTTAATTAAATACTTTTAAATAATTTTTATTTGCTTAAAAGACGTATTTTTGTGCTAAGCTCAATTCATATAATTTAATTAACATGCTTAAATAACTAGTAGTAATTTAAGTAAGAAAAATGATGCTTTTGCAGCTGAATAAATAAAAAAAAAACATTTAAAAAATCATAACTTTGCTCGCAAAACGTTAAGTATGAACATTATGTTTTTTTTAAACTACATTTTTTATACAATATGCCAGGGGATAAATACTTTACTTGTATTTTAACGAACTTTGTAATTGGTTTCAGTTAACAGGAAAATTAATTTTTAGTAAATCGGCTGGAAAATTATATTTTTTCAACTACCTAGAGTCACTTAGCCGTGAGAAAAAGAAGATATAAGTAAGGCGGTAACATAACATGTACATGGTAACCCTTTAAAAGAGAATGCAAAAATATCAACAGGAGGAACAATACGAATACGAACGAAACGAATACGAAGAGAACAAATCTCTCTTTTATGGCTCATAAAATTCGAACAACATCAGCGTTGCCATTTTGACTGCTTTCCCGTCAGATCTGACTGGATTGATTATGCATTTAGCGGGAAGATTTTTTAAAATCCAGCCGGCTGGTTTTTTAGGATACGAATTTTGTTTGACTGTTTTTAAATGTTTCTTGCAATATATTTTCTATCTATACAAAATTTTAAATTCAAAGAGGAAATAGAAGAAAAATAAAAAAGCGAACAATTATTGCTTGAATTTATTTTTTTTTTGCTGTGGGGTAGGAAGGTACTTGTACTTGTTGTGTGAGGTTAAATTTTCCTATACCGGCCGAAGTAACAAAATAATTGGTTAGTATTAACATTACTTACAGAAGCAGCAACAAAATATTCGACATATTATGTGTGTATGTAGATGCAAATGATGGGGAGACAATAGAAGCGCTCAGAGAGATTACTATATATAAAGTTCATTTATTAGTTAATACATTTTATATACCATCCAAATGAAGGTATATTCATTTTGTCATTATATTTGTAAAGCCAATAATAAGGGTCACCGGATTTGACAAGGATCAAATTCTGAATCGATTCAGTCATGTCCGTCTGTCTGTCTTTCTGTTGAAAACACGATAGCGTGTTTAGGCTATATCGGTCAAGTAATTCTGGTTCTGGTACCTCTCACACCAAACCAACACTAGACCCATGCCCATGCCTGCACGTACGTACTAAGACTAACAACAAACTGACATGGCTAACTTTTTGCATGACTTGTATAATGTATGCAGTGGAGGGTACCTATCAAAAGCAACGGCCAGACTTTTACTTTTGTTTATATTTTTTTTTAGGTTCAATTGGGGTAATTGGGGACGTTTTTTTGGAATTTCAAAAACATCGAAATTTAAAATAAAAGTTAAGAGTTCTTTATTAAATGTGTAATTCACACTATAATAAACACTAAGTGCAATATTTTGATGTTTTCATTTACCCCTTAGGGTTGATTTTTCTGGGGTAAATGAGAACACGTTAAATGTAAAAAACTAACTACTTATTACGAGAAACTGTTTAAACAGATTAACTTATTGCTTTTCACTCTAATGGGAAGACAAATAAAATTAATCACCTTTTTATATAAAAACACGTTAAAGCAAACAAAAAAATTATTAAAAAAATTGATTTTCACTTTATCGGAACACATTCATTTTGAAAACTAAATTTCAACCAAAAACTTAAAGAAAGGGACTCGATGTATAATGCGCCGGTTGCCCGACAATTCAAAGTGTATGCCTATTATGTTTCCTGAATTTAAACTTTGATTTTAATAGCAAAAATAACTGCCGTTTCCATTTACCCCATGTTTCCATTTACCCCAACTGACTCTGTACTTTCATAGCTGGATTTTTGTTTAAATTTCTTTGACTGTTTTTTTGACTAAATTTTAGATTTTTAACTGTTTTTTTTTCCAGTCAAATCTGACTGGATGGCGGATTTCAAAATGGCAACGCTACGAATAATAGCTTTTTTTGCTTCGAGTTCGACTTCGAATTTGAATTTATGTTGCTTTTGCTTAAGTTTTGATTTCATTTCGTTTCGTTTCGTTTCGATTCGACGCAAGCTGCAAAATAGCAAAACCAAAACCAAAAGTATGGTTCGGCCGTTCGGGTTCGCTCATTCCCTAGAAAAACACTGCAGACTACGGTTGGGTCTCGGTGAGCAGCGCGTCGGTCTGCAAATTGTTTGTTTTTGTTTATTTTAAAATTTTCTGTGTTTATTTGTTTCTTGATGCATCTCCAAAGAAAAACTGTACTTTAAATAGGTACATAGTGTATTGTGTGCACATGTGAAGTGAATAATTGTGAATTCCATTTTACGTTTACCATACCAAGCGCGCGTGATTTTCTTTGTTCCGCATTTTGTGTCGATTAGCGACAAAGAAGGTTGTTTGCCTGGAATTTTCCCAATGAAAGTGAAACTACCTACCGTGAATCTGTTAACCCGTTCGCGCATATTGCAACCGCAAAGACTTGGGGTATTGTACTCGTACCAGCCAGCTCCTTCCCATACAACATTTTCGGTATAATTCCGGTTTTCAACTTTTTTTATCCGTCTCTCATTCGCATTGTGGTGTCAACATTTTGTGTGCAAATGCCACAGGCAGCTTGGGTAGTGTGTGTGAAAGTGTCCAAAAAAGAACATCTGCAACTGCAGCATCACTAACATTTGAGATATGAATGCAAGAATGGATATTGCTAGTATATGCTTAGCGTATTTACTTGTAAGTAAATAGCTATAGGTATTTGTCCGTATTGTCTGTGGGCTTCTTTTGAATAATTCGGTGAAGTAGCTACCTATATAGACAGCAGCTGTTTCCCGGTCATCCAACTGTTGTAATTTGCAATAATATTGTTTCCTATTGTCAAGGGAAGATTCGTTGGAGAGTATGTAGGTATTTGTGATTTCACTCGACCTTGGGTGGATTTCTGATTCTTAATGATGCATTAATTTTTTTATGGAAAATATTTATGACAGAAATGTTTAAAAATAAAGTTGAACATTATTATTTCCGTTCATATAAATGGGTGATCCCCTGTTCGTTGACTAGCTTCAACATTATTGACGTGCCCATTCGCACTGATAAGTTGTGAACTCTAATGTCAAACAGATAAGAAAACTGTTTTTATTTTTGTTTGTAAACGAATCTCAGCTTGGTTAAATTAGAAAGAGGTTAGATTTTAAAATACATTCTGTAAATTAAAAAATAAAGTGTCTACAGACGATTTTTGTCAAAGTCTTATACCTACCACCCAGTATCGAACTAAGAATGTTTACCGGAAGTGTATTTCTTGATGCTATAATGAAGGCATTAACGAGTACCTACCTGAAATTTGAACAGATTTTAACTGGGGTGCTTGGAAACGTCCTTGGTCTTGTTCCGAAGGGCAGGAACAATGTCCATTTTAGAAACTTAGAAATAACTCCGAGTCTGCACGATTTTACGATTTTTACGACGATGTTTACGATTACCTAAAGTAAGGGGGTAAACCATAAAAAAAATCAATTTTTCAAACATCGATGCCAACTTCACACAGCTGTACCTTGAAAATATTTTCCGCCCTGTTGAAGACGATAGGTCATCCCTAACCATGCCATTTATCCTGTATTGTACAGGATACCCCTGTATTTTCAACGAAAATCCTGTAGAAAAATGACTCCTGTGTTTTTCAGAAAAACCCTGCAAATATCCTGTAATTATCCTGTTTTATTCCCATTGACTTAAAACCTTTGAAAACTCTGTTGAACGAGTGTTCGCAATTATGTTAAAACGTTGAAACTCATTTTTAGGCCTGAGATCAAGTTCAATAAAATTGAAGCCGATCATACAGCGCAACATCAAATCGAAAAAGAAGTACCTATGTATATTTGTATTTTGTACGAAATCCTTTTCCCCTTTGAAAATTGGTGTCCGTGGCTTTTTTTAATTTTTTCATAGTGCGGTGCGTGTTCGTTGTTTCGACAAATGTTTACCTTTTTAGGGGTAGCCACGAGCATTAGCCTTCTAGGGTTAAACTCTTGATCAAACATTGCGCTACTATTTATTTTATTTTTTAAGTTACTATATTATTATTATATAAGATTTCGAAGAAAAAACTATCCTGTAATCTATACTGTATTCGGAAAAATAAATCCTGTAAAATACAAAATTTTCTCTGATTTTTCCTGTTTTTCCTTGAAAAATAAATGGCATGCTTAGTCATCCCCAATGCTTTATTCAGGATTGAGCATCAGCCTTCACTGTCGCTATATCTCAGAAATGACGACATCTTGCGGAGATAGAGCTAAAAGTGCTGCATCTTTGAATTAAACTTTTTCAGATGTTCCTCTTCATTTCTCTAAGATGGCGGATAGTCTGCCAGATTTAGAGTCCAGAACACATTAGGTACTTGTCTCTAATATTTTTGCCGAACTCATTTCAAGAATGCTTTTTGGCTTAGCTAAGGTCATTGAAGGAGCTTTGCATGTCGAGTTTGTTGGTTAAAGGAAATGGTTTGAAAGTTTCCTAATCAAAAATGTAATTACTTTACTTTTGGTGGCGCTTACAGTCCGTGGTGGACCACGGCCTCAAACGACAAGCACCTCCTGTCAGCTCGGTCCCTGCCTCCAGTTACGCACGCCAAGTTGGTTGAGGTCGTTCTCCAATTGTGCGCGCCACCTAAGGTGGGGTATTCCTCTCCTGCTTTGTCCCTCAGGGGTGGATTCGAAGACTCGTCGGGCTGGTGCGTTGTTGTCCATACGCTCCACGTGTCCCACCCATCTCAGCCGTTGTATTTTTAGCTTTTTGCGCAGGTCAGCGGCGCTGTATAGCCCGTATAATTCGTCATTCAATCTTCTTCTCCACACTCCATTAACTCACAAACTGGACCGAATATCACTCGAAGAATCTTTCTTTCGAAGCATCCCAGAAGGTTTTCATCCGCTTTTGACAGGGTCCATGCTTCTGCACCATATAGCAGGACCGGGATGATCAAGGTCTTATATAATATCTCCTTGGTTCTATGAGAGAGGGCTTTACTTCTTAGATGCCCTCTTAGCCCGAAGAAACAGCGATTGGCAAGAGTGATTCTTAGCTTGATCTCTGCGCCGATGTAATTTTGCGAACTGATAGTGGAACCCAGGGTAGACAAAGTCTTTAACTACTTCGATGTTGTACCGGTCCATCGTGACTTTTTGTCCGAGTCGCCGATGTTGAGAGTCCTTTCTCGTTGACAGCATATAGGTACTTGGTTTTGTCCTCATTAACAGCCAGACCCATCTTCGCCGCCTCCGTTTCGATGCTTGCAAATGCGCTACTGACAGCTCGCTGCGTTCTCCCAATAATGTCAATATCATCAGCATAGGCAAGTTGTTGAACGGACTTTTGAAAAAATGTACCTCTGGTGTTGACTTGTGAGTTTCTTACAATTGCTAAAAGAACGATGTTAAAGAGAGTAGGTACATGATAGCGCGTCGCCTTGTCTGAAACCTTTTTCGACATCAAATGGATCGGTGGTGTTCTAGCCAACTTTGACGAAGCAGCAAGATTTCTCCATCGTCATCCTGCACAGACGTACGAGGCGGGTATGCCAAAACTTGACATGGCTTTGTATAATTCGTCCCTATATACGCTATCATAGGCGACTTTAAAGCCGATAAATAGATGGTTTGTATAGATCTGAAATTCCTGGGTTTTTTCCAAGATCTGTCGGAGTGTAAAAATTTGGTCGATGGTTGACTTTCCTGGTCAAACCACACTAATAAGGGCCGATCAGGTTGTTTGCGAAAGGTTTTAGGCGTTCACACAATACAGCCGACAAGATTTCAGGAGACTTATTCATCATCTTATTGGCGCAGTTCAGAGTATCTCCTTTCTTGTGGATGGGACACACGATGCTGAAGTTCCATTCGTCGGCCATGCTTTCATCGGACCAAATTTTACAGATGAGTTGGTGCATACTCCTTACCAATCCATCTGCTGCTGCTTTGAAAAGCTCGGCCGGGAGGCCATCCGCTCCAGCAGCTTTGTTGGACTTTGGATATCGCTATCGGTTGGACGGAAATTTTGGCTATCATCGTCCAAACTGAACAGATTAAAAATGTAATGCATTTCGGTAATTTTCGTGCCACAAATTGCATTGCAATTCTTTTCGTGATTCTGTTTACATGTTAGATAAGAAGATATCAGCTAAACACTGTCGTTAATAGGGGGAAGGGAATGAGCTTTATAATTAGTCTTCTCATTTCAAGTAACAACTTCTTTGTCTTTGCATATCTAATTATTTTTGGCAAAAACTTAGTAGCGATAAATAAATAAACGTATCACTGATAAGACTACCTACTGTGATTTGAGTTTCCCTTCCGAGATTCTAATTTTTGGATTTTCCGTTTGAGTCCATTAGAGGTATGAAAATATTATTATTTTATTGTTTTTGGTTTTATCTGTGGCGTTCAATAATAAAATCTCAGCCATTCAGAGAACAATAGTTCGCGAATACAAACTTATAATAAAGTTAGGCTGGGGTTCCGGTGCCAGCGAATATCACTCGCGCGAATTCGCAAAGTTAGATTTGTTTGACTGCCTGCTGCTGATGAACAATTTATTTGGATAAACCCTTCGGTTTGGTCATATCTCTCTGGAACGACGGATTTTTCGAAAATTGAGGTTCGACAGTTCACAGTATCGTCTCATGGAGCATCTCTGTGTTTGTTTGTTATTTTTCGTAATTTTACATGCGACTCCAGCTAACCTTACTGCATAACTCTGCTTCCATTGCAGCACATGCATGCTGTGTAGGTAAGTGTCTCTTGTTCGTGTGGCGGTTGTACTGCAATAAACCTTGGCAACTACGAGTATTTCTTTAGCGGGATTTGGCCTCAAATAACAAGTCCAACTCTTAATGGCTTTAAGTAACACAAATCTGCTCTTGAAACCGGTTGGTAATTAGATTTCTTCGACTTGCATATTACTAAACAAATTGATTACAACTGGCGAAACCGTTTGTAATTTTGCACTGCTGCGAACTGTTGCGTTGACGAGTAAGTGTTTTTTTGCATGCGTATAGGTTTGTTTCTCAAAATCATGAGGTAATCTTATGTGATTAGAGTCGGCACGATTTAAAAATAATTCTTATACAAGAAATGCTTTTGACTACGATATTCTACACCAACTCAATTAAAATCAAACCAAACTTGAAGTGTAGCTATTTACTATCAAGTTTACAAACTAGATACTAATAGTCAACTTCAAACATACCTAGGTACCTAGAACTCAGCTTGGTGATGACTCACTCGTGAACAAATATTTCGACAATCTGCGGAACTAATTTCATCCAGCACAATTACCTAAAAACTGGCCTTAAAACTCTATTATGCAACTTTTGGTGAGTACCTATATTGTGTGTGCCAGTGGCCGATACTTTTGTGAAACCGCACGAAGATCCGCTTTGCGTATTAAGGTTGGCGTCACGTTTAACGTATACCATGAATTCAATTCGTATGAATATTCGTACGCGCCTAATTGCTGCTGGTTCAGTGGTTCAAATTAGTTTCTTGTCTTCCAAGTTCCAACACAGTAACCTGAACGACCCGTATAGTAGCGTTCTCAGAAATCAGGTCTAGAAGAACCAAGTTAATGTGTTGCAACAATATAGCTTTGCACGGGCTGGTAACAAAGCCATTACTGTTACACCAATACCTATATTAAAGCAAAATGCCATAGGACAGGCGGTAGAAAAGAGAAAGGTATGCAGCCCGTTACGACCACTTTAAAGTCTATAGTTGATTTGTTAGTTTGCATAAAGTTAGCGATCTGATCACAAGGTCAACAGGTTTCGATCACACTCCAGATCCAGCTACCAATCACAGCTAGAATGGAAAACTTGTTATTAAATCAAAATGCTGATCAGGTGAGATGCAAGAAGTTGAGCGGTAGACTTTTGGATGCTAGTAATTCGATCATAGGGTAAAGTCACCAACCGATGTCCTCTAAATGTTCAATAACCCCACTTGAACGTGGGTAAATTCGTTTTTGCTGTTCCGATCGGTGATGAGATGGTGCGTTGCCTCTGAATTGGAGTGTGCGAGCGTAGGCTGTGAACTCACCTTTATTGCTAACAAAACAGGGGTGAATGCGAATGGAATGGTCTACCATTATAGTCTTCTAATGTAACTGTAATAAGTAGTATAAGTAGACTGACAGTGACAGCGGTGGCAACAAATTGAATAGATGATAATTGGAGCTTTAGTATCGCCATTGTGGCATGCGTTTGTCACTTTTTTGTCATGCAACTAGGTGTATTGTGTGTGAAATTAGCAACTTGATTCTAATTCGGTAGAAAGGGGGTTAGCGTTAAAATTAAAAAGTAAAAGCAATGAAAAACAATGGCTTGTAAACAAACCTACTTACGTTTAGAATATATAACTGGATCTAACAGTTCTGAAAAAAAAAACATTAAAAGTGGAGCTTTGTTCAGGTGTCAATATTGTTTTGTAGTTTCAGAGGTCCCACTATTCCTTGTCAGAAAAACTCATTGTTTACGGCCGATCAGTCATTTCTTTACGAAGTACCTACTAAGCTGAATTTGATACAGAGTATTATGTAGTCAGTACTCGGTATTAGATGGACCCTCAAAATCGGTACTTTAATGTCGTTAGTACCTGAACTAGGTCGATTTCGTTACTTCAGCTCTTGCCTATTTTGTGAAAAAAGTAAATACGTCGCGTCGTACGTTTTTGTTTCAATCAATTTTATTCCTTTTTATACCCTCCTCAGGAAGGTATATTCACTTTGCCATTAGAATTCAGGATAAAATTCTGAATCGATTTAGCCATGTATGTCTGTCTATCTGTCATTAGCGCCAGTCGTAGGCAATTGGTTTTAGGCTTTCGACACATGGGTGAGCATCCTTCGACTATCTCGCATTAAAACTAGTACCTATGCGGCCATGCCCCGAGAGGGAAAAAAAAGCGATGTTACCATAGACTGTTTCCCAACGAGTTCTTCAACAAAACATATTACGGCAGAGGTTTCAACCATCTTTGGTGATTTTCCGCCCATAATAGAATAGAAAGTCTTTTTTTGGAAGCATAGCTGGAAAATATAGCCAACTTGGATACCATGTATGGAAAGATTTTGACTTTAGTAAATATGACAATGGAACATGGCTGTCACAATATCATTAGGCCGTCAATGCACTCTACCAGTATTCGGAATATCCAAAGATTGCAGGCTGAAGCTGCCAAAATGTACTCTTTTACAAGAGAGTTACATTGGCTACGCTCATTTGGAAATTGAACGGTTTTTATCTGGTAAATATATAAATAAACTAGCGTAGCCCGTGCACACTTCGTAGTGCAAAATAGTTAAATAGAAGAATTGTTTTTATTGTAATGCTCTATAGTTCTTACACAACATTTTTTTTTTTTTTTTCAGAAATTGTATTGCCTAGACAATATTATTGACTTTCATCATTTATATCGATGTTACAAATTTTAAAAACTTTGGCTTCCAATTCCAAGACTATCGAAAAGCTGTACACGCCCGGCTTTGCCCGTGCACAGGAATTGTATTGCTTAGGTCTTAGGTAATAATGTTCTTTCGTAAAATGCGAGAAATGATAATAAATCGACTTGGTGGAATTTTTTTTCTGCCTAAACTCGAAACACAGCAATACGAACAAAACAAAAAAAAGAATAATGAAAATCGGACCAGCAGCGGTTATGGAGATATAACGTCATCGAGTTTCACTCCATAGAAGATGTTTTTTGTATAGGAGGTATAAGATTTTGAATATTTTTTTGTATGTGAAGTGCAGGAGCACTCTAGGGCCAATAATTAAGATTATCTGTAAGTTTGAGCTTAATCGATTTGGTGGTTTTCGAGATATACGATTGTGAAAGTTTTTTGTATGGGCGGTGCCACGCCCCTTTGCCAAATTTTGACCAAACTTCACAGGACCACTCCAGGGACAATAATTAAGATCTTCCGTAAGTTTGAGCTCAATCGATTTGGTGGTTTTCTAGATATAAGATTTTGAGTGTTTTTCTGTATGAGCGGTGCCACGCCCCTTTGCCCAATTTTGACCAAACTTCACAGGACCACTCTAGGGACAATCACTAACATCTTCCGTAAGTTTGAGCTCAATCGATTTGGTGGTTTTCGAGATATACGATTTTGAATGTTTTTTGTATGGGCGGTACCACGCCCCTTTGTCCAATTTTGACCAAACTTCACAGAACAACTCCAGGGCCAATAACTAAGATTATCTGTAAGTTTGAGCTCAATCGATTTGGTGGTTTTCGATATATACGATTTTGAATGTTTTTTTTGTATGGGGGGTGCCACGCCCCTTTGTCCATTTTTGACCAAACTTCACAGGATTCATGTATGGACCAATACCAAAGATGTGCGAAAGTTTGGTTAAGAACGGTAAATGCGTTAAAGCGTGAATCGGCGACAAACATTTTAAGGCTCAATTTTTATATATATAGATAGTTGTGCAGCAGAACCGTAGGCCTAGCTTTTCGCAACCAGCTTAATTTGTTTGAGGCGAATGGAAACGACCTATAATTCTATGTTGAATCGGAAATGCTGAATTGTCTTAGATGGACAGGATCTGTACAAGATTATACAATTTTCGGTCATTCGAATGTACGCTCGCGATTAGAGGCCGCCGAGTTTGGAAGACATATATGTATTAATCGGTGACTCTGGGTACTCGAACACACGCTATTTGAGGACTCCATACACTACCAATTATTCTGATTTCCGCAAAATCGACAATGCAAATATCCCGCAAAATGTTTGACGCTCAATGAGCAATAAAAATGTCACCGTTATGAAATTTCATAGGCTAAAATGGGTACTAGACCAGTTTTAGATTTATTAGTCGTTAGTACGGATGATGAATTTAGCTCCGCTACTAGTACATGTGAAGAAATACACAAGTTTAGTACATACATACTTACTTTTCGTTGGTACCGAGTATCAGAGCTAGTACCTGGTCTCAGTGTTGTTAGGAGTCTCTCTTCATTTTTCCCACGAAACGTGGCCATTTTTCCCTTTTTTCCCTTTTCGCCGAACTCAAATTTCCACCAAAATCCCACGATACATTAAAATGGAAAAAAAATTGTTTAAATAATTTTTATTATGTTAAAAGAAAATCACAATGGCCGCGTTGCATTGATCACTAGATGACTAGCGGCATGCCACACTCCACATACAAAAACTGACATTACAACATTTGCACTAGATTTCTAGCACATATTGTGAAATATCCTTTTCTGCGAAATGTTTCAATCTAGCCCAAAATTAACTGAATAAATAAATAAATAGTTTTTTTTTTTAAATACTACTAAAGGCAAACCTATAACGCTTCATCAGCGCCCCGAGATGCTCGCAGTTCGCAGATGCATGTTTGTTCTGCTCTTAAATTGCTACAAATAGTAGTCTTCTGGAAACATATCCCCAGAAAGTGAGTTACAAAGTTTGCGTGTCCTGTAACAGAAGGAGGCCAGGAAAATTGATGTCCTCGCGGTTGTCAAGCATGACTGTATGGTCATGACATGAGCATTAGCTGTCTGTCTTGTGGGCGCCCAAAAGTAGTATTTCGAGGGATAATGTCTTTGAGTTCCTCGGAACATCTACCATGGAGGTACATATAGAACAAGCAAAGGTCAGCGACCTAGAAGGTGCATTGAGTCTTTGGGATGGATTGGATGGTCATCCATTTGGATCTGAGGAACTGTTGATACAAAAAAAAATTTTGTGAGCTGTGTCTTGTTTGCATTAAAATACAACCAGTGTTACCGATGGGCGACATATGTCGCCAAATGGCGACTTTTCTACTGTTGGGGACGCGTGGCGACCACATTTCGAAATAAGCGTTTTTGGGACCCCTTTCACAAATACAGGCGACATTGGGACGCATTTTCAAAGCTTCAATTTATTTCTCAAATAACACTACGCATTTGCGTGTGTTTTCGGATTTAATAAATCTTCATGTTTGTTGAATAGTTGTAGTAGGTAACAAACGGAATAAAATAACCTACAGCGCAACACTTTCCATTCCAAACGTCAACACAATGCCAGCAAAGTCTTATTTGCTTCTATACATATGGGTGGGCTTTTTACTGCATACTAAATGACTCGGTGAAGTTCGTACCACCTGAAATTTATTTATTTAAGCGATTATGAGTCCTAATCAACCTTCCAACTTCGCAGTTTAAGTTTCGTTTGGTGATTAAATGAAACTCGTTCGTATAATTCAAATGAATTCAATGTCTTTTATTTATCAACTTATAAAAATTTAGATCAATTTAACTACCAAATTTCAAAGCTAAAACTAAAGTGTTTTAAATTAATTTTATGGGTCCTGCCATTCCCCGATTTCGAATCCCACCTTATTCCAATTTCAATTCACATCAATGTTAACAATCTTACAACTTTTGAAATGCATACTTTTTTAGTATGGGATTTTTAATTTTTATCGCCGAAACACCTTCGGGCCAATAGTAAAGATTTTTTCAATATGTGAGCTCAATCCACTCGGTGGTTTTTGAGATATACGCTGACGAAAGATTTTCTTAAAAATTGTGTTCGATCTATTCTGTGTTTTTCGAGACATAAAATTTATAAGAATTTTTTGTATGTCCAATTTTGACCAAACTTCACAGAAACTCCTTTAAGTCAATAACAAAGAGTCTCCCAAAATCTGAGTTCATGGTTCATGGTGGTTTTCGAGTTTTGCGATTATTGGTGGTGTATATTCCTATCCAAAATGGAAATTTAAATTTTTTATTGTTTGGGACGCATTTTTGGGTAACGCTGAATACAACCAAGTTGTCTTATCCCCCATTCAATATTTTGTCCAGATCATCATTTAGAGAGTTAAAATAACAAGTCCGTATCACCCTAGGTCTAGCTTCTCAAATAAAACATTATGGCACAAAATACATTTTTGATGCTCATGAAGATGAAGTAATAAAAATTTAAACTGGTTCTATTGCAATCCCAACAGATAATTGTTGTGAATTGGAATAGTTTTGATGAAATTTTACAAAAATTTTATGTTAACACTTGTTTTGTCAGTTTCCTGAAATTCCCACGATTTTGGTGCTTTTTCCCTTTATCCCACGGAAGGCTTTTCGGACGTCGAAAATCCCACAAAAAGGGATAAATCCCACGATATAACAACACTGCCTGGTCTAGCTAGACCGGGTTAGCTAGGATTCAAAAGTGGTATTTTACCATCATAATTTTCCTATGCACAAGCATTGCATTTGTTTTCGTTTCTTAATTTAGTCTTAAAGTACTTACATTTTTATAGAAGTACCTATTTAAACCGCAAGACTATAAAGACTGCAATGAAAAGTGATTGTATACTTGTGATTATGAATAAAAATTAGTCATAATTTTTAATATCTGTTTTTAACTTCTGTTATTTTTAGTTATTGCGGTTGTGTTGTCTCGCCAATAATTCAATCGACAATTCCCAAACTTGTTTTATACCATTATTAGTTTGGGTTGCGTATTATTGCTATTCTTGCCTAAAAAGCGAGATCGAGTCAAAGCTTTGACGTTACTCTATATTCATGTTCATTCATTATTAACCAGGTTATTTGTATAAATTTGCTAGTTGGCTTTAATACCTTTACATTTTGTGTGAGAAATTTACCCAAATTACTTTCCCTATATTCTCATTTGCGAAGCATTTTAAGTTTGCTTTTAAAACTCAAGAATTGTTATATAATTTTTTTCGTTTTACTACGCGCTGTTGAACATGAATGTGTTACGAACTCTGTCCATTCTTGCGTAGAAAATGACTATACACATAAACCTGTGCAAATATGTAGTATAGTTACGGTCTTGTCGAAACCATTTGGTTATTTTGAAGTTTGGATATTTGTCAAAATATTTGTAGGTAGGTACTTGCTGACAAAACATGAACGTAAAAATAATTCCTTATAAATTGTGTAACCTTTAAATACAAGCACTGAGCTACCTACTCTGATGTTACTGAGACATTGTCATATTTGAGCAGTTTATTCACTTTTGGCTGAGAAATCTTGGTTTCCCATTGTATCACCGATGACAAAACCTAAGCTTCGTTTTTACTCGTATAGTAACCCTGAATGTGTTCCAAAATTTAATTACCACTGTGACCTTCATAAAAAAAAAATTACCCATGCATATATCTACTAATTGTGCAATAAGACAATTAGTATGCAGGCACCTTGCTGCATATTTATACCAACATGTAGGGAAATTTTAAGAAAAAAAAAAAAAAAAATACAAGTAGACATGTATGTATTTTCGGATTTGTTGCGCCGTATTTAATGTACCATTTACATGGTTCCATGTACATACCACTGAATTAGAGAAATAAAATCTTTGTAGCCTTATACTGAAGGTATAATGTACTATACACAAATGAGGTATCAAATCAAGAACTTAAGGACCATTCACATGAGAGCGAACGAACGAATTGATGAAATGCGAACAAACCACTTTTTATGCATTTATAAACAGAAAATTGCACATTTTACTACTCCAAGATGAGGATAATTAATTATTCCATCAAAATTTATTAAGAAAACAAGTTTATTAACAGTTTAAATAACGAAATTTCGAAATCCAAATTTTTTGCCGCGAAAGAAAACACCCTGGCGCGAATTGCCAGTCTATTCACAATCCACATCATTTAAATCGCGTTCCACAAAGTAGCGAATAAAAAATTCGTTCGAACTTAACCTTATTCCAAGAGGAGGAAATCTTGGAATAATAAAATGTGAAATTTTCTGTTCATAAATGCATCAAAAATGGTTTGTTCGCATTTTAGTAATTCGTTCGCTCGCTCTCATGTGAATAGTCCTTTAGTGTGTAATTGGTAAGCTAATTGTGGCTATAAATAGTTCAAATGTAATAGATCAAAACACACGTTTTTAACATCTACTGAAAGCAGAATTGTAAAAGACTACAATCTTTTGTCATGCAAGTCACTATGAAGTCTTCACTTGAAGCCACCCGCATTAAGTTGAAGTCTTTGGGACTTCAAACATTTTCGATGAAGTCTTTGGGACTTTAAACGTTTCTACACTCAAAAAATATAATACATATAACTACAAACATGGCTTACACTCAAGCCCCGCCCATGGTAAACCTCCATTCCGATCCTCACCCCCTCCTCCACTCCCCCCTACTTCATACCCCACTTCCCCATACCCCAGACTTAAACGAAAACGTTTGAAGTCCCAAAGACTTCATCAACATTTTTGAAGTCCCAAAGACTTCAACTGAATGCGGTAAAGACTTCATAGGGACCTCACTTCACAGTGACTTCAATGAATGCAGTGTAATTCTAAAGACTTGCATTCAATTGACTTCAATCATAAGAGTGGTCGTAAAGACTGATCCAGTCAAGACTTCAAAAAGAATGAGAGATTTAAATTCTGAAGTCTAAATTCCAAAGCGAAATCAAGAATTCAAAAAAACAGATGCATGAAGTCAATTGATTTCTTAAATCAAAAGATTTAATTCTTTTACATCTCTGTCTGAAAGTAATATTTCCTTAACATGCATAATTTGTTCCATAAAACTTTCCTAGAGTTATTATGAATACCGAAATAAGTTTTTGTCAATTCTATCGGTCATATACATATTAGTTTAGGTTAGGAGACTATCTCGACTATGCCATATACTTAAACCAAAATTATAGGCCCATTGTGATACCATTTCCCGCCTTTTCGAGGGAGTCTAAAAGAGGCAAGTGAGTAATGCATATTCCTGTATGACTAACTTATGTACCTAACCACCTCCTGGGGGCATATGGCCATAACAACATTTGTGCGAAATTGTGTGTGGACAACTCTTTCAAACTTATTTTTCGCTAGTGCGCAGCCGAACGTTGAAAACATCCAATTTCGAAATAAATTACATATTCAAGTTGGGTACAAACAGGGGCGTACAGGGTTCGAGCCGTGGGGGGGTGACTTTCATTGAAATGCCGACTTATTTCAGGAACTTGCCGACTGTATCGGGCCAGCGGTTATCGAGTTATAACGTCATCGAGTTTCACCCCATAGAAGAAGTTTTTTGTATGGGAGGTGCCACGCCCCTTTGTCCAATTTTGACCAATTTTCACAGGAACAATCCCTGGCCAATACCTAAAATTGCCTCAAAATTTGAGACCAATCAATTCAGTGGTTTTCGAGATATAGGATTTTGAATGTTTTTTTCTTGTATGGGAGGCGCCACTCGACTTTGTCCAATTTTGATCAATCTTAACACGAACACTCTTGGGCCAATACCTAATACTACCTGTAAATTGGAGCTCAATCGATTTGGTGGTCTTCAAGATATCTAAATGTGGGGCTACAGCGCCACCTGTTGAGAATTTTCCGACATTTTTTTTCCTAAACCTTCACGTAGCAATTACGAACAAACCCGCAGAAGGAAGTATCCAATTTGGTCAAGTAGTTTTCAAGTTTTACGCATCCGAACACAAACCACGATCCATTTTCATTAAAGACGATATGAGACATTTTTATTACAGTGGTGCATTTATTTGTAATAAATAATTTATAACAATAAAATAAATAAATTAATGTTAATATTGCAGCAATTATTCGGTCGGCAAATTCACCGATGCCGACAATCTTTTTTTAAATCGAATCGAAACTCGCTAAATTTTATTATGTTCAGTTGGAAAATTCAGCTATGCCGACAATCTTTTTTAAAATCGAATCGAAACTCGCTAAATTGTAATGTTTTCAGTCGGCAAATTCAGCGATGCCGACATTCTTGTTTTAAATCGAATAGAAACTAGCTAAATTTTAATATGTTCAGTCGGCAAATTAAGCGATACCGACAATCTTTTTTTAAATCGAATCGAAACTCGCTAAATTTTATTATGTTCAGTTGGAAAATTCAGCTATGCCGACAATCTTTTTTAAAATCGAATCGAAACTCGCTAAATTGTAATGTTTTCAGTCGGCAAATTCAGCGATGCCGACATTCTTGTTTTAAATCGAATAGAAACTAGCTAAATTTTAATATGTTCAGTCAGCAAATTAAGCGATACCGACAATCTTTTTTTAAATCGAATCGAAACTCGCTAAATTGTAATGTTTTCAGTCGGCAAATTCAGCGATGCCGACATTCTTGTTTTAAATCGAATAGAAACTAGCTAAATTTTAATGTTTTCAGTCGGCAAATTCAGCGATGCTGACCGTCATTTTTAAAATCGAAACTCGGGAAAGGTACATACAGTAAAAAAAATATAAATTCGCATTTCCGAAAGGTGGAACCTTTGAAAATGCCGTCGTGTATACATTTACGAGTTTGAAAACATATACCTAATGAAAATCCAAACTCACTTCTTATTTTTTAACATTTTGTTCCGAGTCAAATTTTAAAATTTTTTACATTTTTTTTTGAAATTTTTTTTTTTTAGCTGCTCAAGTTAAAATGTTACTTCCTTGATTTGCCGACTCTTAAAAACGGCAAAAACCCCCCCCCTCGCTACGCCCCTGGGTACAAATTATGTATTCAAAATCATTAAGGCCTCAGTTATAGCTATCAGTAAAATGCATCCGTAAAAACACGAAACAGAACAAAACTGAAACATTTAACCATAGCATATCATAGGAATTCAGTGGAATACTTCGTGAAACTGATTGAGAAGTTGAACAGAAAAAGTTGTTGAGTTCAACGATTAAGTTTAAGTGCTCCAAAAAAGTGAAAAAATTTTTTTACGGATGCGTTTTACTGATAGCTACCTATAAGGCGGCTCTCAGATTGAGGCAACAAGCAATAAGCAACTATAGTTACTATAGCAACTGCCAATAAGAAATCAGCAACATTTTTCGTTCGAGCGATATTAGTTGCTTTGATGTGAGACCTCTAATTTAATTCAAAGTAAAATAATTGTGAGCGATAATATTGCGTGTTTCCTATTGCCAGTTGCTTATTGAATGTTGCCTCAATGTGAGAGCCGACTAACAGACGCCTAAACTGAATTTCGACTATTAATTCGAGAAAAAAAAATTACTCGTATATTTCTATCAAACATTACTTCATTAAACATAGAGGGGCAGTCTGCAAGTTATGTCAAAAAACTAGAACTTTCTGACCACTATTTAATGTACAAAATCTCTCTCGCGATAACCTTTAGGAGCCTCTCACATCGCCATGCCAAATGCGGTGTGGAGTTGATTTTGGTTTGTCCACATATTTTACTATACATAATGTAAAATTAATCACAGCGCATCTTGTAAATACAAAATTCCATTTCGAAAATAGTTCGGTTATTAATCGGTAGAAGCGATCTGTATCTATCCGAATTTGTCGGTGTCGGGGTATGTACTGACTTACCTTATCAATTTCTAAAAGAATTTGTTGTATTGGTGTAAATTATAGGAAGGACAGTCCATCGCCCTTACTGACGCCACTCATGTACAGTACATACTATCAGATCATGAACAGCCCTAGACATTTTTCTTTGCGCCATTCGTTTACACATGCTCGTATTTAATTTGTTTGTTTTCAAATCCTCGCCATTCATAGCGAACCATAGCTACAGCTAGGCACAAAACTTATAGTCCAGTGGTTATCGCTCTGCGCGCTGTTACGCAATTTGCAATGAGAGCACGTTCGTAATTGTTTTGCATGTGAAGGTTGTCTTATAGCATTTCACTTGCGAAAGAAAATAAAACCATCAATAACTGACAGCATTACTCATGCCGTACCTATACCTATATCTATGCATGTGATTACTCTATACTATAGTCCAATACCATATGACTGTCAACGTTGACCTCCCAGAATTATCTCAGACATCAGACAACTGTTGCGACTGCGCTAACATATTTCTCTCTGGCAGAATAAATTTCGGTGTGTTGAAGGGAAGCATTATTCTTGCCTGCAACTGCAATATGATCCACCGCTTCACGGTCCAATGGGGACAGCTAAGAAAATGGTTTTTGCAAAGATTTTGCACCTTTTTTGTTGTACTACAGTTACCTTCTTTATTCGTATAGCAAGCATACGGAATAAAATTAATCTCTTGATCTACTGTTGCTCAGAAAATAGTTGTTTCGATATATCGACGAAAAGAAGCCTACAGACATTAGCCCGCGTGCGCAGGCGAAAGTATAATTTTTTAACAAACCCATAACTTTTGATTGCAGCTATAATTCAATATTTGGGTGTATTAACCAACGAGCTGCGAGCATGCGGATCAAGCGATATCCGGGAAAAGCAGTGGACGCCAGTCTCTCCCTGGATCAGTCCAATGCAATGGGCATTCTGTACGAAGCGAACTGGTTGCAGGCACATGAGAGCATAAATACAGTAAAAGCTGAGCCACTACAGCCAGCAGGTAAAGGCTACCTGAATGACGGTGTTTCAGTGTTGAGCAAATACCAAATGACTCTAGAGCAAATTCGAGCTTTGGAGCAGCAGAAAAATGACGTGGGAATCGTTAAAGCAATAAAGGATCTTAACGGATATAAACCATCCACATTGAGACGTAAACCACGCAAGCAGTACCCCGGTTGGGATGAGCTTATTGAAGCTAAGGACAACCTAGCTACAAAGAAGGCTTTCACTCCTTCTAATAACCAAACGCAGAGGGAGAATACGGGAAATCATTATGTGGTAGATCCTACTGAAAAGCGTCAACGTCCAAGGCAGCTTGTACCAGTTTCAGAAAATTGTGAACCACCACCGTTCAAGGGATTGCGGAGATCACACACAGTTGTTTATTCGCCAAAACCATCTTCCACATGCAGCACCCTAGATATAAAAGATCTAAGAAAAATGTGGAAGACTGAAACTCGACAACCGGCCTCAAACTATCTTCCACTGGAAATTGCCCATGAAAAGGTGATTGCAACCCAGCCTCTCCGCCAAAAGGTGATGCCTCCACCGCCGCCCATTCGAAACTGTGATACTAGGATTAGCACTAATGGGAAATATGAATCTGCACAGACTGTCGCAGAGGAGAGTTTTCCAAAGGCAGCTCAGAGATGTAACCCTCCCGTGGTGAAGCCAAGATCTATACTGCGAACCAAAAGCGTTCGAGTTCCAAGTGTGACACTAGAAACTGATGTCCATGATCAGGTTTCTCCAAGAACTCCACCCAAACCCCCTCCGCGGACAAATGTCCCCAGCAGGAGCAACCAGCTCAATAAATTACACTCCCAGTCACAACTTCAACTGGAACCAAGTGAAATGGTCAGCAGGGCTCGACTGACTGCTTCGACCACAAACCTAAACGATCCATCATTGCAATTGCAGGCTGAAAGCTCTTTCGGCGCTCTAACTCTTCACGAAAACCGTTGTCGTCGTCAACCCGGAAGTTCGTCGTCAAACAGCACCCATAACTCCGACGATCAGTTCAGTATACCCCGGCCGCGATTAATTGTTCCTGTCCACACGTATGCACGAAAACGAAGGACTGGAAATTTGCTCAAAGACCAGGACATAGAGACCATCCGAACCGATGATAATCGAGATGATGGTAAGTGTATAGGTAGACGTGAATTTGCCGCCTCTGTATATGACATCACCTATATAGTGTCATAGTCGTATTGCAACAATAAATGTCGATCGCATTTTAAGTTATTCAAATTAAATTCAAAACCGGTATACCTTATTTTCTTTATGGTATTTTTTATTTTCTATATACATATGTAGTATCTATAGGTATTAAAAAATTTGTGGTTGTGGCGAAGTAGTGGACACCCTCGCCCAGTGCAGACATAGGCAGATTGCCCTGTCGTAAACTCCAGAAATAGTTAACTTTCATTGACGCGTTTGCCGTCGTTACGACCAAGCCAAGAGATCCATCCACAAAAGACTTCTTAATAACTTTTACTTTTGTTTTTTGTATGCACGGATCGCTCGTAGATAATTATAGAAAAGCATATTTTCGTTTTATGGAGGAAATATTATGTTTTACAGAGTTGTTTAAATAGTGTTGAGAATTTGCATGCGTTAATTACTGGAATTCACTCAATCACGTAGTATGACAGTGAAGTCTCCGTGGCATTTAAATGTCAGTATTTAATCTGCAATATAAATCACTTTGTTAGGTGGTTGTCTGCGATAGAAAACACGATGAGCTCTTAGCGTAATTAAAGCCTAATTGCATCAAGAAGAGCTAGCTATTAGGTAACGACTGACGGATTTCGATGGAAAATCGGAATGAAAACCTGTCCTCTTCTCCCAAAGTGACAATAAAAAAATAACTAAATGCCAAATTGGTTAACGATGTTTTTTTTGTTTTGTTTATGAGATGCGACTCGTTTTGTGTTAGTAAAAACTCGTGATCAAAATTTGAAGTCGGACTTGAAATTGGCTTTAACATGCCGATGGTGAATGCGAGACTTGTATTGCATATGGTATTTTGTTTTCTCCAAAAACTCCAACGAAATAAAGCAATCGTGACTAAGTCGTAGCAATCAGGTAGGTACTTCATCAATAAGCTGAGATTTGACCAATAAATATATTGAGTCATTTTTAAATGTGTACATTGTACAAGTCTATAAATGTACCCCCATGGTGTCTATTACTCGTATAGAGCAAATAAAAGTTGCCGTAATTTTGGCAATATGTTGACATTTGTTGATAGTTTTGACTTTCGTAATTAGTATGCTTTATTATTACATATGGAATGAATAATGAAAACCATTGTTTTTTTGTCTTTTGGTATAAGGAAGATGTACCTACTGCAACACTCACCTTTTAAAATATATGATATGCTTCGCTTCCCAAATCCAAATCCAATATCGCTCCTTCCAGGCGGGAGGGGTAATTTTAAAAAAGTAAGAATGTAGGGAACGGCATAAATCCATTGATAATTTTAGGCATGTAAATATTTCACAACTTTTTAAAATTATACTGTGTAAAAATTAGTTACCAAAATAAGTATTTAGAAAATAAAAACAAATTGTCATAAGAAGAAAAATAAATTTTCATTCCTGCTGAAAGCTTTAAACAACAAAGATTGTTTTAGGCTAAGAGCTAGCAACGTTTTTTCTCAAGTCATTTTAACAAGGCATTGGCATTCCAATATAAACCAACGCAGCGCTGCCATAAATATATTTTCGTGTTCAGTAGTCACCCGAACTAAGCTCACAAAGTTACAGCCTTGCTAAAATGACTTAAGAAAAAACGTTGCTAGCTTTTACTCTATTTCTTCAAAATAATATAATAAAACAAATTTGCCAAGAATATTGGTATAAGAATTAAAATGAAAAATGAAATATACAATGGCAATATGTACTTATACAATAAAAGACTACAGATTTTTTGAAAGCCGGGAATAATATTTTTGTCTATTTATTGACTGTCAGAGAATAGCGTTTGCAAAATTTTTTTTTTTTTTTTTTTTTTGTATGGAAGGCGCCACTCCATGTCAATTTTTTCCGATATTCACAGGAACGATTCTCGGCCAATACAAAAATGTCTGTAAATTTGAATTCAATTAATTTGGCGGTTTTCTAGATACATTTAAGATTTTGAATGTTTTGTGGTTCCACGCGCCAAAAACTACTGCCTAAACTCTAACACATGGCAAGTTGGATCCCCGAAAAAACACAAATTACATCTTAAATTTTTTTTTCCACTGCGCCACCTCTCGCCTTCCAGTCACCAATTGTTTAACCATTATTGTTGAAATTGTTACATTCCATTCGCTTCCATCCAACTTACACACACGAATGGTTGCGAGAAGCTAGGTCTGAGGTACCTTGCTTACACGGACCTGCCGCGCCAATTTATTATTTTTATACCCTCTACAGGAGGTATGTTCACTTTGCCATTACATATATAACGCCAAGAAAGAGTCACCGGAGACCCCATAAAGTATATAATGTAGATATGTATGTATATTTTGAATCAGGATCACATTCTGAATCAATTTAGCCATGTTCGTCTGTCTGTCTGTCTGTCTGTTGAAAACACGATAGCGTCCAAACGAATCGACCTACGCGAATGAAAATTTCTGAGGGGACTTCTGTTTGGCGTCGTCAGGTTGGTATTGAAAATAGGTTAGGTCCGTCAGTCAAGTAGTTCTTGCACCTCCCATTACAAAACCAATATTAGACCCATGTGTTGTTTACGTACTAACTCACATACATAACTTTTTGCATGACTTGTATGCAGTGAAGGGCATTAAATCCTTGGATTCGATCTCTATAACTTCTCTTGTAGCCCTCGACTGCCGATCGTCTCCGAACAGTTCAACATTCACCTAACTTGGGTGCCGGGGCATGGGACATTCCAGGGAACTGTAAGGCCGATGAACTCGCTCAAATACGAACAATTCAACCCATTCTGCCAGATAAAGGCACCCTAGGGATACCAATCGCTACTTGCAAACAAAAATTGAAGCTGAATGCTATCGAGAGTACAAATCGTAGGTGGACAAGTGGCACCACTGGAAACGCTCTAAGAAATTGATCTCTCTCAACAGATTGCATATCGGCACTACAATAGGCGTCATTACTGGACACTGCCTGATAGGTATAAGCATGCCGCAAGGCTAGGCCTTTTCGCAAACGACTTTTGCAGAAGCTGTATGGATGAGGAAGAGAAGGAAACTATCCCTCACCTTCTTTGTTCCTGCCCAGCTCTCTC
This sequence comes from Cheilosia soror, assembly GCA_949372485.1. Classification (NCBI taxonomy): domain Eukaryota; kingdom Metazoa; phylum Arthropoda; class Insecta; order Diptera; family Syrphidae; genus Cheilosia; species Cheilosia soror. The sequence goes on from OX443561.1 coordinate 158,391,368, forward strand.
CCGTAGAAGGAAGCTTCACTTAGGAGCCTTCCATTACAACGACTTGGGCGACCTGACAAACATCAGAAGCATCTTACGCTTTATAAGGAGCTCAAAATGGTTCTACTAGTAGGGAGATTTTACATGATCCTTTTCGTGGTATCACATACCACCACGCATTAAGGAAAACTAAACGTTTTTTTAACGCTACCTCTCCTATACGTACGTAATAATAATTAAGAAACTTTCCATATTCAGTTTAATAGTTAGGTACGGGTACATAACATAAACATACTGCATATTTATCATTTGGACTTATTTTAAAAATAATATTATCTGACGAATGAAATCTTCCTTAAAAAACCTGTGCAAACATCTTTACAACTATAGTTGCAATTCATTTTAATAAAAGGTAACCTTGTTAACCACGGATAATGTTTGACAAATACAATATAACAATAACCATTATAAAAGACATCTTCTTATATACAAAGCAGTTTCTAATAACTGATTGGCGATTGGTGGTCAACGTCCAGCCCATACAATAAAAGCTAGGAAGCTAATTTTTTGAAACAAATTTCCTTTTTTGATTTAATTCAGCACTTGAAACTTAGAAGTGATTTCGGTAATTTCAAACTCAAAAAGGGCAAAAAAGAAGGACAATGTTTGTATGGGTAAATTCTGAAGCGAGGCGCACAGTGAAGTGGTTAGTAAGTGGGCCCTACGAACTAATGGAACTAACTCCCACTAGCCAAATGAATTCCCGCCAATTATGCAGTGGGATTTAGTTCATATGTTTGGGAGATAGTTCGTAGTTCATTATGAACTAATTCCCAATGGATTAATGAATTAAGTCTCAATTGAGGCAGCATGCCCATTCATATAATTGTGCCTAATGGGAGATCAACTTCCGTAGGCACAGTGGTATATGCAACCCCCCTGCTTGGGGTCACTGTTGGATTTGGAGGTTGGGAGTAAGTTCATTTGGGGCTTAGTTTATAAAGAACAAAGTCCTACTATTGGGGGATTTTTTGTAAATTTTGTTTGGGCCCAATGTGGGTTCAGTTGGTATGGAGAACATTTTCTTTTATCCTAGCGAGCACTTAGTAAAGCGCATTAGGTACTTCTGCAACAAAAGCGAAGCATCGAATAAATGCTAGTTAATGTTCATTTAGTTAACATACTTATGTACCTACTTTAAAACAGTATTCGTTATTACAATCGAAAACACTAGCCGCCACAAACAATAAGACTGCCACAGTTTTTTGAGTTTAAAAGTACTTATATATCTGTATTTTACAGCTCATTATTTCATATTTCTATATGGTTGAATGCATTCACAGCAACAATTGCAATTGCCTGTAGTCCTTATGATTTGTAACACATGTTTATATTAATTTATTTGTTAGCTATTTCCGATCGTTTTCAAACGAAGTAGAATAAAAAGAAAGAAAATCGGGACAAAATCGGGACATTTTGTATATCGGGACAGAAATCGGGACAGGGTTCAAATGTCGGGATTGTCCCGCCAAAATCGGGACGTCTGGCACACATCACAATGGACCAATGCTGGTCTTTGTGTGTTGGCGTTTTCAGCTGACAGCCACTTTCAGTTTCAACCAACCAGGTCGATGATAACACTTTTACTTGTTATTTTTTAAAACTGGATATGGAGAACCTCTTAAAACCTCATAAAACATACTTATCAATGCCTTAATTCATGGCCAAGGTTGACAATATGCATTTTCGAAGCTAAAAAAGATCGGAACTCAAGAAGTTGGTCTTGGAATAGACAATGATAAAATTACTTGAATATGATTATCGCACAACTATAATTGCCAACTCAAAACCCCCATTTCTTGCAAGTTAATGACAGTACGGAAGACTAATCACTAACCGATGAAATGAGCTTTACTTGACACTTTCCTATTATGACAAGGAATTTTTTTTTGTTTTTGTTGATAGTCTCTGGTTAAATCACACAAATGATGGACTAACAAGAAGAAGAGCAAACAAATGATTTTTTTAGCAACTACTGTCAATCGGTGGCTTATAGCTCGTCGCTCTTTTAGCGGCACTTAGCTAATTGACGGAAACATGGAATGCAGGTTCACTTCGTGACAGGGAAAAGCCAATCTGATCCTTTCCAAAAGGGATGTATCATATATGGAGAACTGACTCTTAAAATTGAACAATGACTTAAAGGAATCAGATAATGAATTAGGGTTGTAGCTACATAGCTATAATTCCAACCGAAGGATTGGTTAACAAGTTTTCAAACTCTTTAAAATATGTAACTCATCAAATGTGATGAAACAAAAAAAAACTAAAAATCACTACCAAATAAATGAAAACATACATAATTAAAATTACATGAATATATATATGTATGTACTTTCCTATTACACATTACACATTAATAATGCACATTAACGTTATGTACACTGATATATTTTCGATACTCGAGTAAACTGTTAATTGGCAAATATGTGTTGGTTATCTTGAAACAGTTAATGAATAATGCCACTTTGCCCAATCTAAGTTGTATCTCTTTACATATTTGCGGTTTAATTTCGGTAATGCAAATGCTATCAGATGTGATATGAACATTTTTCACCATTGCATTGCTGTCAAACCACAATAGTGTCAACTGATAAATCGGTGACCCAAAGCCCATTTTAAATAAGGTCTGTGGTTGACTGAACAGAACCTTGTGTTACAATTTCAATTTACTCTGTTAAAAAGTCGAATAGTGTCATCAAATATCTATTTTAGATAAAAGATCTGATTTGCAACCGATTTGATTGCAAGGTACACACAACCAAAGTAATTACATATTTCAAATAATTTTCCTTCTCACTTCATTCGAAAACAGAACATACTACAACTACACCCACTTACTCAAGAAGTGGAAATTAAAAACACAAGTCTTTAAGCGTTCACTTTTTTGTCGGTATCAATGTCATAATTATTCGCGAAATGAATTATGTTTTCAAAAAAATTCACATTTCACAATTCCAATTAAGACACACAAATTGGAGCGTCCCCAATTTATGCTAGTCTTGTTGTCCCATTCAAGACAACAACAAAAACGAACAACTTTGTGTGAACATGGAAAGAAACGACCTCTAAGCCGGCTTTACAATGCTCCATGTTTTAGGGTCTTCTCTCTTCAGTTCGCTGCTACGCCAAGTGCAAATTAGTTTTAATCGTTTTCATTAACTGAGACACAACGTACCCGTACGAGTGGATCACAATCACATTCATCTCCTTTTCGCTTATGACTCTAATTAGGGGAGAAATTTTGCGTTCTACACTATATACATAAGACGTTGTATGGCAATAGAAATGAGCTATAACGCGGCAAATACACGATGCAATGACGTGTGCATTTTGGATGCTGGGTACCAGACTATCTGCAGAGAAATGTACAACCGCATTGCTTCTGGTTTTTGTGCCGCACTCCCGCGGAGAGGAGATCCATCAACGGGCGTCAGACGTCACGGAATAGAAACTCGTTTCGAGTGAAATCACACAGGTTTGGCGTTTTTCTCCCCACAAACTTTGACATTTGGCTATGAATGCGAAGCGAACCTTCTTTGTTGGTAAACTAATGGCTGAGGCTGTCTATGTCGGGGGGACATGTAGCATACTTTGGTTTTCTGATACCGATGCTGTTGTGCATGACTAATTGTGGTAATTCTTTATCTTCTTTTTTTCTTTGTTTTGCAGAGGGACGTGTCGAGGTCTCCCGTGAAGGCAAATATTTGTCGACGCTGTCCGGAGCAAAGGTACTTGGAGAGTTGGCAATACTTTACAACTGCCAACGGACGGCGACCATTACAGCCATTACCGAATGTAAACTATGGGCCATAGAGCGACAATGTTTCCAGACGATTATGATGCGTACTGGTTTGATCCGTCAAGCCGAATACACGGACTTCCTCAAGAGGTGAGTTTTATTTGAAGAAAGTCTTTGTTTAACAAATTGTTGCTTTTTTTTAAACTCGACTCTACTGGTATGAGTGACTGTTTGCCTTGTAAACAAAATAAGTCATGTTATCCAACACAATTCAGTAGTTGGCAAACGTTTACGACGTGTCGACAGAGAACACGCACTTCAGCGCTGGTCTCGTCAAATAGAAACAACAAAAATATTAACCAAGGGAATTTTTGAACTGCATCTTTGCGGTGTGGAGTCTATTTAAAATGCTATGACTTGTGCATTTATATACAGTGACGACCTGCCTCACTGGCCAAATGATTGCAATTCTTTGAAGCACTCTTTGTCAATATTGTCTAGCAGTGCGGTTAATTTCACCCATAACTTCCGTTTTTTATGGTGGCTATTACCCCACAGCAGTTTAATTGTATGTATACGGGCGTATGTATTTTATATGAAAACAATGTTGCAATATCCAATGAAAATGAAAGTTTCTTTCGTCAAGCCTCCCGGCCAATAGGGGGCGGCCAAGAGTCTAGAGTTTCCAACTAAACACTGGAACAGTGCGTGGTTTCATTCATTGCACGTCCGATGCCACACTTCAAGAAGCTTAGACAAAAAGTAAAAGTGAATTGTCGGGCGCTCTACGCATTCTTGGGTTTCAAGCTGATATACATACTATGAAATTGGATCTTTGCTAATAGGAGTAGGTGAGTGACCAGTATCAGCTGGCGTTGGCGTTATTCGATAATAGTGGTTAGTGGTTCTTCGATACATGTGCGAAACGGGCATAGGTGAATCCGTAGAGCGAGGTATGGGGAGATCGCGTTTTACCAAGCGAAAACATATTAAATGTATCTCTCTATTCGAGTTAATGACAGGAATACCACCCTTCGGGTTGAATTCGAATTTGAAATAAGCTGAGAAACAATTGCATTAATAATTATTTTTGCGTTCTAATACTCACCCTGCGATTCTTGTCATCCTTGGTTTAGTTGAAATTGGCTTAGGTGCATTGTGATGCCACGAAAAACGAATCGGGTGAGATCTCCCTAGTATAGTTGAACTATTTTGAAGTCTTTATAAAGCGTGTAAGAGGCTTCTGATGTCTGTGTTTGTCAGATCACCTATGACCGGAGAAAATCTTTGAATTCGGTCAAAAAGCATTTGATACAATACAATACAATACAATAAATTTTTTTTGACCGAATTTGACTGATATACCAGTTTATTATCAAATATCTTTTCATAAAATAAATAAAACGCACTCCGAACAAAAAAAAATAACCTAACGAACAGAGCTTTCTTTATTTGAAATCTAAAAACTCAATTGTGAAACCTCAAGTGATAAGTTACCCCCGGTACTGGGATCTACTGGGATCTATGCTGTAGCATTTGACATTTCGTGTTATTTTAACCTGTCATTAATTCGCAACTGGTTTCGATTTCAAGAGGACCTGGGTGTCGTGCCGCTGTCCAAAGGACATCGCAAAACGGTACGTACAGTACAGGTCACCTGTACGCGACGTTCCCTCAACTTTGAACTCGCTTTGAAACAAAATTTCCCTCATTTTCAAAACAAATCAGGTGGTCGAAGCAAAATCCGAAATCCACATTATAGCCACACTGCATGCGAAGATTAAGTGCATTTGTGTTTCGCGCATTACCCTGTCAGACTTGCTCTTTAAATAAATTAAATAAATCTAAACGGCTCAAATGTTCTCAATATTTTTTATTGAATGAAAAATAAAACATAAATAAATAGTTGGCGCAACAGGCGTGCAGACACCCTATGCCTAGCGTCTCACAACCATTCCTTTGTGTGAATTTTTATTTTTGGAGCTAAAGAAAAGGACCTACAATTTTATTTCGAGTCCGAAACCGAATGGCTGAATTGAGAAGCTCTTTCAGGAGAGTTATACATTCGGATGTTTGTCAGACATTCGCGAGAGGTGGCGCAGTGGAAAAAAACCTTACGATGTTGTATTTTTCCGGAGATCGATCGAACGTGGAACCCCTCGCACAGTATTCCAGTACAAACCACTGAGCCACTGCGCCAAAGCTTAAAAAAAAAGTATGTAATAATAAACAAGAACGCAGCAAAATTTCCAGTAGGGGCTGTTCGATGTTGGAAGCATATGGCGAGCATTTTTTTTTTGGTGGCGTCTGTCTAATCTGATGGTGCTTATTATTCTGGAGCTCAGATGCCAAATCATCATGGTACGTTACAAGATTGAGCAGCATGTCCAAATAATAAAACTTTATTTTCAAAACGTGCCGGGACCCTTCAAAGTCGACTCTTCAACGTTTGGTGGCTAACTTTTAACATCGATCCGTCCTTATTGGACCCGTTAGTGAATCTTCAGTACGATCAGCTTCTATTCACAACTAGCGCTTTTAGAAGGGCGTCGCAAAAATATTACATCCTGCATGGGGAATCGTATCGCGAAAACGGGTTTGAACCCCTGGGATAACTTATATAATGCATTTGTGGAGATTTATTATTGGTCTATTACCTTTTTTATGATATTACAAGGTTTAGATTTTTGACCGAATTTAAAAAAATGGAATTCGGTAAAATGTCAGATTCTGACCGAAAATCAATTTTTCTAGTGGCACTGCTCCCAAGTGAAGCTTCCTTCTGAGCTGGTCAGGAAGAAAGAATGTGTTCTTGTCGAAATTTAGGAGTAGAGTGGTGTAGTAAGTGTTTTGGGTTGATGTTTTGAAATTCTTCAGAATGCAAGCGTGGCCAAAGGTTTCCTTGACCAAACTATGAGGAAGCTTCAAGGCGAATGGCTGCACTCGCAGCAATTTGCTTGCTAAATATATCAAGGGGTAATAGATCAAAAGGAATATCCAAGCTGTGTGCTGGACCTTTTGTCATCCTTTGACTAGAGCAAATTCTGTAGTATGCTCGGGTGATTTTGATATCGGAAGAAATTTCTTAATGTATATAAATAAAAATTACCGCAATGCGTTCGACAAAAACGTTTGCTTCAATGGCACTTGAATGCAATTTTTCACAATTCTAATTCTAATTTATCACAATTCGTTGTCTTTACATAAAAGTCAGTTCTCTGCCGTAACGCATTTGTCAGGATAGTCCAGTCTTTCGAATTCTCTAACTGAGATTTATTGTTGTGGAAGTTAGTGGGATACTTTGCATGTCTCTGTACTTTTTGCTGCAAATAAAGAATGCTAAACCTTTGTAGCATTCTTCGTACAATTGCAAAGCATTTGCGGGGAGGGGTTTTTGATTAAATATAAATACACAGAGCTCCATCCCATTCCTCATCAAACTATGTACCTACCCCTAGCGAATTCTGGAGAATCCCAATGAGCCGAACAAATTGTTCTGGTTTCGCGACTTTTAAAATTTAAAAACACACATTCTATTATCCGTTCATATTATGTTATATTCTAGTTCCTAAACTTGCATTTTTTTGTCCATTTTTCATTATAAATGACGATTTTTTTGGTTCTGCAAATGCAACACAACTGATAAAAATCAGTTGTCTGATTTTGGCACTCAGGACAACTGCAACACTCATCTCTAAAGTTCTCTATAGTCTATACCAGGAGTTCCCAAATTTTTCCATGCTGCGACTCCCTATACAGGTTATAATATTTTGGCGACGCCCTTCTAAAACACACAACGAAAGCACAGATATGTGCATATAAGCTGAGCTTACTGAAGATTCACTAATGAGGATTGGTCGACATTGAATTGGAATAAAACAGGCTGTGGGTGAGGTATTAACGAATCCCATGTATGCCATTATTGTATAGAATAATGACACCAGGCCCAAATGTCCGCGGCAGCTTCTCACGTTGTCACGGATCCAAGTGGTCCATTCTGCCGCATAGATCCGGCTTAATTTGAGCGATGTCATTGGTTACTTTGGGTTTAAGGACATCGGTCGATTGCCTGCGACTTCAGGCATGGCCACAAGAAAAATTTAGCGAGGTTAAATCGCACGATTTTGGTGGCCAATTCACGTCACCTCTGATAGAGATCAGATAACCATACACTGCAGCTGAGTGACACATAGCCACATCTTGCTGGAACCACAATCATGTTAGCAGCATCGTTCTGTAGTACTCGCCGTTGATGGTATTGGTCTTACCAGCGTCATGAAAAAGTACGGAGCAATGACGCCACCGCCAGACTAAAATGCGCACCAAACAGCTTTTTATGGATGCATTGCCACCTCGTGTTGGTTGGCGTCATCCCATATATGGCAATTTGGCCATTCATTTAAAAATGCGGCCCGTCGCTAAAGATGATTTTTCTATGGTCATTACATTACATTACATTATAACTTTGAGCTCCTGGGTCAGTTGGATCTTGAACGGGTATAGGCCCAAGTCTCGACGCAAAATTCGCCAAGTTGAAGTCTGCAAAATTCTTATACTTCTTGTGCACGGCAAACCACAATGGCCAACATCGAACGAACTCGACCCGACATTTTTTTTTTTTTCAAATCGAGCTCAAGCTGATGGAACGTCGTTTGCAGGCGACCTGTGCGTATCGTCTTGCGACGCCTCTATAGGATAGCCCCATGACGCCCCAGGGCGTCGCGACAGTTAGGGAACTCCTGATGGTCTATACCGTTCCTTCTTATATAAAAGTAAGTTAATAAAAGAGTGAGTTGTATGGAAAAAGAGATTGTGGCCCAATAACTCATCTGTGCATTTACTTAAAATTCAATCACAGAACTCATATGACACAGCTCACATCTCAAAGTGGACGGATTATGTTTCTCCTTCATGTAACGATTAAATTTCCCTCAAACAGTTTAGCTTATACACAAAGGTAGAGACCAAAGCGGTTAGTTGAATTAACTAAAACCCACCACTTTTAGAAAGTTCGCCCAAGCGGTTTACTATCATCTTAAGCTGTAATTAGCAGATGATGATGAGGGCAATGAACGAATGTGGATCGATCACTCGGTGTCGCGATGTGTTTACCAAAGTAAGGACTGCTTCAAATGAAACAAATCTGCGCGGCGTCGAGCCATGCATACGCGTTGGGCAATTGCCATTTCACACACTAGGCACAGCGTAAGTGAAATCATTCCATAATAAGCTACCATTATCTAGCTCTCTAGTCGATTGATTAAAAGTTATACATAAGTGCACTGTATACATCCAAATTCAGTTCAAAAAATGCGCTCAAGCATGTGCGCCAGAGCGTGCTGCGTGTATGATGGCATTAAGCCCCTTCAAGATTATTAGGCAATTTTATGTGCAAATTTAACAAGTAATCGAATAAGCCTATTGCTGTAACTGTGTGCTTGCAACAGGCAAACTTTCACTGTGCAAGCTAATGACCGATTGGTCTCAATGGGCAAAGTTGTCCGACAGACAAGCCAAACGGATAATTGCACGGATGTTGTGTTTATCAATGCCAATCGAGCATTAATGCAATCTCAATAAAACAAAATTCGCACGAAGCTACTGGAAACCATAATTGAGTAATACTCGTAGACGACGAATGTCGCAGGAATTCAAGGTGCAAAACTTTCTTCGTTTGTGTATGAATTGATTGTGAGGGAACAACGAGTTCAATGCCTACATACGGAAATGCAAATAAAAAATGAAAATATCTAATGATCATGTTTTTCCAGTGTGCCCATCTTCAAGAATCTGCCGGAAGACACTCTCATCAAAATATCAGACGTACTGGAAGAGACATACTACCAACAGGGAGATTACATCGTGCGCCAAGGGGCCCGCGGCGACACTTTCTTCATTATATCGAAAGGTCAAGTGCGCGTAACCATCAAGCAGCAAGACGCCCAGGAAGAGAAATTCATTCGCACCTTGAGCAAGGGTGACTTCTTTGGTGAAAAGGCTCTGCAAGGGTGAGTAATTAATTTTGCAATAATATTTCCAAACATTAACGTTTATTTTTTCTACAGAGATGATCTTCGCACCGCCAACATCATTTGTGATTCCCCAGATGGTGTCAGTTGTCTGGTGATCGACAGGGAGACTTTCAACCAACTCATATCGAATCTGGACGAGATCCGGCACCGTTACGATGACGAAGGAACACTAGAGAGGAAAAAGTGAGTATTCCATTAGCACATTTGTGCAACATATTTATTGATGAAACGATAGTGTTGCATATTTGTGGTGCTTGCCATTTGAACTTTCACGACAAACGTGAGTTGCTACTAGACCCAGTGCTCGAGGAGTACCTACCATTCCACTTGTACTTTCTATCATATAGGCGGTGTGTAATTTTCATGTACACAAAAATTGATTCCATTTAATGTGAAATATTCGACGTTGAAAGTCATGACTGCTAAAAATAGTTTTAAGTGCTATTTTTAGAGGTTTACTTTACAGTGTATGTTTGCGTTTATTGGAAACATGTTTAACTGTTTTAATTAAATGTCTTTGCAATGCACATCAAGTGTGATTGCCTTTGCCAGATAATTAGCGTTTATGATTAGTTTACGTAATATAGTAAAACGCTTGATGATAAGGAATTGACAGTCCTTGGAAAAATGTGTCGCAAAAATTATAACCGGCTTATCTTTAAACTTGGTCTGGTTGATTTAAGAAGAGGAATTAATAGTTTCCAGTTTACAAAAGTTTCAGAGATTAGCAAAAAGCGTTGTTACAAAATTTGTTTAACATTTTAACGCGTTCAATATTTTTATTTATCATCTGGAGTTGTATAAGAAGAAAACTGTTTTCCAATTTGATTTCGGCAGACATTACGGTAAATAGCAAATATTGTTGGTTTTACTTTTGTTTTTTGGGACATTAATGTGAGAATCGATCTCCATTTTTTCTAGAGCCCAAGTTTGAATATGCACCTGTAAGCCACGGAAGTGGACTAAAAACACGATATTCCCTTAGACATCTTTAATTTATTCTTAGCTTAAAATGTTGGTTAATTCAAAGACCAATTCTCCGTAGGTATTATTTATTTGAAAGCCCTTTGCAGTCTCCACTGTCCGCTAAATGTAGTTTCGAAATTGTATCCAGATTGTATAGTCTTTAAGTATTTTTTCTTATTTAAGGCAATGACCCCTTAAATGACGCTTCAATCAATAGATGTATTTCTAAAGGGATACAAATCTATACAAATCATATGATTGTGTTTAATCCAAACATTTTAGTTTAGCTTTATTTAAACGACGAATTTAATTCCTAATCTTGTTTAATAATAATTTCTTCTATTGTTACCTAAATTGCAAACACGATGAAAATGTTACTTTGAGTAAGTCGCACACATCTCCATTAATTCTAAGTTTTTATTTCTCTAAATAAACACAATACTCTTTTCTTCTTAGGATCAACGAACAGTTTCGTGATGTTAACCTTTCTGATCTGCGAGTTCTTGCCACATTAGGGGTTGGCGGCTTCGGCCGAGTTGAGTTGGTACAAATTCTAGCCGATCCAACACGTTCCTTCGCCCTAAAACAGATGAAGAAATCACAAATTGTAGAAACTCGCCAGCAGCAGCATATTATGTCCGAAAAGGAAATAATGGGCGAGGCCAATTGCCAGTTCATAGTGAAGCTGTATAAAACATTTAAGGATAGGAAATATCTTTACATGCTAATGGAGAGCTGCTTGGGCGGCGAATTGTGGACAATCCTACGTGATAAGGGAAACTTTGACGACTCGACCACAAGATTCTATACAGCATGCGTGGTGGAAGCATTTGACTATTTGCACTCGCGCAACATAATTTATCGGGACCTTAAACCAGAGAATCTTTTGCTAGATGAGAGGGGCTATGTTAAGCTTGTGGATTTCGGTTTCGCTAAGAAACTGCAATCCGGACGAAAGACATGGACCTTCTGCGGTACTCCGGAGTACGTTGCCCCAGAAGTTATATTGAATCGAGGCCATGACATTAGTGCCGACTATTGGTCCTTGGGTGTCCTGATGTTTGAACTGCTAACAGGTACTGAAAAAAAACAAAAACAAAAGCATGTACCGTGAAATCTAATTATTACGTATTTAGGTACCCCACCATTTACTGGATCGGATCCGATGCGTACGTACAACATAATTCTCAAGGGAATCGATGCCATCGAGTTCCCCCGCAATATTACCCGCAACGCCAGTAATCTGATTAAGAAATTATGCCGCGACAATCCTGCCGAGCGTCTGGGTTACCAGAGAGGTGGAATCAGTGAGATCCAGAAGCACAAGTAAGTACTCAATAATTAGGTAGTTTTCCCGATATCGATATTATATATTTTTAGGTGGTTCGATGGTTTCTACTGGGAAGGGCTCTTAAACCGCAGCCTAGAGCCGCCAATCTTACCAACTGTGAAGAGTGTGACCGACACTACAAACTTTGATGATTACCCACCGGATCCAGATGGTCCTCCACCAGATGATGCCACTGGTTGGGACAAGGACTTCTAAAGATGAAGTCGCAGTCTATTGCCTGCTCAAAATCAAGTTAAGAATATGTAAATTATATAAGAAGAGTACTCTCTGACTGCTAGCTCTGGCGTTATTTGGGGGACGCCTTCATTTAATCATTAGATCCGACGACCGCCACAAATATCTTGTCTTCCTAAGAAGTTGTCTTTACTGGGCCGCGAAAAGAAGGTGTAAATATATAATCAAAACAAAAATCGAATACTATCAAATATGTATGTCCATGTTTTATTTTATCTACGTGTACGCGGCGTTTTTAATGTGTCTTCTACGAAAGTGGCACGATTTACTGTACGCAAACCGCCATGCAATAACGCTAGACTAACTATCACTTATTAACCTATCCAAAACCCACAAGCCACAACCCATTTTTAGCTAGATTTAATATTGAAATTTATATACTGTGTCGTTGTTAAATAAATATGAATTTATTATCTATATATTTTATAAATTGCTACTATTATTATGTGTCAAGAAGAGAAATATTTGTTATTCGGAAATTATAAATCAAAGGCTCATAAATGTTTTCTTTCTTTTTTGTAAAATTACTTATACATATATATTTTATTTAAGCATATTGTGAATAAATGTAACGTGTAGATTTTTTGTTAACTCTTGTCTTTTTGTTTTTGTATGGCTTGAATAAGAAATTTGTAAGAGTACATTTTATGGAAGGGCTTGTTCTTATGAATATCAGCTGAAATAAGTTTTTTTAAAGTATTTCTCTAGAGAAAAGCGAACCAATTGCGCTTAAAAAGAGCGCGTAGATGTTTCACATGGTGCTCATTGTGCACATAAACTAGAAGAGAGTTCTAAAGTTGAATTGTCTTGTAGGCAAACTATTTTTAACGTGCTTGTATCCGAACCACTTTTTGCATATCTCCGATTTTTTTTCGAGATTTACACATATTGGGGTATATCGTGATTCAATGCCGATGGAAATGTTTCCCTTGTCAGCAACGTTAATCAAATTACTGAATGGGAGACATTCCAGGGGAAATATTATTCGCTATAGGGGTGAGCCAACGGAAAAGAAAGCTGACAGTTCGGGGGGTATATTCCCAACTGCGCGGCGGATCGTATCGATTTCGACCGTCTTCGCTTATTCTCAAATGCGAACTGTGCTTTCCAATTAGACTTCGAATTTTCCATTAATTTTACCAAAAGTTTGACAGCTTTTTCCCGTCACAAGAATTTAGTTTATTTTTAATCCGCAATAAATCCGCCAGCAATCCGTCACCTAAATCGCTTTTGGAAATACAAGAATAAAAAACCGCCATGAAAAGCGATTCGCCGCGCATTTGGGAATAAGACCAAGGGGTTAGTATAGTAAAAATGGAGCGCTATACGAAAGAATAACGCCTTTTCATTGTTAAGCAGTACATATTTTAAAAATATTGATCATGTTTTGTCAGCTACAGTCCGCAATTTTCGAACAAAATCATCTTCAGTGATGAAGCTCATTTTCCTCTTGATGACTTCCGTTAATCGTCAAAATTGTCGCATTTGGGGTTCAGAAAAGGCACGAGTAATTGTTGAGAAACAAATGCATCCACAACGAGTGACTGTTTGGTCAGAATTTTGGGCTGGAGGCATTATCCGACCATTCTTCCTCGAAAATGCGGCTAGTCAGGCAGTAACAATTAATGGTGCTCGTTATCGTAACATGATAAACCAGTTCTTAGCGCCTACATTACAAGATATGAATGTGACCAGCATGTGGCTTCAACAAGGCATTTCCTAATCGTATGTAATCGGCCGTTGTCCGATCAGAATTGTCCATCCAGATCTTGCGATTTAACGCAATTGGACTTTTTTCTTTGGGGTTTTTTGAAGTCAAAGGTCTATGCAAACAAGGCCTCGGCCACAAACGCTTTGAAAGAGGAAATTGGGAGATGTATTAATGAAATTCAGCCACATTTATGAGAAACGGTCATAGAAAATTTCAATAAAAGAGTACGTACTTGCCAGCAAAGCCATGGCGGCCATTTATCCGATGTGATATTCCATAGGTACATAAACGCAATCTGTATAGGTACATGAATGAACTATGAATCAATAAAAACTTAGCTTTCTAATTAAAAATCTGTATTTTCTATCAAAACGTTTTGCGTGAATTATGGGACACTCTTTGGGTACGTACATAGGTGTTTTTTTTTTTGGTTTATACATAATTCATAAGCTATTTCAGCGACAAACTGGGGGCCAACTATGTAATTCGATTCTACAATCAAAATGTTTGAATTCGGAAGATTCGCACCTACTCTGAGACTCGTTCGAAAGTCGAAAATTGTTTGGGAAAAAGTTGGCATTACTTACATTCGATTCTAATTTCATACATAGTTCCGTTTGAAAGTAGAATCGGAACCAACTTTCGATTAGAATCGAAAGTAGAATCGAATTACATAGTTGGCCTCCTGTTAGGTTACACATTTCACTTTCACTCGAAATGCATTTTTGTGTTCTACACTGTATTCGATTTCGATTTCTAAATTTTCGGAATTGAGACAAAGTGAAATTGTGATTTCAAAAGAATTTCGAAGTTTCCGAATCAGTAGAAATGCAGAACACTGAAAACGAATTTACTCGATTTGCAATTTCGATTTCACTCGATTTCTGGAACCTAGCTGAAAGATTGGGGAAAGCTACACAGTGGTCCAAAGAAGAAGTAATAAATTGTAAAGTAGGTATTCATTTTACGTATGGCTATAACTGTACCTAAATACACAAACCACGACTTATTTGTTAGGTACCTGATCACCAAATTACAAGTTACAGAAATTTGAAGCGCAGCCATACTGTTAGGCGGTATATTAGTCTGCTAAAAACCACTTTTAGAAATATAATTATTCGATAACCCTTTTCCCTTCTGCTGAAACCATTTCTTTTTTCTTTCAGCAATATAAAAATATTCTCCTTTTGATCGGCTTTCTTTTTATAATTTTTCAAATCGAATGAATTTCAAAATTGAACAAGGCATATTTTTCAAACAAATAAAACATTATAAATATTAACTAAAGTATAAAGTCGTTATTTTACACAATAATAATTGGTAACCGTATTATTGTTACATATATTACATGATCCAAGCCGAAGAGTTTAATATTGCAGTGGTCCCGCAATCTTTATTACACTTAGGTACATTGCCGTCTATAAACTAAATGTAATTTTAGACAACTTTATTGAACTCAGCAATGCAAATAGGTATTGCGTGGATTATCTGGTATTTTGTTTTTTTTTATCAGTGCAATCTTACAGTTAATGTAATCATAATACGGTTACAAAGAGAGTTGGGGTCGGTCTCTCTCATTACATCTTGCTTCTGGTACGCCTGTGTCTGGCAGGGGTGGCTATCGTCTGATCTGAGACCTTTCAGTAAACACCGATTTAGGAAAAAATACTTGAGGAATTTCCTGTGATTAATAATACACGTATGTATGTACATATTAGATTGTGGCGAAAGGGGAACGTTTCGTTACAATATCAATATACATATTGTCATCAAGTTAAGACAATGAATGAATCAATTATTCATTTTGCTTTGCTTTGGTTTGAGGTGAAAATAGTAAGGCTCCAATTATGTTTCAGATACATTTTCTTTTTTATGTTGTCTCGTTTTCGATTCATGACAAAATACCTACTACATAGATTTGTTCATCAGAAATTCAAAATTCGAACGACAGCCGTTTCACACTTTCTAATCTTGTTTATATGATTAGTGTCAATAATAATCTCATAATGTCATAATATGGATTTTATTTTGGACATTATCGGCATCGCCGAGCGAAATTATGTGATAATAGTGGCGGTATAAAAACAGTCTCTTTTCAAAAATATATTAGTCCCGTCAAAACCGTTAACGCAACAAGTGCTTGAACTAAATATAAATCTAAAAAAAATGAAGTTTCTATTTGCTTTAATAGCCATGCTTGCTTTGGTCTTCGTCGTCCGAGCGGACAAGTCAGGTGCGTTTTGATGCCGACAGTGTTAATAATTATTAGTAGTTTCAATGATCTTGTGGATTCACAAAATTGTTTAGTGTGCTCACTGCCGAAAGAAATCGGACCATGTCGGGCGGAGATTCCAAGCTTTTACTTCAATGGCAAGGCGTGTGAAGACTTCCTTTATGGTGGATGTATGGGTAATGAAAACCAATTCAACTCTAAGGCGGAATGCGAAAAGACCTGCTTGTAAAATGAATAAACATGTCAACATAATATGTAGACAAATGTTTTAAATGAAAATAAAAAAATTAGTGTTTCTTGCTTATTTTTGTTTAATTCGTATTCGAAGGTTTTTTCCAGATAACCTTGTCATCGATTTTCACTCTTTGATCTCACTATCAGATCTATGCCAGTATTAACGAAAGTAAATATTTCAGATTTCAATTAATGTTAAAACTTCTGAGACTCGATCTCTTCGTGCTCAACATGACAGTACTCTGTGTTTACAACGGTAACGTGACGACGTGTATGAGACAGTTGCGATAACGACATCATCGCCACAATTCTACCCTAGCCGTATACACTATACTTACACTATACAGTATACACCCAACCATCGGGTTTTCACCTATTATTATCGACTTCGCTACGTTACAGAAGTATTGTATTGTGCTTTGCTATGCGAAAAAATTTCTCCATACAAACTGAATCCGTCTTTTCCATCGATATAACTCAGGCTCCAAACAACATTTTTAAATCGGAGAAATTAATTTTATTCATTTCTTTTACATACACAGTACCTAAACAAACAGAGTTTGAAGTCGATTGGATGGAAAATAAGAATTTCTTTTCCCTCTTTGACCCTCTTCCCAAATCTGTTCTAAGTGCCCAGCTTTCAAGCTCTTATCGTTTGGGCTGGGTTGGGTGATCAGGATCACCAATCGTCAATCATTCATGACAAAACTGTTTTATTATCTACATGAAATTACTTGTTAGTTATTGATCCTGACCTGCACCTGTGTAGTTTCTAAACGTTGATGGGAATGTTTGCTTTGATCTTGTCGTTCGAGCCGACAAATCAGGCGTGTCTGAAGAATGTAGATAGTGCCTCTGTAACAAACAGATGGATTTAAAATACTTTAGTGTGTTCTCTACCGAAACATAAGGGACCATGCCACGCAGCTGGTCCAAGCTTCTTCTATAATGGCAAGGGAGTGTGAACTGTGAACCCTTCTTGTATGGTAGTTGTATATGGGCAATGGTAATCGATTTAACACTAGAGGACTATTCACATGAGAGCGAGCGAACGAATTACTAAAATGCGAACAAACCATTTTTGATGCATTTATGAACAGAAAATTTCACATTTTACTATTCCAAGAGGAGGATAATTAATAATTGTTCCATCAAAATATACTAAGAAACCAAGTTTCTATAGTATACTATAGTCTTAATAACGAAATTTCGAAATCCAAGTTTCTTGCCGCGAACGAAAACACCCTGGCGCGAATTGTCAGTCTATTCACAATCCACATCATTTAAATCGCGTTCCACAAAGTAGCGAATAAAAAATTCGTTCGAACTTAACCTTATTCCAAGAGGAGGATATCTTGGAATAATAAAATGTGGAATTTTCTGTTTATAAATGCATAAAAAGTGGTTTATTCGCATTTCATCAATTCGTTCGTTCGCTCCCATGTGAATGGTCCTTAAGGAAGAATGCGAACAGCTCTGCTTTTAAACTTGCCGAACAGGATGTGTTTTTTAATGCATAAAGCAGTGAACATGAAAACATTGATAATCAACTGGGAACACTTTGTTTCGTTTTACTTCAAATTGTTATCTTTTGGTAGGGTGCGCTTGAGTATTTTCAGATAACCTTTATGCTCCTGTAAGTATAAACTATGTAGGTAGGTTGATAACTTCTTAAACTCTATAAGAAAACAAATAGATCAAGGTGTTGTGTCATGTTAAAATTATATTATATTATATTATAATAACAAATACACAATAGGTACCTAGGTATGTAGGTACATAATAAAATTAATAAACAAACTAGTTTCATAACGTGCGTCGTATGAAAAAAATGTATGAAAAAACTTGTGTTTGGAATCGAATCGAATGAGAATAAAATGTTTAATAAACAAGTACCTAGTTTAGTTAATCACCCCTATTCCCGTTGGCGTTTGACGTAAACGCCTAATCGGCCCTAGCGAGGTATCCGTCGGAACGGAGAATTCTCCGCAACGCATATTCCGTCGGAGACTCAAATTACATTCGAGGTATCCGCCTTCGGAAAGAATAATTAAAATGCGGCGACGCATTGATTTGACATGATGTTGTTTCGTGGTACATCGAGGTTTTCCTGTTTAGTGCTTGTTTTTTCGTTTGTTTTTGCTCTGGAAACACAAATTTAAGCAACAAATACAACCAATTACTTTGTTAAAAGTTTTTTTTCTTTATTGCTTTCATTTATCAACACTTCACTGCAAATCGTAAACAAATTCCGCAACCAATTCCTATCGGAGCATATCGGAAGAAAATTCGTATGAAGCTGTCAAAAACATCAGTTAAAACGCACTTGATCGCACTGAAACGCAAAACGCCAGTGTGCGTTGCATATTTGTCGAAAAAAAGTTCCGAAAATGTCTTCCGAAGTATACCTCGAAGCAAAAAAAAAAATCCTCCGATTCGTATGAAATCGGAGAATTTTCAGTTCCGACGGATACCTCGCTAGGGCCGAATATTTCATTTCGTTTTTAAGTCAGTGTTTGTAACTTTTTTAAGAAACACTTTTTGAAACTACAGTGAACACATAGAAAATGAAGTAAAATCGTTAACAAAAGTTCGAAACAAATCTGAATATCGTTTTTACAACGACACGACACATGAGTCGTATACGACAAACGCCAACGAGAATAAGGGTGAACTTTTTATTATATTTTCGTTTTCTTGTGTTTTTTCGTCCACTATTTGGCGATTTAGGAAGCGAATGCAAAAGTAGGTACATTCGCGAGCGGAAGAAGAGTGTTTTTGATACGGCTATTGCAGTTAAATCAATTAAGTGTTTCATATAGTTTCGTTAATATCTATCATCATAGTTCATTCAGGTGGCTTTGAAAGACCACCCATAAGCTGCAGATTCGAAACCCTACCAAAGAAAGTGCATTACTAAAGGTGCTAGTACACGGTACCTATGCAGGGTTGTCAGATGTGGCGATTTGAAATTTCATTTGGCGACACGAAAATCGGTTTGGCGACGGACCGTAAAAAAGGCGATATTTTTGGCCTTTGGCGATTTAAATTTGTTTAATCAAAATCCTCATATTTTTTCTCATTTTTATAATTTTCACTCAAACCTTACATCTGTGATGACTGTGACGAAATATTAAAATTAGAATGAAAGAATGAAGACAACTTTAGAACCTTGAAAGATATTGATTTAGGGCCGGATTTTGAAAGAATCGCGAAAACAGTGGTAGCACAGAATGAAGTTAAGGAGCAAGTAAACGATTTAATTCTAGTTTTACTAAAAGAAATACGAAAAAGATTGTCTGACTGCAACGCACCGTTTGTTTGTTTTTTTTTTTGGGATATTTTTAGCCAGGCGTTTGCTTTCGCCAACTGCGACCCTGTTTTAAAAGTCTGTTTGTAAGCTTGATTCCACCCAAAAGCTTATAACTTCCTGCATTTTATCTATCTAGAAAGTGTACCCGAAGATCACGTTTTGAAGTTTTGGAACAAGGTGTACAAAATGACAATAGGACAGCCAGAGTTTTAGGAGCTTGGGGAATTTGCATTAAGTTTTTTTTTACGTAAAAATTACTAGTTGCACGAATTCATTTGATTTTTATGGTTTTTGAATTTGGAGAGTGGAAAATTCTGAAATTTGGCGATTTTTTGGCGTTTTATATTATTTTTACGTTTGGCGATTCCGGTTTTTAAAACCTGACAACCCTGTACCTATGTAGCACTGATGTAATTTATACGTCAGCGAATGGTCGCAATGGGTACATGCCGTGTACAAGCTCTCTATGTGTGGTCTCTTTTGACGTCAGAGCCACATATATATCGCATCTCCAGTAAAACAACGAAGTGCAAAAATTTGATTTTCTGCGTTCTTTTTTTGTCGCATGTGGAATCGAAGAAAACGCGTGTATAAAATTATGTTTGTCTCAGAAGAGCACTAGTATGACAAACAAAATGTCATATAAAAATAAGCGATTATTATTAGTCAAAAAACGTACATGTTTCTGGTATTAATGCACATACATATACCAAAATCATTGCCAATTATGATCACCAGGGGCCTGTACCACAAAACTACAAGTCTTGTACAACAGGCGAATTTTAACAATTAACAATAGTTTCTGTACCACAAAACTGCATGTCAATTTAACAATTAACAATTGTACAAGCAAACCTTAACAATTGGGAATTACTAAATTTCCCCACTTTCTGTACCACAAAGCTACAAGTGTAGAAAAAGTTTTGCAAAGGATTGTTATAAACTTGCGAAAATTTAACGTATGAGTTGAAATTTGTTAAGCCGTTACAAGTCAGGTTTTATGTGGTTGTAAGTAGAAATGCGAAGCATTTGTCTTCATAAAATATTAACTATATTCATCCAGTCCTATTATAGCATAAATTTTGAAAGGAAAACTTTATTTCCACGAGTTAATCGAGAAAGGGAAAACATTTTTCTGCGAACATTTTGCTTTTAATGTACATTGCCCAGCTCAGTGACTATAATTTAAACATTTTTCTTTTTTGTTTCGATCGGATAGAATTGATAAAAATGATTAAGTTTATAGATATAGATATCGTATACCTCGCATAAAAAATAATAAATACAAATATAAAATTATTTTTGAAACTTGCGAAACTGGCAAAAATTGTTTGTCTAAATCCTTTTCGTTTCCAAGCGTGTGGTTGAGTATTTTGTAAATTTATGTCACCAACAATAACAACAAATTTTATTTATGATTATAGGTTAGGTTAGGTTAGGTTAAAAAGGGGTATGAGATGTCTCATACAACACTAGGCACCATATGAAGAATTTATGATTATGATTTCAGCTAAGATTATTTGCCTGCGCATAGTCTATCCGTTACGGAAGCACTTGTACAAATGACTTGTACAAAGAAGGGAAATTTTGATATTTAACAAGTGAAGCGTTTTTCTTTTGTGGTACAGAAATTATAGTTACTTGTTAAATCGGCATTGTTAACAAGTGCCTGTAAAATTGTTAAATTGTTGTTTTGTGGTACAGGCCCCAGGGCTCGGATTTATATGCACTAAAAAATGCAAAATATGCGCATAAAATATGCACCTAAAAATGAAGAATATGCACAAAAAAATTAAAAATATGCGCATAAAATATGCACCTAAAAATTAAAAATATGCACATAAAACTATTAAATTTTATTTTGAAGCTATATTTTCCCTTAAAAATCAAACACTTTTTATCCAGTAAATTCAATTCTTAAATATTGTTTTATTTAAAATAAGAAATAAACTAATTTTCATATACTTTATTTCGAAATTATGCAATTTTTTTTAAGTTTTCGAAGGTACAACTTTGGCATTTCAGTCTTTGGAATGGCCGCGTTCCTTTGACCGCTAGTCATCTAGCACATAATATCCCTGATGAAGGAAGAGATCTAGCGGCAGCGTCAAAGTGACATTAGAACCTATTTGAATTCGCATTCATTAGAGCCAAAAATTTATTTTGTGCCATCATTCCGCATATTTATAATTTAAATAAACAAATACAATATATATGAATTACATAGAAGCAGCGTTGCCGCCGAAAATAAAAAAAGTGTGCCACTTTTTTCAGAAGAGCGTGCCCTTAGCGTGTCCAAAGAAAACGTTTTTTTTTCGCATTCACACAGTCAACGCCAAACCGAAACAAAAAACGAAGAAGCATTTAAGGACCATAGGTATACATGAGCAGTGTTCCCAGGGTTTAAGAAAAGAAATCCCCTTTTTTTAACACCAACATGATATTTTTTCCCCTTTAGAAAGAAAAAAAATCCCTTTTTTTTCCGAAGAAAAAATCTTATCATACTTAACCATGTTTTGAACTCGAGCAATGCTTCCAATTGCTTGATATATTCGTATTTTTTTGTTAGTTCCTTCTTCATTCAAAATCCAAAATAAAGTGAGAATTATTACACATTAAGTTGTGCCGCCGTTGTTTAGAAATTCGCGTAATATTTTGAATTAAGGCATAGTTAAAGGACACACTATGTGCTGAGCCACACATGCCTTCCCATGAAAGTCGTGTCGGGCGAGACGGGTAGATTTTTAGGTTATCTAGTTGAGAAAAGAAGCGTATATTACACTGCAGATCCATTCTCTTTTCTACTCACTTAAAATCGACCTGTCTCGCCCGAAACGACTTTCATGGGAAGGGATGTGTGGCATAACTTTCATTCTAATGAACGTTATGCTATACACAAAAACAAACCCTCATTGCAATAAAATAAAATTTGACAGGTACAGGAGTAATGAAATCGAAAATACAAAAATTTGATGGTAAATTCGAAGCGGACGCCCGATTTTACGTTCTCACTCTATCAACGCAAATACCAATTAAAGATTTTTATCGAAAGCGCTATGGTTCCGGAAAATAACCTTCGTAATCATGCGCCATGCTCCTGGGAAAATTATTTCTGAAAGTGGATTTTTGGTCCATTTTCTGTTCTACCTATCGTTTTTTCTACTCACTCAAAATCTAGCTGTCTCTCTGTACACGACGTTCATGGTAAGGAGTGTATGGCCATGGTTATAGTTTTATTAAATGTCAAAAGAATGAATGGATTCAGAAACCAAACAAAAAATTAAGTGGCTGTTGCATGGGCACATTTCTTGAGCATGGTTATTTTTTGTAGATTGTTTTGTAGGTATTCATTCTAGAAAATTTTCTTACAAACTGTTTTTGATAGGATTTTAAGATTTTCCCCTTTTTGATTTTTTCCCCGTTTTTATCCCTTTACCCTTTTTTCTCCCTTTCGTCTTAAAAAATTGGCAAAAATGGTGATTTTCCCCTCAACCTGGGAACACTGTACATGAGAGTGACCACTTCCTACGAACAAACGAATATTCGTAAGTGCTGACAGCCCGTTCACATGAACACTTTCCTAGGTCGTGGCAGTTCGCGAATTTCAGCCATTAGTTTCTACCCGAAATGTCTAATTTGAGGTTAATTTCGTTCGCTAGTTTGTGGAACGCGCGCGAACAAAATGATGTGGTCTGCGAATAAACTTCGACAATTCGCGCCAAAGGTGTTTTCGTTCGCGTCAAAAAGTTTGGAATTCGAAAATTCGTTATTTAAACTGTTTATAAACTTATTTTCTTAATACATTTTAGTGGGATAATTAATCATTAAACTTGCGAATATTCGTTCGATCGTATGTAGGTAGTTGGTCGCTCTCATGTGAATGGTCCTTCATTTCAGGTGCCTGTTAATTCGCGGTTTTCTTTTCGCAAACTATTATCTCGCGACGGTTTAAATATTTTTCAACTATTTCGCAGAAGTCATGTGGCAAACTGTCATTTCGTCTTGCATTCATCTAGCTGTAAGATTGAATCGCATTTTTCTATAGCATTTATATGTTTTGCTCTTCTTTCAACTAGTTTTCGGTGTTTTTGCTTTTGCTTAATAAAACGTTATTTCGCGCCATGATATTTAGCCGCTTGTTTATATCGGCATGCATTTTTTTGTCACTTTCAAGAAGAAGTTGTGTTTTATATGTAAAAAATGACCCATACTTTGCATAATACTCAAACTCGTATTTACTCCAAATACTACAGTGAATACAAGCAGGAGGGTTGTAGGGGCAGCATCCCCCAAACTTATTTCAATGTTCATGGGGTTCCTCTAAGGAAAAATTATAAAAAGTTTAAAATTAAGAATCTTAAAAGGTTTTGCGAAATGATCTATTATTGAAATGTAATGGTGTGCTTACACTTACACTGAGCTTTAAATATTTGAGTAAGTTAAGAGAAATGAAGAAAACGTGCCTTTTTGAATTTTTGCGTGCCACCGTGCCACAAATAAATTTGCGTGTCCAAAAAGCACGATCGTGCCACTTCGGCAACGCTGCATAGAAGTATGAATTCCCATTTTACACCAAATTGGAAATATTTGACTTCTGCACTTTCACTTTTATTTTGACAATTCGTTATTTTTTTCCAACCTAGCAGTTCATTTTGCGCTAGATTGAAAAATTTCCCAGAAAAGGATATTTCACAATATGTGCTAGAGCTCTAGCGGAATTGCTGAAATGTCAGTTTTTTTTGTATGGAGTTTGGCATGCCGCTAGTCATCTAGCGGTCAGTGGAACGCGGCCAATGTCTCGCGGCCATATTATTTACGCACTTTAATCCGAACTAAAGTTTACACCCGGGTTTAAGTAAGTTTAACCCAACAATTTAACCCAAGTCCATAATATTCAGTCGTTAAACCCCATAATACTATTTTTTTTTTTTAAAACGTGTTGGTGTTTAGTCCGATTGAATCTAAACTGCACTCCGTAGACTAGTTTAAGTACTTTGACCCGGATTACAACTCAAATTTAAATTAAATGAAAGTGGAAATATAATAAAAAGCAAGAATATAAGAACAATTTTATTAGTTTTGACAACTGTTGTGGCACACATGTAAATTTTGGAATTAACTTAATAGTATCTAACAATTTTTTTTTTGTTCTATTAAAAAATAAATGTATTAATATTCACTCATTTCACATTGGACACAACAATTAGTGATATGGACCAAATGTTGATGTCACAACACATCAAATCAATCCTCAATTAGTCAAAAACAGCAAAAACAAATGTCATTTTATGTGAAATTTGAAATTACATTGGTTTAAAACGAGTTAAAATCGGTGAATATTATGGATATGGGTTTAAATTGTCGGGTGATCGGGTGTAAAATTAACTTAAAACTGATTTACACTCGGAGAGAATAATATGGGCGTTATACATAGAAAACGATCGTTCTACATCCACAACTGATGTAATCGGTACATTGTTATTTATTATGTTTCACAAATGTCAATTCACAGGGTGCAACTCATCCGGTGGCAAGTCATCCGGAGAAAAGTAACGCCGCCTACATCTTAACTTTGCAACGATAGCGAATATTCGCATCACTCACCCTTAGTGGAACGTGTCGTAGTCGAGCGTGTTTATTGTTGTGGGTTAGTGTTGCGATTACTAAAATGACAAATATACTGTTGGAGGGGGGCGGTTTAAGTTATTATAAATGGATGCCCTTGTTGAACTTGGAATGTTTTGTTGTTGTAGGAGGTAGGTACTATCGCAAGTAGGGGTAATCGTAGCTGTCGGTAGTATGGATAAGGGTGGGGTGGGAAATGCGTTAGTAGGAAAAATAGTATCATATAGCATGAATGATTTTAATAGATATATGTTGGCAGTGTAGCCAGCAATTTTCTAACGGAATATGCCAAATTAAAAAATAAAATGCTTAATTAGCTATATGCGCTATTTATTTATTTATTTATTTATTTTTGGGTAACACTATTTGTAAATGGTTGACAAAATCGTTTATATTGATATTAATTTATAAATACGTACAGGTACACACGTGGATGTGTTTAAATTATGGAAGTGAGTAGGTAGATGTGGAATTTATAATAGAGATTTTAATTAAACCAAAGGGGAGAAACCCCGTGGCTGGGAAACGTCAAATATAATGGCGAGAAGTTTGATATACATATAAGTGTTGTCACTAGATTGAAAGGAACAAATTGAATAAAAAATTAGATTTAAAATAATAGGAAGGTAATTGATATGCAGACAGCATATAATATTTGGTATATGTATGTGTTTACTATTTCCAATTTAAATATGTATCAATATGTATGTACCTACTTTGGAAAATAATTCTTGGGTAGGTAAATACATTTTTTTTTGTTTTCCAGATACGTTTTCATTTTTCCAAGTTTTTGACTTTTTGGTCCCTCCTGTGAATGAAGTTTCCATCCGGGTATTAAAAACATTTTACACGATTTATACTGGCTTTACATTACCAAGCCACGCAATTTTGCATGATAAAGTAGCAAATTATTCGCCTGTTTGTGTATCAGACATTTTAAAATTTTTTCTACCACTGAGATGTATGAATTGACAAACATCACATACCTACTTAAATTTACGGAAAAACAAAATGCATGTATTTTTTTAAGAAAGCGTTTCCTGACTTTTTCGTAAGTTTATCTCTGAGAAAGAATTTATTCCCACAGGCCACAAATGCCACTTTGACAGTCTTTTCCCAGGTTTTGTTGAAAATACATCGAGTATTAAGTTTTATTTGTATGAAGTTCCTTTTTAAACTTTTGGCGACTTTATTATTTTGGGCATCGGGAACGATGCAGCATTATATTTAGGGCTAGCATAAAAAAAACGTCCCTAACAAGAAGCCCACAAACTATAAATACGAAGTTTGAAGCAAATCCGTCCAGCGTTTCCCCAGGGGTGGGACAGACAGACATACGGACGAACAGAATTGCGAGACCCACTTTTTTGAGTTCCCCTATCATCGTAATATCAGAATTGATCAAAATCTCGAGTTCAAAATTTTGTACGAAAACAATATCTTTCTCTTACTACGTATACGAGAAAGTTGATAAACATGGAAAATACAAATTCGGTATTTTATATGAATATTTTTGGTAAAATGCTTCTATTTTTTTTAATGAATTTTGTTTTGTCAGTTGTCATTTTATGACAAAATCGATATAACTTTTCGATAACTTTAAAGACAATGATAGTTTTGGTTGCAGAGTCTTTATCGAGGCTAATGAATAAGCCCCGATAATTATCCGGGCTAACAAAATCTATATAGAATTAAATTCGTATGAAATTATTTTTCTAAGCCTATATAGAATAGCCACATTTCGTTTACATTTCTTTAACTAGAAGTTTCTATAACTCGAATTTATTTTCTGTCATTTTGAGAGTTGCACTTATGGAAGTTCCACTTTCACTGTACCTATATAATTATACTTAGGGGTATGGGGACAATTCCATCAAATCAACATTTGACTTTTTGATATACATTTCTAGGGACTATACCTGTTACCATAGCGTTCTTTTTTTGCATGCGCAGGGAGCAAACGCTAATAATAGGTAATAATTATTAAAAAATACGTTTTTCCCTCAGGCTGATGTTTTTCAGGTTCATAAAAAGAGTCGCCGTTGAATTGCATATTTTTGTTTTTTAATGAAGAAGATTTTAATTTAAATACACACTATAAATAAACCAAAACGTAGAGCTTCGTTTTCCCATTTCAATTGTATATTTCCCCATATTTTGATTGAAATAATCACAAAATGGGAAAAAATCCGCACATCTGGCATCGCTGCAAAAGCATATAAACTCATTCCAACTCAAACCCACACGATGTGGGTGTAGTGAAAAGAAAAATGGATCAGGGTTACCTTTGCGACACCTTTTCGAGCACACATTTCTGAAATTTAGGCACTTTTGGAAACTTTTTGTAATAAACATAATAATTTCTTCAAAAAATTATTTCTACCCAGCCTGTTATCAATCATTCAAAATAATTATATCTATTTCTATAAATTTCATACTATCCTTTGACATGATTTGTATCTTTGTATTTAAATTCAGCCCCAAATGTTCTTTCTTCAGACACATAGCGAACGTCCACAAGTTTTTCTGCATGGATTATTATGTAGGTACCTACCTACTTTTTTCTCTTTCCAATGTCGTTTCGTTTTAATATAAATTTGTATGGGCAATTTTTTACCTCGCAGACACCTTTTTGAACACTTTAGAAAAATGTGTGAAGGTAACTCTGCGCTGGAATCCAACAATCTGATTTGTCAATAGTCTTACAATATAAGGTTGCATCAAACAGTTTTGTGTATTGTTTCTTTTTGTGGAACGATAAAAAAATATGCGTTTGACAATGGTTTCCTTTTTGCTAAATTTATTTGGTTGCGGTACAGGAACTCATCTCATCTTGGACTTATTTTGAAAAGTTGCATGTGATTAATATATAGATGGCGCTTTTGCGTTTGTCTTATGTCAGAAGATGACAGCGCACACGCAGCTGTTCTGTCACTGAAGAATTTGAATTCAATAACTTGTTTTCCCTGAAAACAAAGCCGCTGATAATTTGTATGCCAAATAAATAATTCTAAGTGAATTAACACCCAAATTGTATTTAAATTCGCCCATCAAATTCCTTCCAAAGGCTTTCAAATGCTTATTAAAAGCAAAAAACGAAACACAATTTACGAAATCACCAAAAATATCAGCTGATGTGTCAAAATAATTCGAAAAATCAGTGTGGCCATAGCGTAAAATTCGAATCCATTTTCACTACTATTTACAAAACACTTCCTACGATTTAAAATATCTTTGTATTAATTTCGAGATTGATAGCTATTCTAAAAAAAATCCATTTCAGATTATAAAATAATAAGAACATAGTTTTTAGAAGTTTTTGTATTAAGTTGCACAGATAAAGATTCAATTATATCTAGTGTTTAACGTTTTTTTTTGCTGTGTGTCAAATTAGAATGATCTAAACGACAAAAATATAGTTTCGAGAAAACAATGTACCATCATACGTGAATTTAACGAAACGCTTACAACCAAAATAAAAACAACGACTTTAAATAGTGCCAATATTTAAATTTTACTATTTATTTAATTTATTAAGCTGATAATATTAAACTACGTTTCTGTTGTATAATTTGTTTAATGAGTGGATTTTATTGGCAGATATGTGGCGCTTATCACAAACCTTAAAAAAAAAATAAATAAATAGGTGGCGCAACAGGCGGGTGACACCCAAGGCCTAGCTTCTCGCAACCATTCGTTTTGTGTGAGTTTCTATTTTTCAGACAAATGGAAGGGACCTACAATTTTATGCCGAGTCCGAACGGCTGATTTGAGAAGCTTTTTCATGACAGTCATACTCTCGGATGTTTGTCAGACGTTCGCGAGAGGTGGCGCAGTAGAAAAAACTTTAAGATGTAATTTGGGTTTTTCCGGGGATCGAACCTGGGATCCCTCGCACAGTAGTCCAACACACTAACCACTGCGCTACTGCGCCCACTAAACCTTGGTGTCATTAAAACACTGAACTCAGTTGCATGAAGAATATCGAAGTCCAATTGTACATAATATGGAGCATTTAAACATTAATACAAAATGTTTCTAATACTGATAGCTTCTGAAATAAAAGATTTCCTACTTCAACTGATATTTCTTTTTTCATATACCTAAAACAAACGTGATATAAATTACTGCAATATACTGAGGTATATATTTTTATACTTTTCAATTCGACCTTAAGGACTAAAATTAGTACAAAGAAAAACGGTCGCTACCATTTTTAAATACATATAAATATGTAGCTATATATACCTAATAAAATAAAAATTAATGCGTTAATTATGACTAACTTATTTTAAACAAAAATAAGTCGTATTTGTTTTCCTAATATAAGTTGTTTAGTATTCACTTTTTTTGCTTCCAGCTCCAGTTAACTTTTTTAGTCGTTTATGTAACATCCTCGTCAAAAATTTCCAAATGATTCCTGAACGAACATATCCAATATTAATAATTGTCTTCAAAAGAAACTAGCTGTCATTTTCAATAATTTATTTCTAAATGAGTAGATGAATTATCGTGGTGTGCAAATTGAAAAAAAAAGTACTAAGGCTAAATGGGAGAACTTAGAAAACATTTTTTATCTATTTAAAATGTTTGATGTCTTTATTATAAATAAAAGGAAAAATATATTTAAGTTTCCGTTTAGAAGTTATTGAACAATTATTAAATTTGGATGTGAACTGTTTTACTTTTTTTTAATTCTCTCTGATTTTCCATTCAATCTACCGAATTTTTGCAATTATGTATAAGCGGCAACACTTGTGCTTCAAACTCCTCGACATTACATTTGACGTTTCACAGCCTCGGGTTTTCCCCTTTTAATAAAAATCTTTATTATAATTTTTTCAATCTCCATATATGTATCATACCTATTCACTTTTGCATATGCATGTGTATGTGTTCATAAATGAACGATTTTGACCCCATTTACCAATAGCGTCTCCCAAAAAAAAATAGCCACACCCTTTCAAACACTAAATGCCGTGTTGTCAGGGGCAACGATCCACTGCAACTCGAACAATAAAGGTGAGTGGTTTGAAGGTAAGCGTTTATGTGCTGAATTGAAACATAGGTGGCTTTTAGGTTCCTGTCTAGGGTCGGGTGAAATGCGACCGGGTGAGTTGCGATGACCCCGTTTATTAGAAACAAAATTGATGTGTGTTGTGTAGTAAAGCCCAGTATCCTGCTCGCGCTAAATTTTATCTTCCATACAAAAATGTCTACAGAGATAAAATTTAGCGAGGCAGTTTAGCAAAGCAGTATCCTGTTCCGCACGCTAAATTCTTACTTTCATATAGATGGGACACACCCAATGTCAGTCCGGTATAACAATATTGAGTGTTATACGTACTACGTACAATTTTGTTATACTCGGTCAAGAAAATGTCTCCACTGATTTAGCTCGCGAAAGAATTGCCTGGCACATTAAATCGGCGATAAATTTTGACATTTTCGAAACAAAACAATTTTTTAATTGAATATTTCTTTGAATACTTGATAATCGATGTAAGTGAGTAGGAAAAAAGTGAAAAAATAACAAAAATCAAAATACATGAGGCAAACAAATTTGGGTGTGTGTCCTATCTATATCCTGTACAACGAATTTAGCGAGCATTTATCTGTGCTGTGGAGAGAAAAGAGCTCGCTAAAATTAAGCGCGAGCAGGATACTAGGCTTAAAAGTAAAAAAGACAGTCAAAAAAGTCGAAACATCATTTTTTTAAATATTTAAAATTTTGTTAAAAATTTCACGCTGTGACGACAAAAATTCAGACAGTAAGCTAAGTTAAGAACCTCTTTTAGCAGCGACATAGCAGAAAAATGGTTAAAATAAAGGTATTTTTGGTGGTATTTTCGTGGTATTTTTGGTATCCGGTGGTTCTCGACTTGAGCATCCACTAATTATGGCTAGAGTGTGTATGTATTAGCTAATTAATTAATGCTTCTGCTACATCTTACACCTAGATGGAAGCACACCATGTTTCCGTTATATACTCAGTTTTTTATTTTGTTTATTGTTGCCACTACGACTGACTAGTTAGCTAGTTGGCAATGAAAATGTGAATCTTAGGTAGGTAACTGTAGGGTAGTGTAACGATTCCATGTTTAAAAATTTCAAAAATATTTGATATATGACTACAATACTCGTATGGGGTTTATGTTTGTTGTTGTTTTGTTGTTTACAAGCATTTTTTAAGCATATTTGTAAAAAAAATCGATTTTTTATGTTTCACAAAAAGATTGTGTTACAAAATTGTGTTTGTTTCTTTACAAAGATTAATTTGTACAAATTTCATTTTCTTTGTTGGTTATAGGTACAAATTTGTAAAAATTCATATTTCCTTTCAAGATATGTCGATTCATTAACAATTTGTAATTTTCCAAAGGAATCGCTTTCAAACCTACGTCTTTGCGTCGAAGGCATAGTAGCATTGATAATAGTGAAGATTTTGAGCTAAATAGACGAAGAAAAATTTATCGACCGCTAATTAACCACAAAATTTCAGGAGACTCTATATAAGACCCACATCATACCAGTCCTGCTTTATGGCACAGAATCATGGACGTTGTCAAAGGTGGTTGCTTCGAACGCAAAATTCTTCGAGTGATTTTCGGTCCCGTTTGCGTTGACGGGCTTTGGAGGAGGAGATTTAATACCGAACTCTACGAGCTATAGAGCGACATAGACCTGGTCAGAAAAGTATGTATCAGTCGACTAAGATGGCTAGGACATGTAGAGCGAATGGACACCAACGCTCCGGCCGAAGAGTCTTCGATTCCAACCCGGAGGGACAACGCAGTAGAGGAAGACCTCGTCTTAGGTGGCGCGCGCAAGTGGAAGGGGACCTCAACCAACTTGGAGTGCGCAACTGGAGAGGCGTGTTGGTTGAGGCCCAAGTCCATCGCGGACTGTAGCGCCATCAAAGTAAGTAAGTAAGTAAGTAAGTATCACGGTAGGTACCTATCTAAATCTACGGTACCTACCTATGCAGAACTGTCCATCTTTTTTTTTTGTTTTTATCGGGAATTAAACCGGGCAATAAACATTTTGTTCTGTTTATTCATTTTGTTATTTGATGCTATCAGTTAGAGAGGACTTACAAAATGTACAAATGTGTACAACTCTGAAAAGTAAATGGAAAAATAAATAAACAAATACAATTTCCCTAAATTTTTTCTCTTTTTAACAATTTTGTTGAAATTAAGTTTGTAGTTTGTAAAACAGAAAATCAGTAAAAAAAATTGTAAATTACTCAACAAATACAAATTTGTATTTATAATTATAATTTGGTGAAATAGGCCACTGATCTACGTATAGTATACGTATATGCTTTTTTTTTTTAAGTCGGATGAAATGATTATGATAAGTTTTATATTCTGCGAGCACTAGGGGCTCAGTGTTGTGCAAACGATATTTATCTATTAATTGTCCCGGTAAACTTCTTACCACATAAAATTGATTTTGTTTGTAACTCTCCATAAGCGAACTCGTGTCGTTCGTTCAAATTCAAATTACGTATGTTAAGGTGGGTTTCCACATGTCGGTTGATTGACTAAGTTTGACAGCCCTCGCGTTTATGTCATTGAACGACATGAACGTCAGTTCATTTCCACTTATGCCAATTATTGGCAAAAAATCGTTTGTCACTTGATTGACCAACTTATGAACTCTATGCCAATTACATTTTCTCTGTCAATTATTGACATAGTGACATTTTGTTTGACAATTCAGCTATTTCCACTTGTCCAGTGGTTTCTTTGTCAGTTATTGGCAAACGCTGTTAGGCAATTCATTGACAAGCAATTTTTCGCTATTTCCATTTGCCAATAATTGTTTAATTGGCATAAAAATACTGTTGGTGTTACCCTATATTCGTAACCTGACCTAACATTGTAAACATACCCTACTTTATTTGACATATAATAAATTCACTCTTTCGTACTACCTACTTCGTTAAAGACGCGTTTTATCTAATAGGTTATGGGCCCAGGTCACGTGAATTGATTAACATTTAATTTTTTACATTCGTTTGCTCTTTAAAATTAATTTGGTTACGCGTAAAAATGAACGGCCTTACTATAGAAAAGCTGCGTGGTCGCGATAATTACCCAACGTGGAAAATTTCTGCACAGGCATTTCTTGATTTGGATGATCTGTGGACAGCGACAATAGAGTACGAATTGGATGCGAATGGTACTCCCAAAACTGCAGTTGATCCTGAAAAAGATCGCAAAGCCAGAAGCAAGCTTACACTAGTCATCGATCCTGTGTGCTACGTACATATCCAGAGCGCAAAGACAGCAAAACAGTTGTGGCAAAATTTAGCAGATGCCTATGAGGATAATGGTCTGACTCGTAGAGTAGGTTTACTGCGCAAAATGATAAACACATCGCTGTCGAATTGCGGCTCAATGGACAAATATGTAAACGAAATAATATCGACCGCACAATCCTTAAATGGAATTGGTTTTCCAATCGATGACGAATGGATAGGAACACTATTGTTGGCTGGTTTACCAGAAGAGTATCGCCCGATGATAATGGCGCTAGAAAATTCTGGGTCGAAAATAACAGGTGACGCAATTAAGACCAAATTGTTACAGGAAATGCGACCTGGAGAGGACAATTCGGTTGCATTCTATACAAACAGGGGCAAAGACAATTTTCAACGCGAAAATAAATCTGATGATCATCGAAAAGGCCCGCGATGCAGGAAATGTCATCGTTTTGGTCATATCGCAAAGAACTGCCGATCAAAAACGCAAAGCGAAGGCAGCAGTGACCATAAACAAAACGCATTTAGTACCGTCTTATCCACAATTGGTGTCACAAGCAAACACGATTGGTATTTTGACTCCGGTGCCACATCTCATATGGCATTTAACAAGGAGATGCTGGAAAGTGTGCAAGCAGACTCAGGCACAGTCGTTGCCGCAAATAACGAAGCAATGCAGATACAGGGCTGTGGAAAGTCGACATTGATACCAGTCTGCCAAAAATCGTCAATTGATTTGAAAGACGTAAAATACATCCCGGAACTGTCGACAAATCTCCTATCTGTCAGTCGCATCGTCAAAAGAGGTCACACTGTCATCTTCGACAATAGAGGCGTAAAAGTCTTGGATCCATCGAAAGAGGTAATTGCCACTGGTTCATTAACTAACGATTTATTTAAGTTTGATACGAGGCCTCCGAGCAAAGCATTTGCGTGTGGATTGACGGGTAGTCGAGAACTTTGGCACAGGCGAATGGGTCACTTAAATTACAGAAGTCTGGATAAACTCAACGGTGGCTTGGCAACAGGTATCGAATTTGCAAAAATGGTCGACAAAGACTGCAAAATTTGTCCCATTGGCAAACAAATCAGGCTTCCTTTCAACAAGTGTGGTGGAAGAGCTACTCAGTTGCTCGAAATTGTGCACTCCGATATTTGTGGACCCATGGAAACCCCATCGCTTGGAGGTAGTCGATACTTCCTCACATTTGTCGACGACAAATCGCGAAAAATATTTGTGTTCTTCCTAAAAACAAAAGAAGATTGGGAAGTAACAACATGCTTTGAAGACTTTCGCAACTATGCTGAAAAGCAAAGCGGTCAGAAGCTAAAAATACTGCGTACCGACAATGGGAAAGAATTCCTTAACCACAAATTTCAACTTTTAATACGAAAGAACGGTATCCATCATCAGACTACAAATGTACACACACCAGAGCAAAACGGCGTAGCCGAGAGAAACAACAGATCAATAGTTGAGAAGGCAAGATGTATGCTTGCCGATGCTAACTTATCGAAAGTGTTTTGGGCTGAAGCAGTTGCGTACTCGGTGTACCTATTGAATCGTTCGCCGTCAAAAGGCACAAGCTTGACACCAGTGGAAGCATGGACTAGCAAGAAACCGGATTTGTCACACATTAAAGTGTTCGGAACTGTGACAATGGCGCACGTCCCGAAAGCCAATCGAAAAAAATGGGATCCAAAGGCAACAGAATGTATTATGACAGGATTTGATGAGCACACCAAAGGCTATCGTCTCTATGACCCCGAGAAGAAATGCATTTTTAAGAGCCGTAATGTGTCGTTTATCAACGAAGATTCCTGTATAGCCGAACTTAAAACCTCGCAATTGTCGCAGATAAATTCAAATAAAGCATTTCAACATGCAGAAATTCAATTAGACTCTCAAAATAAACTCGATATACAGTCCACGAATACCAGTCTATATGAAGATGCAGATGATGAGGAGCCTGACGAAATGACCTTAAATAGGACAACATCTATTTCTAATGCGCTCCCTCAGCAAACTGACTCTGACCCACTGCAACCGCAGGTGTTGAGGCGCAGCGAAAGGGAGCGCCATATACCAGGCAAGTATAAAGATTTTGTTGTTGAAACAGATGATTTTTCCTCGTCTCTATATTCTGAAGGTCAGTCAACCGATGCAGATGAGCAGAGCATATCATCAAGTCATCAACCTTCGACATCCGGAACGGAACCCTTACTTGGATTCACAGGACTTGTCGCGCCTCCATTGTACCAGAATCGACATGTTATGGTTTCTAGCCAACAGTTGTCTAAGCCCAACGATGTGAGGCGCATACCTCAAGGCAAGTATCCTAAGCAAACAGCATTTGAAGTTCCTAGTACTGGCATATATCTCCCACAGCTAAACATAAACGATCCGGCGACGCCAGATGAAGCATTGTCTCGTCCAGATGCGAATCATTGGAAGCTGGCAATGGAAGAGGAATTCCAATCACTGCTTGATAACGACACTTGGTCGCTAGCTGAACTGCCAACAAATCGGAAAGCAATTAAATGCAAATGGATATTCCGTACTAAATGTGACGTTACAGGCCATATCGACCGCTATAAAGCGAGATTGGTCATAAAAGGATACTCGCAGCGGAAGGGGGTGGATTATGAAGATACGTACTCCCCAGTTGTTCGTCATAGCTCGCTGCGATACCTTTTTGCTCTAGCTGCCCATCTAGATCTGAAGATAGAGCAGATGGACGCTGTCACGGCATTTCTGCAAGGACAGCTATCGGAGGAAATATACATGGAGCAGCCTGCATTCTTCAAAGACAAAAACCACCCATCAAAGGTATGTCGCTTGAACAGGGCTTTATATGGACTAAAGCAGTCCAGTAGAGTCTGGAATCAAGAACTTGACCGAGCATTGAAATCATTTGGCTTACAAGAGTCTAAACATGACCCTTGTATATATTTTAAAATCAAAGACGATCAAATTCTCATAGTAGCTGTCTATGTGGACGATCTCTTGCTATTTTGCAATAACGAAAACTTGCTCAAGACTATCAAATCAGAACTACATAAGCAATTCCGCATGAAGGAACTTGGTGATGCTACACAAATTCTTGGAATGCGTATCACTCAAGGAAAAGATATGATTGCACTGGATCAAGAGCAGTACATTGAGAAAATTCTTGATAAATTCGGAATGAAGAACGCAAAACCTGTAAAAACAACTATGAATACAAGCGAAAAATTATCGCAAGAAGATTGCTCTACTAGTACCGAAGACATTAAACAAATGCAGAATGTTCCTTACCAAGAAGCGATCGGCTGTCTCATTTATTTATCACAATGTACTCGACCGGACATTTGCTATGCAGTAAACTTTCTCAGCCGTTTCAACTCGAACCCCGGACCGCGACATTGGCTTGCTGTAAAACATTTACTACGCTACTTACGTGGAACATCGTCGCTCAAGCTGCAATATAAGAAAAATTCTAGTGATCACATTGTTGGATACACTGATGCTGATTGGGCAGCAAATGTCGACAACCGCAAGTCTACAACCGGATTCGTATTTATTGTCCAAGGAGGAGCCATATCTTGGTACTCAAAACAACAACAAACAGTTGCGCTATCATCGTGTGAGTCTGAATATATGGCGCTTTCAGCAACCGTACAAGAAGCCCTTTGGTGGAATGGGATCAAGGCTCAACTTGGAAGAAAACATCAGCCGCTGCAAATACTTTGTGACAATCAAAGTGCCATCGCAATTGCAACCAATGGTGGATTTTACCCCAGGACGAAGCACATTGATATTCGTCACCACTTCGTGCAAGACACACTCAGCCAAGGTCAAATTGAACTAAATTACGTCAGCACTGAACAGCAAATTGCCGATGCTCTCACAAAACCATTGGAGAAAATAAAACAAGGATTATTCCGAGAAGCAATGGGAATCCGACAATCCTCAGGTTAAGGAGGAGTGTTGGTGTTACCCTATATTCGTAACCTGACCTAACATTGTAAACATACCCTACTTTATTTGACATATAATAAATTCACTCTTTCGTACTACCTACTTCGTTAAAGACGCGTTTTATCTAATAAATACGTCAATTGTCACTTTCAAATAGACAAGTGGAAACCCAGCATTATTCAATTTTGATAAATCTTTACGGGAACACAAACACACCCGAGCCAATGCCTAAGAATTTTTTCAAAATTTGAGCTCAATATAAAACCACTTGAGTAACAAACGATTTCTCAAAATTTGAGTTAATTTCGAGATATAAGAGTTTTATTTTTTTTAGGTATGGGACATGACACGCACCTTTGTCCAATTTTGACGAAACTCCAAAAAACTCCTCCGGGCCATAAGAAAAAGTTTGGTGGATTTTAACATTTTGTTAATATTGGTGATGTGATGATGTATATTCCCATACAAAATGGAAATTTAAATTTTTCGATTTTCCTGCCTTATATTTGAGGTTTATTATTGTTATTACTGAAATTTATAAGGTACACTAGCTGACCCGGCGGATGATGCCTTGTCCAAATTTCAATAGCTTTTAATTGCTTTTCGAATGGCGAAAAGCGACGAGTCGAATAACACTAAAAACGTTTGTAGCTTAAATTGGGAAGCAGAATCTGCTAAATAAATATTTGTCAGGAAATTGTGTCGACTTTAGCATTAAGGTGTTGTTTGAGAGAACAACCACTTTCTGTTACATTACGGATGTCCTGTGAGAGAGCGAGTTTGTGTGTGGACTTCCCGGGTTTTTATTTGTTTTATTCTAACCCTAATATTAACGGGAAGTACCTACCGTTAAAAATTTTACAAAATATTAAACAATTTCGATTTTTTCAAAGACGGCTCTAACTATTTGAACCAAAATTAATAATTGAGTAGGCATGCTTAATATGACTGCATACCTAGTTTTTCGCTAAAAAGTCTACCAACGGCAGTTTTGAAAATTGGCCTTTTCTCGAAGACGGTAAAATCGATTTAAAAAAAGGTAGGTACTATTGTCATTCTTAACTAAATAGCAAACTCAGTTTTGCTCTAAAACGACTGTGTGCTTTGATATCCACCCAAATCCTTAATAATAGTATGTATAAACGCCATTTTCGATTATGATAAAAATTTAACTGGCAAGTAATACTTAAATCCACAGTAATACCATTTGCTCAGTTTTGAGCTAAACAGTTGCAAAACAGTGTTTTTTGAACCATAAATGCGTCCTCCGATTTTCACCCCAATCGCTAAAAATGTCACTTTAAAATATGCTCATATCTCGAAAACGCCATTTTCGATTTGGATGAAAATTTAACTGATAGGTAATGTTTATATCCTGAAGAATACGTCGTACTCAGTTTTCAGCTAAACAATTTAGTAACAGTGCTTTTTAAATCCATGTATAGAGAACAAGCTGCTTGGCGGCGTGGGCCTACGGTACACAACTTTGGGGCTGTACCAAGAATACAAATGCAAATATTATAGCAACGATGTAGGCCGTAGGGTATCATTCGATCTTTTCAAGACACTAGCTAGCTTTTCTCTCCGTTTTTGTGGAACAAATAATTTATGATTTTGTCAGGGAGGTGTGATTGTATGCATAACAGAAGTACAAATATTATAGGTCCATCGACGCAGTGGCTAAGTAAAGCGAACTGTGAACATCTCCATGATTTTATTCTAATTAATTGTGAAAATATTGATCTCATACACATTAGTAGGTAGGTATAATGTACTTTACTTTCATAATCGGTCTCCATATGGGATTTCCCCTCATGTCTATAATGATGGTATAAAATCGTTGATTCATTTGTACACGGTATCAGTCACATTGCAACCGTTAAACACAAACCTAGACACAACCACTATCACAATGAAGATCTTGTTCGCTTTAATGTCAATTTTCGCTTTGGTCCTCATTATTCGTGCTGAGGTCGATAAATCAGGTGCGTCTTAATATTGTCTGCATAATAATTTATTAACAATTAATAAATATATTTTCTTTAGTGTGCACTCTGCCAAAAGATGTTGGACCATGTCGTGGAGCTGGTCAAAGTTTTTTCTTTAACGGGAAGGAGTGCGAATTTTTCCTCTATGGAGGCTGTAAGGGTAATGATAATCGATTCAACACAAAAGAGGAATGTGAAAAAGTCTGCTTGTAATTTAAATAAAATAAAAAAGTAATCAATTTGTTTAAACAAAGATTTTGTGTCAAGGGTTTGTTGAGTGTTTGTAAATATTGAAACCAAAATTGTTGTGGATTTAACTCTAGTGAAAGTACCAGTTCTCTTTTCGATTTCGACCTGGCCAATTGAGTGATGACAATGAGTAATGAATAACGAATGACAATCGAAGATGCGACTTCATTAAAATCGACAACAAACAAGCAAACTTGTTCGGAAACACGTATGGTAATCGGTTCAGAATTAATATTAAAGATACCCAAAAGTCTATAGTAGGTACTTTTATATGTATATTTAAAACCTCACATCATTTGTCTTATTTGCATAATTTTGATGTCTTCTGTCGCGCTCAATCAAAACATGTGCTTATCAATATTAACATGATTACTGTTATCGATCCTACATGTGAATACAATTGTTGCGTAAATAGTTGTAATCTGCTTTGATTCACTGTTCAGCAAAATGGGAATTGTTGATTTAAAACGCCTAATCAACTATAAAGCAACCAGTGACGTTCAATATTATTATTATTATTATAATTTATTAACAAGTAATGAATTACTA
Source organism: Cheilosia soror (assembly GCA_949372485.1). Lineage (NCBI taxonomy): Eukaryota > Metazoa > Arthropoda > Insecta > Diptera > Syrphidae > Cheilosia > Cheilosia soror. The sequence goes on from OX443561.1 coordinate 158,431,867, forward strand.
CATTAATATCAATACATATAGCACTAGCTGTCAGGGCTTACGGCTAAAACGTTCAATATAAATAATGTTCTTTCAATATTTGCAACAGAATTTGGATTCCATTAAACAAGTTCTGTCTTGATGCTTATGCTAGGGGTTTGCCCGAAAAATGCAGGGTTCATACCGGTTTGTTAGCTTCGATACAGGCGATTCTGAAAACGTTACTTGACAGCTTGTCACCAGAAGTTAGGTGTAGATATAGAGTAAATTAGAGGAACACGCCTTCGATGTTGGATATGATTAATAGATAAGTTATTTCATTGTTCAAATGAGCGAGGGGTCCAAAGTTCGATGCCCGGAAAAACCCAAATTACATCTTAAGTTTTTTCTACTGCAAACGTCTGACAAACATCCGATAGTACATAACTGTCATGAAAAAACTTCCTGTCATAAACTTCTAGTTCCCTTCCATTCGTTCCAAAATATATGGTAGATATGTACGGCCCTGTTGGGCAGTTACATTGAAGAACTTTTTTAAGTTTTGGAAGAAAAAAGACTTTATTTTTAACGGATGCTTAAGGACTGCCCAATGCCCATGCGTCCAACCAAATAAAATAAAGAGCTGAAAACGATTTTCTAAGCCGACTTGATAGGCGTTCACGTTGGGCTTGGGCACACGCAAAGTTAGAACTGTACAAGTTCTTATAAAAAAAAACTATTTGACGTGACTCCTCTAATTTTTTTAGAAATGACAGTATGACAGTATATTAACCTCTTAAGATGATATTGGGCCTTATACCAATAATCATTTTTAGCCTCCGCCTAAAGTATATTGTGGGTCACAATAGATAATTTTATGTGGACAAATTCCCTACTGTGAGTTCGTAAAACTTACCCTGGGCACTAAAAATAAGTACCGCCATTCAAAAATGCGTTCATGCTAAAACGGCCAGCTCCTATAGGTAGGTAGGTTATGCCAAACGTATAGCACATTCTTATCGGAATATGGTCGCTGTTCTCAGACTATAAGCTTCAAGAGCGCCTGAGTAAAACTGATTCTACTAACTAAATCACCAACTTTCCAGTCTGGAGCGCCTTCGAAGCGAAGTAATATTGGAAAGTACCTACATCTATTTGTAAAACAAAGCCTCAGCGAATTTCTTAATCGTCGCTTAAGTGCTTTTGTGAAAGCATATGTATAATATATTCAATATAAGTCCCCAAGATACAAATTATTCGCCAAATACCCATACCAACAATTGTATTTTTGTTTTTTTTTGTTTCGCTTCTAAGCTCCATTTGGAATTTGAATTAACGCCATATGCTAAACTTTAAAACGTATTTTTATTAGATTTATTAATTACGCAATAAAAGTCCACAAGCTTTAGCCAATATAATTGACTTTCGGCAAATTTTTGTTTCGTATTTTAGAGACTGCTTTGGGATTAGTATCTTCAGTTAGAAAAGTTCCATAACAAAATCGAAACGTACTCTTACATACAGCTGAAATATTGCATTGATCGAGAAACTAGTTCTGGAGGCAATCATCAACGATCGACGACGACGCATAGTTAGTTCTCTTTGTACATCAACCACTCCATCTCACTTTCAGCAGCAGTAGTCGACTGCAGATAGTGTTTCGTTAACCACTTGATAAGTTTACCATCCCGTGTATCACAATGAAAACGATAACCCTAAGTCTGGCTTTGATCCTTGTTGTGTTAGCATTGAATCTAGTCACCGAAACAAGCTGTAAAATCGAAGATCGCTATAGGGGTAGGTTGTTTGTTAATAAATATGCAATATGCATCCAAAATTAATTTCTCTTGCACGAGTAGATATGCCTGACCGCTGCCTCATGCCTATGGACTTTGGCTATTGCAGAGCAAAAATGAAGCGCTACTACTTCAATTTCAAACGGAATCAGTGTTCAGCTTTCTTCTTCGGAGGATGCGCAGGTAATGTGAACAATTTCGAGACCCTTGAGGAATGCAACACGACGTGCGGTGGCAAGGAGTTACTCGAGGCGATTTGAGTCAGGCGTATCTATAAATAAAGTTTGTTTACCTAAGTAATATTTATCAGCATCGATGTGGTGCTAAAGTAATAAAGTTAATTTTTTTTTGTTATGATAACCTTGAAAATATCTATAGTCTGATACTTATGTCGTCATCTGTATTTCAAGAAAAGCATTTGTTACGGATTTCAGATGTAGGTCAAGCTGTGCTTCGGCGAAGGTTTCTGGAAGATTCGTAAACAGACGATAATTGGATAAGAAAATATGTTTTGAATCAACCCAATCCTAGTATGTACCTATATTGTGGAATGTTTTGACTTTGTGATGTAACATTTATTTTCACACTGAAGAACAAATTTGATTATAATTCGAAGATCTTTTGGGAACCGTAGACAGAGTTAAGAGTACAACAATGTTTGTGCCTGTCATTCTGTTCTGATAAACACTTAATGAGGTAAATTACATTAATTAATTTTTTTTGTGAAGACGTAAGTGTAGTGGACCAGTTTAAACGCGACGAGTTTCTTTTGCGAGCATCATCCGCAATTACTCTGAGCTACTTTCTATAAATTGTAAAGCCTCCAGGCGTACCGGCCTTCAATGACTGTTGATGCTGACAAACATTTGTGATCTCATAACTGAATTTCAATTTATTTTTCCACGCATTAAACTATATTTTTGTTTTTATACCCACCTTACAAGTTTAGAGCTTTTTAAAGTAGGTAGTTCTTCGGGATTTTGTTTACTTAAAAAAATGTACTTAATAATAATTGCTGTAGCCACATAGATATGTACATATTGTATACTTGTAAACTTGTTGGCGGCTTGAATTTTGTAAATATAGCATGAAGACGAATGTCGCAGATACACATTTGCAGTTTAATAATGTTGATGCTGCTGCATTTTTAAGAACCGAGCGAAAGACTACCTAAATACCTAGGCAGGCTTGATTGATTTATAAATTCTTGAAGTATAATTTTGATGTTGTGATGATTTTTTTTTTTTGCGATATCGGGGTGGTTTTAGACAGTGCGCCGACCTTGAATATTTCATTGTTTTATATATGTAGTTTCTTACTTGACGTTTTTTCGCTTTGTAGAACTTTATCGATGGTGACGTAATATCTGAAGATCATTTGACGGTTTCGTTTATCCGAGTCTGTCAATAGAATTGTAAAATAGTTGTTAGATAGGATTTGCATCATAATTTATTATGAAAAACTCACTTGACTTGAGTGTGGCACTGGCACTTCAACTTCAAGGAGTTGCATAGCGTCGATTATGACCTAAGCTTATTTAAGTTAAGTTAAATAAGCTTAGGTCATAATATGCGCGATTGCAGGCATACCTACTGTTAGAAGATACAATAAATATGAATTATAAAAAAATCATGTTCACATGATATGCTTACTAACAAAAGTCAATAAATTAATAAACATGAGCTAATTTAATATGAACGTTTATTTAACTTCCAAAAATGTTAACAAACTTAAAGATTTCTTAAATACTGTTTTTTTGTAGATTAGGACATTAGGCAGGATTTGTTTCATTTCATTTCATTTATTCAATCTACGATTTACATCAACAGATTACGAAATACATAATAATAATAATAGTATAAGTTATATAAATATATGAATAAAAATACGATGCGTCGCGTCGCTTTCAACAGTAATGTCGATAATCAGTTAAATCTTTGAATGAACTTATTCATTAGAATCGCAGATGTGGTATGTTTATGCAGTCAGATAGGCAAATGATTAGATACCTATTTATGGCTAGTTCATCTTTGATTGCCGTTGTAGCCACTATGTCTGGATACACTTATTAAATGAACATTGTTGGTACCTATTCACTAGTATGCCGATGTGTCTTATGACATGAGTTATGAGTAGTCTGACGTCTGAGGCATTTACAGGCTACTTTTTTGCTTTTACGTTAAAAGCTCTGCTTAAATGTCCGGGGGAATATACATAATTCTTGTATTGCAGAGTTTTATTGTATATAATGCTTATGCATTTCGACTTGAAAATAATAGGAAGATATATGTTGATACATACATGAGTGGAGGAAGCTTTAATCATTGCCAGTTATAGGTAGGTACGCCTGCATCGATTGAATAATTTGTTTAGATCCCTTGAATGTATGCATTTTTTGTTTGCGAGAAATCAGTTCAATTTAATTTAATTGAGAATTATAAAACTGTGCGAAAATTCATTGATAAAATATATTTTTACTGTAAATCGGTCTGAGGTAAACTTACTACCAGGAGGAGCTAGAATGAATAGTGTTTTACTATTAGCATTTCGAATAAAATAGTCCATAATCAACATTTATAACAAAAACGCAAAATTGGTCAACAAAATAATTTATATTACTATTTACCATGGACACTAGCTATGATACGTGTATTGATTTGTGTGACCTCTTCGTGGTTATTCATCAATTTCATTTAAGGGGCTAGAGCCCCCCCCCCCCCCCGAAAGTCATAACAAAAGACAAAAACTAAAATTTTGTAACTGATAGCTCAACTTTTTTTGTAAATACTTCTCCCGGGATAGGCGAACCTATAACGCTTCAGCAGCGCCCCCAGATGCTTGCAGATGTCTGTTAGTTCTGCACTTTAATTGCTTCAAATTGTAGTCTTCTGGAAATATATTTCCAGGAAGCGAGTTCCAAATTATGCTTGTCCTGCAACAGAAGGAGTTTTGGAAAGTTGATGTCCTCGAGGTGTCAAGTGTACTGTATGGTCATGTCATAAGCATTAGCAGCCTGTCTTGTGGGGCGCCCAAAAGTTGCATTTCCAAGGAAGTACCTCTACCTATAGAACAAGCAGAGGTCAGCGACTTATCTTCTGTGCACCAACGGTTGTAGATTCGATGTGAGTGATGGGTTTCCAATAAGTCAAACTGCTCGTCTCTGTATGCTGTCAAGTAGGTTAAGTGAATGTTTTGGGGAAGAGCTTTCTATATGGGAGCAATATTCCAGGCCTGGTCTAACCTGTGCCTTGTACAGCGGGAGAAGTTGCTTGGGGCTAAAGTACCTCTTTGATCTAAATAGGTAGCTCAACTTAGCGGACGCCGATCGTGCGATATAGGGTATGTGATCCTGATAGGTCATCCATTTGGATCTGAGGAACTGTTGAAGCATTTTTTCCTAGAAAATGTTGTGAACTGTGTCTTTGTTGCAAACAACAACTGAAACTGAAATGACCGTAATGGGGCTTAATATAAATCAAATCTATAAAAATAAGGGGACTATCCCGGTAGGTATACAGTATTCAAACGCTAGGTATGTACACTGTGCAAGCCATAGCTTTAACCTTGCTCTGCCATGTCAACTCCTGCAATTCGCAATTGCCTTAGTGTAGTTAGTGAAATACCTAATTTCTTCCGCAACCTTTCAAATGCATGTAACTTTCAAAACTGTTATTAAAATGTCTTCAAATGCATCTCAATAACTATTGGAAAAATAACGAGCAGAACGTGGGTGAAGTCTTCGAAAGTATCAACACTTTTGGCAAGCGGTCCAAAAAAGTCATTGCCTAGTAAGCCTCATTGTATACGAAAAATTATTTAGTTTAGCGCTGCCCTTATCAGTTTCCCTACAGAACAAATCCTTCGATTTCGTTTCTGTAATCGACCGCACAAAAGAAGTTCCGAATTCTCTTAAGGACATCAGACAAAATGCCGAAGATTTTTTCAGAGAGGCTTTTCAATCCGCATCCTAACTTGCCGAGGACTTATTTGAAGAACTTCATTGAAACAAACAACGCGTTCCAATCCAGAAACCTCTCCTTCTGAAGCCTATTTTAGAGTCGATACTGATTTCTTGCATAGATTCATTAATACAAAATCTAAGGGGCATATTCATGGTCAACGAAGACATGGTATCATCGTTTTAAGCTGTTCTCCCATAGCATAGGTCTTGCTGCAGTTCAGCGAGTGAACGAAATGGAAAAGCTAACACGTTACTTTGATAATGCAATTTCGTTGTCAGCTTTAAAAGATGAGTACATTCTTTGGTGCGAAAAAAAAAATCGTCGAGTGACCCTTCTACCGAAGTTTTGAAATTGCTTCATATATGTGACAAGAATTACTTCAGACTAATTTCTTGCTTATGGTTTTAGCAACGCTTCCAGTGACCACAGCTAGTGTTGAAAGAACCCTTTCAGCTATGAAAAAGATTAAAACAATGTCCCGAAGCGTTATGGAGATTTCAAGGTTAAGTTCACTTGCTATGATATCTGTTCATTCGGATATTATTGTGGATCCAGATAAGTTGATTGATCTCATATAAAAAAAAATCAAGACGTCTTCCGCTTTGAAAAAAATGTGACTAATAGGAATCAATGAATTTGAATAGTTTTCTGTTTCGTAAGACTTGGAAGCTAGCCCCCCCGAACCAAAATCCTGGCTACGGCCCTGCTGGGAAGTACATAATATATACAAACCCTTTATACTTCATCCTTGTTCAACAGAGTGGTATATAATTAGGTATCTATGTTTACCCATCACTCACTCGAGTTAGGGCAACTAAAAAGTATAGAAATGAGAATGATCTGATAGAAGCACCTTCAAAATCAACGGTTTCTTTAAACAAAATTTTATTTATCACAAACATTTAAAAGAAAATTACACATTTATTTTTTTACTACATGAAAACAACACGATACATTTAATTTTTTTTTGCCGCCTTTTCCCTTGTATTATGCGAAGTTGAAGGCAACTCTTGGCTATCCTCATCCGAATCAGATTGATAACTGATACTGAATATGGACCTAGTCACCTTGACTGACCTACGTTTGTGACTGGTGTACGAGCACTGCGTCAATGATGTTCGTCGTCGGGTATATATCGCTCTTTTCCCAGCATTACTTTTCCGTGATTTTTTGGCTGCTAGTCCAGCTTTCTTGTTTCTTTTCCCGCCAGCGAGTTTTATTCCAAATTTTTTGGGTTCCCTTTTGGCAGCAGCCGAAAATCGGAAAGACCCAGACAATCCACTTCCACTAATTTGAATAAATTTTCGAATTTCCAACGATCGTTTTATATACTTTGATAAAAATCGTGAAATTCTTGAAATATCTAAATTATAGGTTAAGTGTATGAATTTCTTAATTGCAGCGTAGGAACAGCCCTTGCCACTGTTGAGAGAAGTTAAGGCAGAGTCGACCATCTCCCGTGTCGATGGATGTCTTGTTTTCTTGTTTGGAGTCGAGCTTGTTATTGGCGGCATGGTGATAATAGATTAAAAAAAAAACACTCGAACAAACAATAATTCAATAGACAAATAAGCAAACAAATGCCAACAATTGACAATATCGCATTGGAACAAAGCAAGTGAGACAATTTTGTTATGGAACGAATATAAGTGGGACATTCAGCTGACAACATCGTTCGTTCAATAATAATTATTTGTGACAATGTTTACATAACAGGGTCGTACTTAGCAACTAAACAATACCTATTAGAAAAAGCAAAGTCTCAGCTTAAATGTATGGCTCCCGAAAATTACGTCAGAATTTGTTTTCATTTATTCCTTTTAAATGCATGACTTTAAAAAAAAACCTTAAAGCTGCCACTATGGCCTTTAAAGGGTGTCTCATAATTTACGCAAAATTTTAATTTTGCGTCATTTAATAGTACAGTGATGCGGAAAAAAGAAAAAAGCAATGTGACAGTTGACAGTTCGGGGTTAGTAAAAATGGAGCGCTATACGAAAGAACAAAGCATTTTCATTGTTGAGCAATATTTCAAAAATAGTGAAGGTTTGTCAGCTACAGTCCGCAATTTTCGAACAAAATCATCTTCAGTGATGAAGCTCATTTTCATCTTGATGGCTTCCGTTAATCGTCACAAAATTAGAAGATATAAATGTGAGCAACATGTGGTTTCAACAAGACGGTGCCACATGCCATACAGCCATAGAAACAATACAATTACTGCATGAGTCGTTTCCTAATCAAATGTAATCGGCCGTTTTCCGATCGGAATTGCCCATACAGATCTTTCAATTTAACGCCATTGGACTTTTTTCTTTGTTTTTTTTTTTTTTAATTCAAAGGTCTATGCAAAGATGCCCACGACTACCAACGCCTTGAAAGAGGAAGTTGGGAGGTGTATTAAAGAGTACATACTTTTCAGGAAAGCCTTGGCGGCCATTTATCCGATGTTCCATATAAAACCCAATCTGTATGCTCTATATCTATACAAATCAATCAAATTACAAATCAATAAAAAATGTAAGCTTTCTAATTAAAAATCTGTATTGTTTATCTATATATATAAAAATGGATCTTGGTTTGTTCGGATGCTTAAAACTCGAAAACGACTGGACCAAATTGGATACTTCCTTCTGCGGATTTGTTCGTAATTGCTCCGCGAAGGTTTAGGAAAAAAGAAAAATTGAAAAATTCTCAACAGGTGGCGCTGTAGGCGGTCATTCCATTTGATAGCACAGTATATGTTCTTTGTGATTTGATAATTTGGGCTGTGTGGTCACGGAGGGGGGGGGGGGGGGGGCAATGAATTAACTAATGTACTGATAAAGAAGTTGTACCCTTTTGTAAATCAAGAAAGAAAAATAAAACAACATTTGAAAGAAAGTCAAATTAATTTTAAATAAAATTTTTAAATTTACTATTATTATTATTGTTTTGTTAGATCGTTAAGTGTTTTGTTCTGTTTTTCAAGTTGTATTCAAAATTTCAATTGCACCCTTTTCGTTCGTTTGCTTTCTGTATTTTGGCTTATTTCAAAGGTAAGTTAGTGATTTGTGAAAACTGCGTGCGATTTATAAAAAGTTATGATCATTTACAGTTCGATATTTGTTACGATGCCAAAAAGAGGTCATGGTAACATTGGTCGGCGTTCACAGAATGCATCACGACACCGAAATGTCATAGCACGTCAAACGGAAGAGGAACGTGCTATTGAAAGGGAATCAGCACGAATCAGAATGATTCAAAATCGTGCGCGACAGTCTCAACCCCTAAAGGGGTAAAAAGGGGGGGGGGGGGGTCAAAATTTGTATGCGGGAACATTTTTATTTTTCATCCGATTGACTTCAAACTCGGTTAGTGTACTCTCTATAAGAAATAAAGATAATTAATTTGTCCGATTTTGGAAATTTTGCTTAAGGTTCGAGTTATTTGCGATTACACCTTTTTAAGGGGGGCTTTTTCATAATTCACGAACCGTTCGTCGTATCGATTTAAAACATTGTAATGCGTCCAAACTTTATAGCTGTTGAATATGGTGATCGCTTACTAACTCCATCGTACGTACTCCAAAGATATTCAACCGGAATTCTGTAAGAATGGGGTTAAACTGCTATAGAGTGGTACATATCCTCACGATCTTTCCGGTTGCATATATTGCACAGTGTAGGAAGATCTGGGCAGTGTGGAATATAATTAAGGATTGGCTAATTAAGAAATATGTTGTGTTCCATAGATAGTGGCTCAGTCTGCTATAGTGTGATCTTTGTTGACATTCCCGTGGTTCACAAACTAATTGATCATATCTATATTTTTGAAGTGTTTTCACCAATAGGGCGTTAGACATAATTTTAAGAGATACTAACTGCTCCTTAGGTACTTCTTAGGTAGATTTCTTGCGCGTTATATTTATAAAAAAGACTGTGAAGGAATTTCTGTGTGCTAAATTCTGAGGACTGCGCGAGCGAAGCCGCGGGCATAAGCTAGTTAAAATTATATTTTGCGTGAATTATGGGTTACTTATTAGCACACACTACTTGGAGGTTAAGTTCAAAAGGATCACTCATTTGCGGATTTGTGGATCGCGGCCATATTTTGTGGATTCTAAATTAAGCCTGATAGGTCACGACAAGAATGTTTCAATCAGCAAACAAATTTAGTTTTGAATATTTGTCTCTATTTAAAATAACTTCCTACGAACTTCCTTATTTATTTGAGTAAAGAATAAACTAGCAAGCAATATTTATAACCTTTTAGTCGGCTCTCACACTGAGGCAACATGCAATAGGCAACTGGCAATAGGAAACACGCAAAATTATCGCTCACAATTATTTTACATTGAATTAAATTAGAGGTCTCACATCAAAGCAACTAAATATCGCTTAAACGAAAAATTTTGCTGATTGTTTATTGGCAGTTGCTATAGTAACTATAGTTGCTTATTGCTTGTTGCCTCAGTGTGAGAGCCGACTTAAATATTAATGAAATGATGAAGTAGTTTCCCTCAATTTCTTGTAATTATTAAGCAGAACAACAATCGGAATTAAAATTCTCGGTGTGTTGCCTACAATCAATTTGAAGCTTTTTTGGTTATGATTTAAACTTATAAATATAGTAATGACAAGTTGAAGAAAAGTCGGGACTGTGTGCACTGTGCATTCCATAAAAGAAAAGGAATCAAAGGCAACTATAGGCGTATTTTTTTGAGAATCTATAGCTAGCTCACTTTTACTATTACATGCAAAATTGTTGTAATTGGTACTCACTTTTGGTTTTGTTATACTCACTTCCCAAAAAAAATACGCCATATATATATTTAGCCTCGCAGAGGAGCTCAGACAATATTTTGTTGAAGGTTTCATCGAAATTAATTAATATTCTACTCAGAAAATGTATTCATAGGTACCCGTATATTCTCTACATTTATCGTTTAGGTACTCTTTATTTTTTTGTTAAATAACCTTGTTTTGCTTTACGGCCTCCACTGTTGTATAACTCAAATTATCTTAAATTCAACCAAAGGTTTAAGTACAGACTAACTTGTATAACACCCAGTGCACAATCCGATTGCGAAGTGGCATACTGCATGCATATAACAATAATGCAGGAACGAAACGGATTATTTGTGGTGAAATATAAATCAATCGTTACAATTTTTAAAAACGATGTGAAAATGGTAAAATATAAATTTCAAGCTATAACCCCGAATTTATCATACCTTAATTTGTACCTTCCCATTTAAACGATTTTCGTCAGACAGATTAAGTCAAAGTGACAAGGCTTTTTAGCCATTTGTGGACCAATTGATTGAATGATAATTTGACATGCATAATACATTGACTTGACCATGACCTCCTACTAAAAATCTACGAGCAGTTATAATTTTTTTGTTATAGAAAATGCAATATTATAAACAAAACAACTCTTCCAAAAGCGTATTTGGAAAACAACGTGCATTAGGATACAATTAGACAATTTAGACGGAAATGTACCTCACTATTATTAGATATTATGGCATGTCAAAATTTGGAAAATCATGCCAAAAATAAGGAAATAAGTTATCCTTAAGCTTAGTTCGCGAATGGGTGTCTCTATTCAAATGAAGTTATGTAAAAACTATAAGACTAAATTTAAAATTATACTACCCGTACTAAATTTTAGCAGCCCTTCTGTTCTCCACAAGATATTTCTATTAGTACGGTTTTTATTAAAACATTCGTAGATCTTCGGCAAATAAATTCTTCTTCTTACAAAGCTCAAGCTGAATAAGATCCTTTATTTATCTGTCATTCCTCTTCATAAGGTTTCGGGTGAGCGCACCGGGCCTCATATTATGTAATTTCCCATAACTCACATAGAAATCGTTTTCAAAATTATGTTCTGATACAAATGTGTTTATTTAGACATCATCAATATTATAGTTTTGTGCTATGTATAATACTCCATCTTATGCTACCTACGGACCTATTTGAATAATTTAACAATATTTACAAATAAAGTTGGCATTCTATTTTTCTATAGAATAAAGCCAGTTCACTGGTTAATGTAACCAACAACAGGACAGACTAGCAATGGTGTAAGTTGTTAAACTTGTCGCGGTCATTCTTAACCATACGGTTGTACTTCCATTTATCCTCATCCGTTTTGTGTGAGCTGCTGCTGCTATTACTGGTAGCATTCCGGTAGCTGCCAAAAAGAGGTCATGGTAACATTGGTCGGCGTTCACAGAATGCATCACGACACCGAAATGTCATAGCACGTCAAACGGAAGAGGAACGTGCTATTGAAAGGGAATCAGCACGAATCAGAATGATTCAAAATCGTGCGCGACAGTCTCAACCCCTAAAGGGGTAAAAAGGGGGGGGGGGGGGTCAAAATTTGTATGCGGGAACATTTTTATTTTTCATCCGATTGACTTCAAACTCGGTTAGTGTACTCTCTATAAGAAATAAAGATAATTAATTTGTCCGATTTTGGAAATTTTGCTTAAGGTTCGAGTTATTTGCGATTACACCTTTTTAAGGGGGGCTTTTTCATAATTCACGAACCGTTCGTCGTATCGATTTAAAACATTGTAATGCGTCCAAACTTTATAGCTGTTGAATATGGTGATCGCTTACTAACTCCATCGTACGTACTCCAAAGATATTCAACCGGAATTCTGTAAGAATGGGGTTAAACTGCTATAGAGTGGTACATATCCTCACGATCTTTCCGGTTGCATATATTGCACAGTGTAGGAAGATCTGGGCAGTGTGGAATATAATTAAGGATTGGCTAATTAAGAAATATGTTGTGTTCCATAGATAGTGGCTCAGTCTGCTATAGTGTGATCTTTGTTGACATTCCCGTGGTTCACAAACTAATTGATCATATCTATATTTTTGAAGTGTTTTCACCAATAGGGCGTTAGACATAATTTTAAGAGATACTAACTGCTCCTTAGGTACTTCTTAGGTAGATTTCTTGCGCGTTATATTTATAAAAAAGACTGTGAAGGAATTTCTGTGTGCTAAATTCTGAGGACTGCGCGAGCGAAGCCGCGGGCATAAGCTAGTTAAAATTATATTTTGCGTGAATTATGGGTTACTTATTAGCACACACTACTTGGAGGTTAAGTTCAAAAGGATCACTCATTTGCGGATTTGTGGATCGCGGCCATATTTTGTGGATTCTAAATTAAGCCTGATAGGTCACGACAAGAATGTTTCAATCAGCAAACAAATTTAGTTTTGAATATTTGTCTCTATTTAAAATAACTTCCTACGAACTTCCTTATTTATTTGAGTAAAGAATAAACTAGCAAGCAATATTTATAACCTTTTAGTCGGCTCTCACACTGAGGCAACATGCAATAGGCAACTGGCAATAGGAAACACGCAAAATTATCGCTCACAATTATTTTACATTGAATTAAATTAGAGGTCTCACATCAAAGCAACTAAATATCGCTTAAACGAAAAATTTTGCTGATTGTTTATTGGCAGTTGCTATAGTAACTATAGTTGCTTATTGCTTGTTGCCTCAGTGTGAGAGCCGACTTAAATATTAATGAAATGATGAAGTAGTTTCCCTCAATTTCTTGTAATTATTAAGCAGAACAACAATCGGAATTAAAATTCTCGGTGTGTTGCCTACAATCAATTTGAAGCTTTTTTGGTTATGATTTAAACTTATAAATATAGTAATGACAAGTTGAAGAAAAGTCGGGACTGTGTGCACTGTGCATTCCATAAAAGAAAAGGAATCAAAGGCAACTATAGGCGTATTTTTTTGAGAATCTATAGCTAGCTCACTTTTACTATTACATGCAAAATTGTTGTAATTGGTACTCACTTTTGGTTTTGTTATACTCACTTCCCAAAAAAAATACGCCATATATATATTTAGCCTCGCAGAGGAGCTCAGACAATATTTTGTTGAAGGTTTCATCGAAATTAATTAATATTCTACTCAGAAAATGTATTCATAGGTACCCGTATATTCTCTACATTTATCGTTTAGGTACTCTTTATTTTTTTGTTAAATAACCTTGTTTTGCTTTACGGCCTCCACTGTTGTATAACTCAAATTATCTTAAATTCAACCAAAGGTTTAAGTACAGACTAACTTGTATAACACCCAGTGCACAATCCGATTGCGAAGTGGCATACTGCATGCATATAACAATAATGCAGGAACGAAACGGATTATTTGTGGTGAAATATAAATCAATCGTTACAATTTTTAAAAACGATGTGAAAATGGTAAAATATAAATTTCAAGCTATAACCCCGAATTTATCATACCTTAATTTGTACCTTCCCATTTAAACGATTTTCGTCAGACAGATTAAGTCAAAGTGACAAGGCTTTTTAGCCATTTGTGGACCAATTGATTGAATGATAATTTGACATGCATAATACATTGACTTGACCATGACCTCCTACTAAAAATCTACGAGCAGTTATAATTTTTTTGTTATAGAAAATGCAATATTATAAACAAAACAACTCTTCCAAAAGCGTATTTGGAAAACAACGTGCATTAGGATACAATTAGACAATTTAGACGGAAATGTACCTCACTATTATTAGATATTATGGCATGTCAAAATTTGGAAAATCATGCCAAAAATAAGGAAATAAGTTATCCTTAAGCTTAGTTCGCGAATGGGTGTCTCTATTCAAATGAAGTTATGTAAAAACTATAAGACTAAATTTAAAATTATACTACCCGTACTAAATTTTAGCAGCCCTTCTGTTCTCCACAAGATATTTCTATTAGTACGGTTTTTATTAAAACATTCGTAGATCTTCGGCAAATAAATTCTTCTTCTTACAAAGCTCAAGCTGAATAAGATCCTTTATTTATCTGTCATTCCTCTTCATAAGGTTTCGGGTGAGCGCACCGGGCCTCATATTATGTAATTTCCCATAACTCACATAGAAATCGTTTTCAAAATTATGTTCTGATACAAATGTGTTTATTTAGACATCATCAATATTATAGTTTTGTGCTATGTATAATACTCCATCTTATGCTACCTACGGACCTATTTGAATAATTTAACAATATTTACAAATAAAGTTGGCATTCTATTTTTCTATAGAATAAAGCCAGTTCACTGGTTAATGTAACCAACAACAGGACAGACTAGCAATGGTGTAAGTTGTTAAACTTGTCGCGGTCATTCTTAACCATACGGTTGTACTTCCATTTATCCTCATCCGTTTTGTGTGAGCTGCTGCTGCTATTACTGGTAGCATTCCGGTAGCTGCTGTCAGAGCTGCTTTTGTACGAAGAGCTCGCAGGTTGGTTTTTTACTGCCGCAGGTGGTGTACCATTTGACTGGCACTTCTCGGTGCGTTCTGTATGAACCATTTCAAATCAATTTGTACTTTACAGATGAGTCAAAATTTCAAGGTACGTATTCGATTAGGGTCAACACTTGAAGTTCTAAATTGTTAGCGGAGTTTCCCGTTCGAGAGCCCTTGCTCGACGATAAGTTCTTCGACAATCTAAAGAACACACATTTTCTATTAATTCCAAACAATGTCTCCCATGAGCGTCATCTTACCTTAAGGATTTCAGAAGTTTATTTTTGGTCTGAGTGTACCTCGGTCTAAGCATTGACACCAATCGTACTACGTACTCCTCGCTGTTACCATTGGTCGAAAAGGGGCGCACAGAACGAACTGAACTTGACAGGATCACTAATTTTGATGCTGTAACTGTTGGTTGGGTTTGGGTGATTCCGCACTAGACTTCGTACACTGAGAACTTCAAGCAGCTACTAATGCGATACGTTTCACTGGCAGTCTCTTAAATACTACCAACACCAAGTATCACTATATAATTCTCAAAAGGTGCACATGTATTGGACCGGTTTAAGTATTGCCAATCGACCGCAGAAACGATGCAACGTGCAACATTGTCAGTGTCACCGGTCGACAACATGAGAGCGATCACGTTTTCGCTTTAGATGAAGATGAAGTGTTTTCGCTGATGCTTTAGCTTGGACAGTGTTGCCTTACAATTGCAAATCAAATGAGTACGGTATTCGGCACAGAAAAGTAGCTTATTCTTGGAATAGCTATGGTTGGAAAATACGTTTGGATTTCCAAAAAAGTGTATAATGTATAACTCAGATAGACTATAATTGTCTGAGACGAAATGTTTTATAACTTTGCGAATGCCATTCTTCGGAATAAATTAATATGATACATATTATAATTACATAGTTGTTCCAATTTGCATCTGATGAAATGCACTGAAGATATTGCATCAGCCTTTCTTGTACTATGAAGTGCCAACGCGACTTTATAAAATGAGTGCGATAACTTTGAATATTACAACAAGTCGTATACCTACGTATAATGTAAAGTAGGTAGATATGTATATTATGTACTACTTATAATTGGTGCCATACATTTTGATAGATTTTCGAATTTTTTGTAAATTTGCAACTTATACAAAATTTGAGCACTAATTAATTCGAAACTACCGTGAACAGTTAAATAAATCCTCTGCCCATCTATATAGGAAATGATAAATAAAATTGAGTAAATAACCGAAATAAATGCTCCAGTGTCAGTTCAGCTTTGTTTGAGTTCATTTAAATGTCAAAAGTGTTCAGTGCAAGGTTCTTATTATTTTGTTATTTTTTCTTAAAATGGCCTTTTGTTTGCTTGTATAAAAATCCTATGTTTAGTAAACAAAATTGGACTTCGAACCACAATCTGATTTCGAATTCATTGCTGACCCTACCCGATAATAATAATTATAAACGACTTTTTGGTACTACCCACAAATAATAACAATTGCACCAATAAGCTTGTCAAACTGGTAACTTACTAGGAGTATACCTAAGTGTTAGTGTAGGTACATATTCCCACGATGCTTGTTGTTGTTTTAAGGTGCTAGTACACACAGGGCCGGCCTTAACGATCTGAGCGCCCCGGGCGAGTCATGCACTTGGCGCCCTTTTATATTTCAATAAAATTTAAACAAGTAAAAGTTTTATCATTTATTACCCTCCACTACATACAAGCCATGCAAAATGTTTTCGGTGTGAGTTAGTATATGTACTCGCATGGATCTAATATTGGTTTTGTATGGGAGGCACCAGAACTACTTGACCGACATAGCCGATTTTCAAAACCAACCTGACAATCTTATTTTTCTAGCTTTTTTGTCAGAAAATTCTCTAATAAGACTGCTTAGGTTTTCTGTGATTTAATCTTGTTTGGGACATTGTAGACTGTAAGTCCGTTTTATCAACTTGGTTTAGAAAAAATGCGTTTGCCACTTGCGAATTCTAGGAACACCTACTCGATTCTATCATCGAATCCCAGAATAAGCGTGCATGTATCCGTACCGTGTGTTGCCTGATTGTTATAGACCTAAAATTTGATCGCACAACAAATCTCCTTCAATATCAGATTTGAAGTCAGTACCAGAACAATGTCGCATGAGTTCTTCTTTATTTTATTTTTTTCTGTTTAACAAGAAATTCCACGCGTCAGGATAATCTTGCATCTGTTGAAATCTAGATATAAGTAGGGTGTCCCAAAAGAATTAAAAATTGAATTCAAAATTTTGTTTGATCAGTTATTGGTTCATTAACAGCATCTGTACCCGGTCTACGTTTAATACGGTTAGTCTATACTGGTTTGAAAAATGTTCACTTAAGAAGTACACGATATGTAGCACGCCACATATATATGTGGCTCTGGCGTCACCAGATAGTCTACACATATGGCACACATTTCGTTTCTCGTATGTAGCGCAGTGGCTACATAAAATTCTGCTACTACACGGAATGTAGCACATCAGCGTGCACATATCGGTTTGCTGTTGGTTATTCATTTATAATGATGCTATCCGCAGTTTTATTGCCGGGTGTGCGTATTGGCACAAATCGTATGTGCTAGGGTAGTACACGGAATGTCGAAAAGCCACACAATGCGCATGTGTCACGAGGGCCTCATATATTGTGCCTCATACGTATAAGCATTTGGCACAAAGAGGGCTAGTACACGGTGTGTAGCCATTGGCTCCATACCCTGACGTCAAAATTACGACATATATATGTGACGTGCTACATATCGTGTACTAGCACCATTACAATAATTATTACTCTGTCACCATGTTTCTTAATTATGTTGACGTGCCACACTCTCTGCACCGACACATCACATTAATATGCCAATATATCTATATGTGAAGTTATAGACTGGTTCTGTCTTATCTTTGAGACTGCGCAATGTCATTTTGAGTGCTTTTTGGGATGCAACCAACAGCGAGCTATATCGAAATGCATGTTTTAATTATAACGCATTTCTTTTGTATTAAACAATGCCAGATACCAGGTGAATTTGAAAACTCAGCCCGCAATACGTATCTTTATCTAAAAGCACATGACAACGGCTTAAAGAGCCCACAGCAGCTAAGGCCTCAGTTATAGCTATCAGTAAAATGCATCCGTAAAAACACGAAACAGAACAAAACTGAAACATTTAACCATTATAGCATATCATAGGAATTCAGTGGAATACTTCGTGAAACTGGTTGAGAAGTTGAACAGAAAAAGTTTTTCGTACGGAAAAATAAAGAATTTTTTTTTTTTTTTAGAAAATTTAAAGATTAATTGCTTAATTTTTTTTGACGAATTAGTTTTATAATTCAAAAGCAACATTTTAAGACCAAGATTGAATTCAACGATTAAGTTTAAGTGCTCCAAAAAAGTGAAACCATTTTTTTATGGATTCATTTTACTGATAGCTATAACTGCAGCCTAAGCTAGATTATTGTCAAGTGAGCTTTCGGAGTTCACTTAATTTTTTTTCGTCAATTTGCATCGAAACTAAGAATTGGTTCGTTGCATATGAAATTCGGTAGGAAGGACATTTTTCAAACAGATATCGAATAGTAGGATTGTTTTATTTTCTACAATTTTTGGTCCAGCTTAACCGAAAATGTCTATCGATAAAGATATTTCTCTTGCCTATTTTTTCGCAACACTAATTATAGTAATTTTTATTTTCGACTCAAAATTGTACTGCCGAAAGCTCCAATAAATGGAAGGTGCAGGTTAAAATGTCTTAGTTTGTTAAGATATTAATATGATAATAATTATAAGATGCCCATAGAAAGACCGCGGCATCAACAGAATTATTCTTCAAGAAGTAGCTAATAAAAGGCATTGGATAGAACTTGGCCTTATACAAACCGACCGGCTTGCCAAGCTTGTCAAATTAGGAAGCCCTTCGGACGGACCCAATCCTGAAGGGTGTCAGCTTGCGAACGTCTGGTGGTCGGCTTGTCACGCTCGGCATCCGGCCGGGTTTAACTGGAAACGGCTGCGGAGTTTCGTTTACTAAAGACAACGGTATCGGTTAGGACTTCGATCACGGGAAAGAACTGGAGTTTGTTTGTTGAGGTCTGCGGAGGCTGTCAAATACCGACTAGATATAGTTGGTGTATGGGGTCTCCTCAAAAAAGCAAAGTGGTTCTGGAACACTGAACCTTGACGATGGGTGGAAACTCTAACGACATGGGGCAGCGTGATTGGGATTATACGCGGTGACCTCGATTAGAGAAGTTGGTGGACTAAATCTGATGTCCATTATGAACATGTTCTTTCCACAGAAATATATCTATAAATACACACGCATAAATCGTTGATAGATTTCTTTGTGCTTCTGTCCGTTGTGTATTAAAAGGGTGGTTTGTGATTATCATGTCTTGAGAGGGGCTAAACTGTCAACTGATTACTACTGGTGTTGTGCAAATTGTATCTTAATGACCAAATCAAATACCTAGCCCTAGCCTGTCAAAGCGTTAATCAAGGATCGTTACACTCATACGTTGGAAGGGGCTATAGAACGATGAGATAGAAGGAATTTAGCACGGCAGGATCTGAAAGGTTTGAACAAATACCGAATATACCATTGAATGTAGAGGACGAATTACAGTTGTTTCAAAAGCAGTCATTGCCTCTGCAGGACACGTGTGCAGAGTGAAGGGGCTCGTTGTGGCGGCTGGTGGTGTGTTCCAGAAGCCATCAAAGAGAAGAAGGAGGCTTTCGAGTGTGGAATGTGGATTCACTTGGAAGTTTCACCTTTACATTTAGGCGCGAAGAATGTGCAAATTGGCTGTTAAAGTAGCCAAGTATAAGGGGATGAAAAGTGCGGTTTTCGCCCGGGCAGAAGCAAAACCGACCAGTTATTCACTCTCAGAATAGTACTTGAAAAGGCTTGGGAGTATGCTACACCTGTTTACGCTTTCATAGATTTGGGGAAAGCATACGATCATGGTTTAGTGGTTTGGTCATGTTAAGCGCATGTCCCTAACCAAAATTCCAAGACGTGCTATGGAATCCGTATGCCATCAGGAAGGCGTCCTCTAGGTAAGCCCTGGATGAGATAAACGCCTAGATAGATTGTCTAAAAAAATTACTCAATTTTGGGAAAATGAATCGGAAAATAGTACCTACACATGACTCGCTTACACTTATACTTTGTTCTCGGAATGTCATGAATGAAGTTGACACCTTCATGCAGATAGATATAATGAGTCTCCTTAAGTTGGAGCGCGTAGGTACATAAGATATATGTAATTCATTTTAAAATAATAGCTATTCAAAAACCCTTTTTTTCACAAATGGGAGTAGGTGATAGGTATAAATTATTTAATTGAATTTTGCTTATTTTTTTTAATAAAAATTTGTCTCTGAAACCATTTTTTTAGAAACGATCAACAATAAGTAATTATTTTTTAGACAAAAGTATATCTAATGCAAATAAAATGTACTCAGTCATAGAAATAACACGCAGACAAATGATATTGAAAGTTGTTTACTTTCTAACTTATTGTCAGAGGGGGTGAAAATACCTGCCGTACAATTTTTTGTACGCCGGATTTCCAGAAGTTTTCACCTACCGAATTGACTTTATTAACTGGAGCACCCTGTATTCTGTATATATTTGTGTAGTATAATAATCGTTTAACTTACTCAAAGTCAGCTAGTAAGAAGGTACATAATTGTATAGCTTAGGTATTGTTTAAGGACCATATTGTATGACTAATCTTTTATTCTATATTAGAGTGTCGTTTATATTAAACAAATCTGTGTTCAACTGACGGCATTGTTCGTGTCAATGACTTTTGGCAAGGTCGATATTTAACGCTGAACTTGTTTCCGTATACATATATAATATATATAATATACAGCTGCTGCACATTGTTATTTACCTACACATATACCTATATTAATATGTAAATTACCGGGGCACTGGAAACTGGAAAAAAGCTTAATCACTAATATTACGATGAACATTTAACTGGTTATTCAAGCATTTATTAGAAAACATTTGAATTCTGACTAATGTAAAAATTCCGTCTGATTGCAGGTATAATTGAACAACCATAAGGGAATAAGTGCAATCAGTGCATTTGCATAAAGGTAGGTACCTCATTCTATGTTATCTTGTGGTAGGGACATCGGATTTGATTTACACGCACGCTGAGTTTAGGTAGTTCTTAAGAGCAAGATAAGTAAACAAAAATAAATAGGTGGTGCAACAGGCGGGTAGACACCCTAGGCCTAACTTCTCGCAACCATTCGTTTTGTGTGAGTTTTTTTTTTTTTTGACGAATGGAAGGGACCTGCAATTTTATGCCGAATCCGAACTGCTGAATTGAGAAGCTCTTTCATGATAGTCATACTCTCGGATGTTTGTCAGACGTTCACGAGAGGTGGCGCAGTAGAAAAAACTTTAAGATGTAATAAGTATGTATTTTTCCGGGGATCGAACCTGGGATCCCTCGCACAGTAGTCCAGCACACTAACCACTGCGCTACTGCGCCCACAAGATAAATATAAGAATAGATAAAAATGCCGCTTACGACTTAATCTAACCCGTACACAAAAAATTGTTATTAGTAGACCGCAAATATTTTTGTAATATCTATTATTGTCTACGACTTTTTTACCATTTTCAACTTCAAATGCCACTGTAAATTTAAATTCGAAATTAAACTAAACCGGAGTTTCATCACAATCGTATAATAAAAGATATGTGTGAGGAAGGAGCCTGTACACCTTTACAGGCCTATACCTACGCGGAACAAACACTTTTTATAAATTTTTTTTATTTTTATGTAGTTGAAATAGCTAATGCTCGTTCGGCATATCGGTGCTTACCTACGGTTTTGTTGCGATCACAACACAATTAGTTATGTATATGTTTGCGTCCTTGCAATTGTTAACATACAGATTGATAATTCTGAAAATTTAAATAAATCAAAACCAAACCGCTCCTGTTGTGATTAAAATTGAATTTGTATTTTGGCGCCTTTTTATAACTATGACAAACAAAAAATTACGCTAGATGTTCATCAAATTAAGCTTCATTTTTATTTAAGCAGTAGATGGACGTGTTTACCGTCGAAAGCCTTGGTTACTCGACACTCCCAGACTGAACTACACCATGCACTGGATAGGTTTGCATTTGCAGTCGTCTGTGTTGAAGCCGCGGCAAAGGAAAACGTAAACAAATGTGAAGTGATGGTCCTTCTATTGAAACAGGTGAAGAAGTTTAAGTATCTCAGGGTCTCATTCACGAGCAATGGTATAGGGAATAAGGATCAATACTGAGTTTTCCTGTATAGGACTTGCAAAGCCGATTTTGTGTCAGAAAGTTCCTTCTGTTAACAGGAGGACGGACTTTGTGTAAAAGCTAAGTTATCGGTCTTTAATTCGGTGTTTGTTCAAAATGTTGCCTCTATAATGGTTACGTATAATTAATTAGATTCAGACCGAAAGAAGATTTGAGTTGGGAATAAAAGCTGCCGAAATGAGAGATCGTATAAGGAAAACTAGTTTTTTTTTGTATATATACAATACGTAAGGTACCTACTTATTTTCGAAACCTACACTCTGAGCCGAGCGGTTCATACGTGTCGGCCGTTTAGTCACCCTGAACGCATGTCACCAAATCAGGTTGCCAAATGTGCTATGGTATCCGTGTGTCAGGAATATGACGCAGGCCCAGGATGGAATGGTTAGATAAAGTTTAAAATCCTTCCTCCACCAGTATATGGGGATTACCCTTGATGAATTAGACTCATTGGCGGAAGATGACGATTCCACTTTAAAGGGTCATATAATTCTCTGGCCCTCTTATTTTTTCACCACAAGGCCCTTGCTCGATTTAACAAAAACAAAATACGTCACTTTTTTTCAACACTAATTCAGAAATTTTCTGGTATGAATACGATCTAAGATTTTTAGTTAAAGATGGAAATGAAAATGATGCCTTAAATGTGAACAAAATGTAAGTATTAGAGGTTTATTCAAGTTGTTTAAACTATTTTCAGAGGTGGGGCGAATCTCTCGATGATTTTGATTGTTTTACATAGATGGATTTAAACAAAATTTTGAACAAATTAAATGAAAAAAAAAGCTTGACCAATTTTGTAACCTAAAAATATTTGTAGAGCAAGAACAAAAAAATAATAACTTTTTAAATGCACCTATGCATAAAAACGGGTAGAATACTTAAAAAAATTTACAATACTGAATTACACATTGAACTTTTCATACCTATATTCAACAATTTGTTTTTTCAATTCTTGCGAATCATACCTAATGCTAATGTTGAGTGAATAATTTCTTTGATAACGAGCCAATGGACTGAAGAACTGAATAGACTTAAAGTCGAAGTTGTAAAAGAGTTTTTTTTTTGTAAGAATTTAGAAATATGCCCTGCTCAGATACGATACCTATATTGTAAAAAAATGATATTTCAATTTTTCATTTGAAATTTTCGAAGGTGTCCTCTTTTTGGTGGGCATGGATCTGGCCACCCTACTCATATGCACCTTTTTAGCTTCCTTAAATAATGAAAAGACGCTTACAAAAACAAAAAAAAGCAATAAAAAGAACAACTTTAAAATAACTTATATAAAAAGCAACCACAACTGTGTGACTCGACTCCAACATACTATAATAATATTAGTTGCTAACTGAAGCAGGGGTGTCAGTTCACTCTCTGTCCGACTAGAGATGCGTCAACCGTTGCCCTGCTAAATAAACATTAATTCAGCTGAAAACATACTACCAGTCACTAACTGCAAACAAATCCCAAAAATTAAAAAAAAAATATTATTTTCATTTCTGAAACCTGAAATGGAAATCCGCCAAAAGTTTTGTTCTCATTTTTGAAAACATGAGTAACATGTTTCTCAGTTAAACATTTAATTAGACTATTCCAGAAAAACAAAACAAAAAAAAAAAAATTAAGCGCATACATTTTCGAAAGCCAAAATTCGAGAAATGATAGGTATCACGTCTACCATGTGCGCAACTCTACTTTACGTCATTTGTCGGGGTCATCAACAAGTTTATCTCAGCTTGAATTTGCAAAACATTTTGGTCTATGCTTTGGGTCTTTAAACAATCGAAAGAAAACCCCAAAAACGGAGAAGTCAACAATAATATGTTTTTATGTCTTCTTCAGCGATGTTAAAAAAAAACCAGTCCACCATTAAATTGAATATTTATTCATAGAGAGTATCGCCAAAAAGGCTGAGTATAAAAGCAAATTTCCGTTAGGCAGGCCCAACAAACCAAATTGAAGAGCTCTCAAGTAAACAGCACTTTTGCCAACACGAAGTTTTAGCAGGGAATGTGTCAATGAATAACCGGGCCGATACCAAAGCGAAATTGCTTAATAATTTGAGGTGAGTTCTTTGTTCACTATAGGACCGCGCACCAAAAATGGATATAATTATGTGTATTATTTCTCAATTGCAGTCTATCAAAACACCTATCATCCAAAAAAGGATCTCGCACTAGCAACTGTGCGAATTGTCTGGAAAATTCAGTGCTTAACTATATGCAAAACGTGCCCTGATTGCCCTACGCCCTACGCGGTATTTAATCCACTTCGATTTACTAAAGTAACACAATCATCATCAACATGGTTCAAAAGCATCGTTGCACAAAGAGTGTTTTCGCTAAGGATGTCAGCCCAATGCGTCAAGTGGGAAAACAAGCGACACCACTAAAAGAGGTCAGGAAAGAGAAAACCACCTACGCTAGCAATGAGGCTGAGAAATGGAAATACTCAAACATGGTCATGCAGAACAGAGACTCATTTAATAATCTTCATTTTTGTTAATCATCAGCAAGTTATTCAAATAAGTATGTGATAAAAAAATAAATTGACTAAAAGAAAAGTTTCAACGTGTTTAGATTATTTTATGTATCTCTTAGTAAGAGCAACTAAAAAATGTGGTTAAGTTATTGTGGATATTGCTCACTTGACGCTGGGATAGGTGATGTGAGCGTTTCACTTCCTAGCCAGGGAAAAAAGAGGATTGTTCGAAGGATTAGTGATTGAATAGCTATAATTCCAATTGTGAGACAAGCGCTCCACTAGAGTACTAGCTTGAAGTCCATCGTGGAGAACTATTCACTGCTATTTGACTTATGGTTATTTGAGTGATAGATATCATCATTGGTAAGTATCAAACATTTAGTAGCTGCATGAAGGTACGATAAGGATCAGAATTGGACTATTCTCCAATTTTTTGTATAACATACCTCGTTAACTCTCAAAAAATAAAACTACATCTGGGAAAATACTATGGGAAAATAAAATACCGATCTTAACGATTGATTGTGATTGTGATTATGTAGTTTAAAATTACCTACACCTATCCTACAGCCAAACTACCTTAAATATAATGTAGTCAGGCGATCGTAGACTTACGTCACGATAACCCTGCTTGTAAATAAGGTCAGTAAGAGATAGTAGGTATATGAATTGGTAAAATGGACGCCATTGCCAAATTTAGGTAATTATATCTATATATCATTTCAAAGATTTAGCTATATACGTAGTTTTGGACTATACTTTATACTCTAGAGTTTGAATACCCAACAGATAGTTTATAGTGTAGGTGGGTAGGTACAAGGCACGAAGCGTGACTTTTTGGAAAGCGGAAGCACTCAACTTTAAACTTAAGATTAAAAGTCCTTTATTCAAGAAGATATAGCTTTTTTTGAAATTCTTACGGAAGCACTGCTTCCCTTCAATATATGGACGCTTCGTGCCTGGTACCTACCCACTTCATATAACTACATATATGTAACTGCACTTGCTGAGACTTGCTGAAATACCTGAGTGCTTGCAAATTGGCTATGATATAGTGCAGATAGTTCAGTGTCTGTGTCACTATCCAACTGGCAACAATCACCCAGTAACTCAAAGCATGGTAGTAGCTGAACTCGTTTTGAACCTAGCTTCTTCAAAGTGTCACATACTCACATATAAATTAAATGTCGCTGCTTTTTTTTTGGAGATGGGTAGAACCATGGTATTATAGAATGTGTTTTGTTTTAATCAGCAAGCACAACCGGATTGCTATTTATCCGGTCAACTTAACATTTGGCAGATGAACATTCCGCTAAGGAAAACATCCTCATTCTTCTGTCACTTTGATAAGAGATGGCGATGGGGTCGCTTTTTAGTTGTCTAGCTGGTTGTATGTATATAATAACAAAAGTTCCTAGTCTATCTTTCAAATAGGCAATTGTGATTGTGAACAGCTTCCAAGAGCAAATATGTACAGTACATTTATAATGAGGAGTATAAATTATATATATGTATTAAAGTCTTCTCGTGCTTGTTGTAGGGTATCTACACTGTACACAACACATGTGTCGAGAATAGCTTATTAATATAATAATTAAAGGAAAAATACTGTTCGTTGGAGATGATCAACCATACCTACCTATACAACAGCCCAAGAAACAACAAGGAATTTAGACTAGAAACTAGATCAACATTCATCACTGTACACGGAGACATGTACACTGTACACTTGTACAGTACCTACACAGGCATAGCTGTGTAGGTACCTACAACACCCGGCCAAACAATATAAAAAATTCTGCAAAATGTATTTATTTACAAAAGATTATTGTTCAGCTATGTAAAAGAACATTTGTAATATTATTTTGATAATGTATAATTTCTTGTTACGGTACGGAGCCAAATAAACTATAAAAATCAAAATATTAAATATATAGTTCGGGGCATTTTTTTGCATGGTAACCCCAAGATTAATCTTAGTTCCCATGGTTTATTGTTTACTTGAGCTTGGACAAAATGCCGATAACGGTAGACACTAAAGATAGATAGATAGATAGATATTTTATTTCGTTTACAAATTACATAGGCTTGTTACCGCACAAATTACAATACAGAGATATGATAACTTAAGATATTTTTCTACTGACACTAAAAATCTGTTCATATTTAGAATAAATAATGAGGGCAAGGCACATTAATGTTTAAAACTTAAAACTTTAACTCCCTCGAGTGTCGACAAATAACGTTCGTAGTTTTTTTTTTTGTTGACTGACCCAAAACCCATATAAGCCGACAAAATTATTATGTCGTAGGTACACCAGTATTTAGCATTCTTATATAGGTTTGTGTGACGTTGAAAATGTACAATAAAACTCCTCACTGTTAATCAATTCTAGCTTAGGAAATTTTTGAGGAAGTCTTCTGCTAAAAAAAATCAACAGCAAAAACTATGCAAAATTACAAAAACATGCGTCATGAAACGTAACTCCTATTCATATAACCCAACTTATCTAAGCAAGCAGATGTGGTTATGCAGAGGTATTAAAATTTGAGCTCTGCGTCATAGTTAATGTAGCATCCTTAAAAAGTCGAACTTGTTTAATTTGTAAATGTTCTGCTCCATGCTCAGGGGCTTGCTTGAAATAACAATGTGCCTAGGAAAGCCCCGAAATTCGAACAAGTAAACACATTTAAGTTTATAGGTAGATCTCTTCCTGGGGTGTCGCCAACAAAATCATATGAGAAACTATTAAGAAGAAAAACCAGTCTTGAATCCAGTTTTTTAATTTAAATATTTATTCATAGAGAGCATTAGCACGGAGTATAAAAGAAAATCTCAGCATACTAACTCTGACATACAAAATTGGACATCACTCAAGAAAGCATCAATATTAATTTCAACAAGAAGTTTAAACAGGATATGTGTCAATGACTAATCGCGCAGACACTAAAGCGAAATATTTTGCTAATTTAAGGTAAGTTATTATTACTTCAAATCAATAAATAATAAAATTACAATCGACTTTCGTCATTTTCCTCCATTTGCAGTCTGTCAAAGCATTTATCTTCAAAGAAAGGATCTCGCACAAGCAATTGTGGAAATTGTCTAGAGAACTCTGTGTTAACTTACATCCAGAACGTACCCTGATCGCATTAGTAATTTTAAATACATACCTACTTGACTCAATAGACAGCAATCATCAAAATGGTTCAAAAACACCGTTGTACCAAGAACGTCTTCGCTAAGGATGTTAGCCCAATGCGTCATGCGGAGAAACAATCCGCACCGATACAAGTCACCAGTAAAGACAACACCACCAATGCGGCTGGCAAATGGAAATACTCAAACATGGTCGCGAAGGATAGGAATGCATTCAACAATCTTCACTTTTGTTAGTCACGACGTGACGCAGTGAAAAGGAAATAAATAATTACATATTATTTTTCAATCGAGGAAACATTTTCTTTTAGATTAAGTATAGTATAGTATAGTATAGCGTGGCGGAATAAATTTAGGTACCTGCACGTTTCAACCGCATGTAACCCTATTTTTTTTCATGGATAGACTACACATATCGATGACACATTTGATACTTATAGCTACGTACTAGTACCTATAAAGAAATTAGAACATTTTTTATCAGATCTCACTTTTAAGTCTGACCTAAAGTTCGGAATTATGCAGATACAACCTAAATTGCAATTATTTAGATGTCATTGAAATATCGATCTTTAATCTTTAGCTAAAATAGGTACGTTTAGGTACCTACTATAACCGTAAATCGTAAGCAGAAACTAATTGTGATACCTATATAACTATCACTTGAAATAAGTATATCTATGTATATGCGTAAAATTCGTAAGGCGATGCGGTACCATTTTCATTATAATGAAAAGCGACATAAAAGAAAAAATGTCAAATCAATTAAATTGCCAAACCTGTTCCCCAAAAAATTAAAACCGTAGAAATATAATTCATATAATTAACCAGGTACATTTTTTTTGTTGACATAGCTTTTGGAGATGCTAGAAGAAATATAGGTAGATAATGCTTAAACTCACGAGTATAAGTGGATCGGTATTCCAAGACATATCAGTCATTCAATGCTTCTGGTATGTATGTATGTAATAGAGACATTGGGCCTCCGCACACGAGACTAATTCTGCCGGCATAAAACCGATTTTGTAGGCGAGGGGTCTGAAGTGAGGGGAAACAAACGGAATAAAATGTTCTGCCGAGTTTGAGCGGTTGAACAAGGCATAAAACTAATACATACACAACTTTCAAAATATTTCAATTGTTTAAATAATACTACACAATGAAAAGGGGTTCATATATATAATTTTTCTGCCGGCAGAAATCATCCCGTGTGCGCTCGAAGTATGGTATAAAAACGGTTTTCTGCCGGCAGAATTAGTCTCGTGTGCGGAGGTCCATTAGCACAGGCCTCGGCCCTCATTGAAGCTAAGCTCTGGGCCTCCGGGTATCGTAGAATAGCGCCAATGCAAATGGACAAACTAAACCCGTAAATAAGCTGATTGAATAATTACATAGACGTAAATATTCAAGGTTCTTACATATAACCATATTTATCAGGAACATAGGATGTGGAGGTCCCATTTGTTGCAAATCTTGAAATTACTTCGATCGAGTTCTAAATTTCTTCCGTATAGTTTCTTCATCAGCTCGTTATGACTTTAGCGAGTTAAGGGAGCATATTTTTGAATGATTCTATAATTTGGCAACTTCTTGAATCTTGACGCTGAATTTCATGTCATTCTTGATTTCTTGAATTGTGCTTCCTCATTATTCTTGTAGATTATTTCAACTACCGGAGCGAAGTCTCCAATTGTCAATGGGTAATAACAAACAGAAAAAAAACAGAAAATTCAACTTTCTAAAAAAAATTTCTAAGAAGAAAAAAAAAAATAAAAAATAAAATGTGTAGGTATGTCTTATTTATTTGACATCAAAATCTAAGTCAGTCATTCAATGCTTCTGGTATATACAAAAATCTCCGTCTGACTATTGGGACAATGAGGGCTTTACTTTACGTCCCTACTGTAATGAGGGATAAAATTCCAGCCACTCATGTTTGGAATACATTTTAGTTACAACAGGTCTTGGACATGCAGCTCTACTAAGTGAAGCTTAAATTGACATTCCATAAGGCCGATCTGTCGAGTTCGCTCAGCGTTGGGGTAATAAAAAGTAAAATTCTTGATAGTACAGTCGTGTCTGGATATAGTGAACACCTCGATATAGTGAACAGCTAAAATTGTATATGGAGTACCTACTCTAAATAGTGAACAATCGAAAACCTCTGAATAGTGAACAACATTTTTGCAGCAAAGCGTTCCCACTTTCACTACGATCGTAATGTTTCACTACGATTTTGCTTTAGTTCGGCAAAATCATTACGTCACTACGAAAAATGTTGAAACACTACGATTTTGCGTTCGACTTCGTATCCCTTGTATAAAATTCCTTCAGGAAGTAGTAATACTAATTTCTAAAATGTTATCCCCTGAACAACATTTTTGCAGCAAAGCGTTCCCACTTTCACTACGATCGTAATGTTTCACTACGATTTTGCTTTAGTTCGGCAAAATCATTACGTCACTACGAAAAATGTTGAAACACTACGATTTTGCGTTCGACTTCGTATCCCTTGTATAAAATTCCTTCAGGAAGTAGTAATAAGTTGTCTGAACGCATTGACAACAGGGCGATTAATTGAACACATTCACTTTTCAGCGCAATAATGGTGGTAACAAGGTGGTTCCCGTTCTGTGATACTGTGAAATGATAAATAATTTAACTTAATTTGCAATTTTCGAGGTTTATTTATTTTCAAGGTAGAATACTTTGTCCGCGCAATGTGACGTCCGCGTCGATTTGACTGCAAATCTTGGGAAGATTCGTGTGTTAGGCAAGATTTTCTGCCTAATTCTATGATATTTAGGTGCCTAAGCACATTGAACGGGGCCATTTTTTCATAGATCGAGAATCGTATCATAGAACCAGAATCAGCCCCCCACCCTAGTTCAGTGTATTGCGCATCGTATAGTCGTATTGGGGTTAAAACTAAAACATTATGGAGATTGCAATTAATTTACATATTTCACTACGATTTAGCTCGAAACACTACGTTTTCTTCATCTCGGCACTACGCTTTCGTAAATTTGAAGTGGGAACGCTACTTCAAGCTACAAAAAAAAAAACACATACCTAAGAGAATCAAAAATAAAGCGGGTATTCCCCGTGAATTGTGCTTTTACGGGGATAACCCATTGATTGCTTCAAATGCAGTTGTTCCTTGATGTTTGTTTGTTATTGTCGGGTGCGTTTGTGTGCAGTCAATAGCGTTTGTGTCGTGTGACAGAAATCTGATGATGACAACCAAGACTAAACACAAATCACAAATCCTGTAAAAATTACTGAAGCTATTGAGAGTTTCAAGCTATCGCATGGACTGAGGCCAACACAACTGATTACGCGAAAAATCGGTCAAAAAGTCAATTTCTGAACGCAAGAAGCAAACATTTATTCCCGAATTTTGCAATAAACATAGTACATAAATATATTTCTAAAAAAATAAAATAATTAAACAAAAATGTCAACCTTGTTATAGTGAACAACCTGGATACAGTGAACAGGCCTTGCAAAAAATGGTTCACTATATCCAGACACGACTGTATTTGATATTTTAAACTTAAAAATATTTAGCTTGCAATGAGCAGTAAAGTTTTGTAAAACTATCTTCTTTTTTTTCCTTAAAGTGTCTTTTTCTGATGGATAACTTGGGGTAAATACTTTTTAATGTTTGATTGCTGGTATTTGAAAATCTTCCTTACACCTACTGCCTTGATATATACTCCAATATCTCGTATTATATGAAACTCTATTACGTGCTAAATGTAACAAAGTCGAAATTAGCGTTTTGTTGATTGTACTGGAAATAAAACTTATCAGCTCGTAATAAATTTAAAGAAACACGAAACCCAAATATGTAAAATTAATTAGCTTGTAGTTAGGTATTATTATATGTAAATAGGCATACAACTTGCAAGTCTTGTTTTACGGCTTACACAAAATAATTCACGACCTGAGACGCAATATTAACTTACAACAACATTTTAAATCGACCGGCTTGGGCTAGTTGCTATCCAAAGTATAGCTTAACTGGTTTAACCCAAACTTGTTTAACTGAAAAAAGTAAATAGTTCTGAGAAAATAGATTTGAAAACACGGACAGCCTCAAATATGCTTAAATCTAAAATAAAAAACCGCTCCTATGGTCTGATCGAAGTCCTTGATGAATTTTAAGAAATGCAACACTGTAGCTAAAATCGAAATCCCCCTACCCTTCATCATTATGCGGGAGAAGTTTAACGAAAAATAAATACACCTCATAATGCATTCATTGATTAGATACACAAACTATATAATATCTACTAAATTAAACTGGATAGAATGAAAGATCGACTTTAATATTCTAGAAGATATTTATTGCAAAATGTTGCTGTCAGCAGCAAGCAATTTTGCAAAATCTGTGACACGTGCC
This sequence comes from Cheilosia soror, assembly GCA_949372485.1. NCBI lineage: Eukaryota > Metazoa > Arthropoda > Insecta > Diptera > Syrphidae > Cheilosia > Cheilosia soror. Next base: position 158,464,296 of record OX443561.1, read on the forward strand.
ATGCGGTTGCTCGCAAATTTTTAAATAAATATTCCCATTAGCAACAAACCAATTTAATTTAATTTAATGAAAAAAAGATGTATCATGAACATAGGTTTCTAGGCGCGTTTTCTATCAATATCCACAAAGCCTGCGTATGACACGATTGTTGGGCATAAATCACACATATGTCATGTAAGTTTGGCAATACTCCGATAGATATCTATCACTTTACGATTGCGGTAGCTCAGGCGACAAAAATGCTTATTGGGTGACCCCCACCCAATAAATCCAAACTCGCTCATCAAATGCACTTGGAATCAAAATGCAAATCTCGCCAACCAATTTCTATTGCGACGACTACAAGTTTCGGTCTCATTTGAATTTGCCAGTCCCCAGTCGTCTCGTCATGCCTTGCCTGACGAAACAAGATGTTTTTATTGCATCAGCCACTTTCGCTGTGTTGTGTCTTCTGATCTGCTAAGGATTGTAGTGGAAATTTCCGATCGATAAAATTATTAACTATACTATGCTCTAAACCCTAGGGTCTTATATTATAGAGGTGTAATGGTGGCGTTTAGTTTTTGCCACATGTGACTATGTCGCTCTCAAATTGGGTGATTGGGTGACAAATGTGTGAAATGACGTTTAAAATCTAGCACTCCCCCGGTCGCACATTGAACTTAATTGAACCTTCCGATAGGAAGATAAGATTCAAACGAAGGCAAGAAATCGACAATTCCCACAAACAACGCTAATTAAGGATTACAACAAACGGATGCCTTCCCACAATCCCACACAGCCTGGGCTGCACTTGTCTTATTCTCGGTTGAGTGGGTGTTCGCGTACCCTGTTAGGTTCGTGTGGCGTTTACCCCTGCAATGGTATCTAGCCGTGCTCTACCGGCATCAGCAGTCATTAAATTATCACACGCTTAAGTTCAAAACAATTCAAAATTTCGCTTATCCAACCCCAATATGTTGCCCGCATTACATGGGTTGAACATGGTTATTACATCAAGGGTATACATTATAGAGGGTGGGCTCTGCCACTGCCTGCCTTTGTGCTCTCTGCTCGTCCATGCACAGACGAGCGAACACATTACATAATCGTCGACGATCTGATTTACTTTACCATTCTTGGCTGGAGATGCCATTCGATCCGAGAGGACATCAAATGCAAAGGGATTTTGCCATAAATCATAATCGAAACATCGGTTCCAGGACTCCAATGATGCTTGACCCCTGCTGGAATGCTATTGTAGCATTATTACATCATTAGGGCAACGATATTGTAGAGATTTCGTCAATTATTGGCCAAGTAGTATAGTGGGTTTGTTTGGTTGCAAAACATCCCAGGCCTACACAGTCATTTTACGGCTTTTCCTTGATATGAGTTTTGCATTGTCACTCAGTGCTGCTGATGGGACTTCTCTCTCATCGCACTTGTGATATTGGTGAAAGTAAATTGCCTTGTTAGGGCGCATGTCCTTGATGGCCAAAACGGCAAACATAGTGACTAGACACGAAGATTGATTATGTTTTGCCACCATTATCCCCCAAATAGGAGAAGGGGGCTTTGTTCGGACAAAATAAGCCGGCAATAGTTCTTTCGAAAAATTAATGGAAACCGAATCGACTTACCTCTCCGGCGTTGTCTCCTCGTCACACATCTGATGGCAAAGAGCTCTTGCAAAGGAATAAATTGATTACTGTCACGGAAGTATCAGAATTAAAACTTTATCCCTTTTTGCGAATTTTCTCCCTTAAGGAATCCCTTTGCTACACGACACACAAACCTGATAGATCACGTGAGAAGCCCCTGCAGTCTTCAAGGAAACTAATACAATTTCCGGAAAACTTCAATATACAATTGCTTTTTCGTCTGCATTTGCAGCAGGTTTTTCGTATTTCATATAGTATTTTCCAGAAATGGGGAAGCATTTCATTTCTTTGAACAGTCTATAACTTGGAACGGAAACTACGATAGTAGACAGTAATTAACTATACCTAATACAGATTTAACGTCACGGAACCGGTTTAACGTAGTACGAGTAAATCGATGCATTTCCGATGTAAGTATGGATTTTGAAGGCAGTCGGCTAATGGAATGAGTCCGTACAACTACAATCTGAAGAAAAATATAAGAGCTAGGTACAGCTAGCTATCTATTTCATTGTATAGGTCTTATAAAAAAAAGCTCAAAACATTTTAAATAAAATATTCGCACGAGATAGCGAATTTGTCGTCATTAGTTTAGTTGTAATATATATACGAGTAGTTATTGATTGAATGAAATGGCCAGCTATGTATATTTGACAAACGAAATGATCGTCATTAAGTTAAGAGCGAAACCTTTAAGATGCTGTCGCACACAATAGTTTAAGGCCCGAGTTTTCCAAAGTGTGCTCCGCGGAAAGGTGGGACAAAATATGAAAATTTCATCAGACTAGCTAATTTTGTGCTTCTGAAACTTTGTCACACTACAAGAATGCGTAAAAATAAATCGTGTACTCCAGAACTTCGGAGTTATCATAATGGAAACGAATCAATGGCGTTGACACGTTTCTAAGAGGACCGGAAGTTTTGAGAACGGCAAAAGATAGGAGATTGGACGCAAAACTACTCCAAAGAAAGATTTGCCGGACAAGTAGAGCCAATCCATTTTTGATGTCCCTAAAAGTTAGGGAGATTGTTGCACCTAAACTCCATCAAGAAGGCACGGCCAGGGCTGTTAGGCGCTGTATCGTATAGAAAAAAATTCCAATGGATGCATATTCCACAAAAAAAAACTGAGTATGACAACAAAAACCTAAGGAAGAGCTGGAATTTCGAAGACTCCACTTAAAAAAAAATTTGCAATTTTGGAAAAAAGTTCTTTGGAGTACCAAATCCAAGTTCAATTTATTTGGATCCGATGGAAAAATTTATGTTAAGACGTCCTGCAAACAAAGTAAACGCTTCAGACCATGAAGCATGGAGGAGAGAAAGTAATGGTCTGCGGTGCATTTTCCTGGTTCGGTGTTGGTCCATTAGTTTGTACACACAGAAAAATATTGCATTGTAAAATTAAAATGAAACATTGTTGATTACAAATAGTTCAATTTCATCTTAGTTCATTCATTTCACTTTGATTTGAAATTATTTTAGTTTTGAACTGATATTTTAAACTGTTGGTTTTAAACGAAAGATAATTATTTTAACATTTTATATCGTACAAAATAAATCATCATTAAGTTCATTTTAAAATAAAATTGAACATATTTAAATTAACATTTAACTACTTATGTCAACCTTTTCCCATATAATTAACATTGAATCGACTTAAAACAACATCGACCTGTGTCAACATTAGTTTTCATACACCAATCATACATTCTTCAATATTGACGACAGTGATCCTACTTTTCGTCACGTGTTGATATTCAACTGTACCTATACTATAGCAATCCCAGACAGCAGCTGTGCCTGTGCATGACGACCACAATCCATACCAGACGTCCTAACTGTTTGTTTTCGGTTTATATGGAATAAGGTTGAAAACAAAATTGGTTCTTTTACATTCAATATGAAAAAATGTTAAAATAAAATTGATCATTGTAGATATTGGTGTGTTTACTTTTACTTAAAGTTAAAATAACGTTGATTCGCGTTAAATTCGTGTAATTGGGTACCTACCTTACCTATTGTTCACTCAATATTTTCATTTATTAAATCGTCACAGTCAATATCGGTGGAACGTAGAAATTGGTGAACGGAACGTAGCGTTGTAAAAGTGAACGTTTGTTTAGATTTATTTATATATTATTATATTGAAAAAATGGCTGAGCCAAACAACAATAATTTAAATGCCGGACGTGAAATATTATTTAACAAGTAAGTAGATATTGTTTTTAATTAAATGATTTAAAGAAAAACGTTTTGTTATAATCAAAATCGGATTATATTAAAACAGACTTTTGTATACTGTCGTTTCTGATGAGATAGGTTATACATTTTTTACTTCCTCGTATGCAATTGTTACATTGTTAGAGAAATATATTGTTTTTTTCCAAAATTTCTTACTCTATGCTAGGTACCTAAGTGAACTAAAAAAATAGTATCGTCGCAATTTTATGCATCTGTTCTTAAGGCATGAATAAACAGTTTTTCGCTAAATATGCAAATAAGTTTACTATGGTGCAAAAGACTTACAAACATTTTCAATTAAGCTAATGTGGTTTTACACAACGATTTTTATTAATCCTAGATACTTGGAATAAATAATGTGTGTTTTCGAAATAACTCTGTGCTCTGTTTTCCACTGAAATTGCCAATAATGATACTATTACGGACTATTACGAACATTTTCAACGATAAAGTAATCTTTCTATACCTATATTATATAAAAATGAAGATTCCGACTGACTCATCATCAACGCCCAGCCTAAACCCTTTGCTCTAGAAAGCTGAAATTTTGCACAGAGGTGCCCTTTATGATGTATAAGTTAACATCAACACGAGCAACGGAAATGCTGACAAAGCGTCTGCCTCGATACAGCGAATTTCCACAGAAATTCATGTTGCAATTCAATTCAATACCTTAGGAATGCAAAGTACCGAGGTAAAATCGAATATAAAATTATTGATTGTAGTTAGTTAAGAAGTAAACTCAATAAAGGTCAGAGCAAACTGCTCTAGAAAAGATTTTTTTTATTAATTATTTCGGTGTAGTGATTAACTGGCGCCCATTGTGTGGCTTTCGAACTTACACGTTCAACATTAATTCGCAACTTCAGGAAAAGAGTTCCATCAGTAGTCCAATAACCAAGGATAAAAAGGAACAGAAAAGAGGTCCCCCAGTAGCCCGATAACCAAGGACAAAAAGGAGCAACTATAAAGCTGCAGCCGCCTGAATAGGAATAGAAGAACCACCAAAACAAAAAATATCGTTAATCAACACATGGAGCAACACTTCATACTATTATTGTAAGTCTAGCTCTAAGAAGTGAATCAATTTTTGAAATAATAAGAGAAATAATAAGAGTAAACAAGTGAAGTTAAATCCTAAAAGCACAACTTAAAAACCGTGTAAAGAAACCTATTGATTAATTAATTGATTTTATTTAACAAAACATTATTCAAACAAGTTTATTACATTAGAACTAAGATAACATCTGAAAAAATCGTTCCTCTTTCTTTGCCGTTATCTATTTCCATCCGTGCTCTTGCTTTTATTTCAAATTAGATACTTTGAAACGTTTCAGCCAATATGGCAAATCAAAATAACCTTATTAGGCCAGCACGCCTGGAACACGTCGCAGATCCACCTATCCCTGGCCCTGCTCCCCAACCTGCCCCCCAACTTGCTCAAGGTATTAATCCTAACGATTTAGTTCAACTAATCACCAGATTAGTAGCAGAAACGCTACAAATACAAGGAAGACAAATATTTAATTCGATAATGAATCCCGCGGCCGACATCAATAACGAAGTCGACCAACCCATCAACTTAGTTGATAATAATTTAGCCGACCTTGACAAAATACCAGACGTAGTTAAAAGTCTACGAGAATTCTCTGGGCAAGCTCATGAATTCAATTCATGGAAGAAGAGTGTTGAGAGAATAATCCAAATTTATGATCACGTTAGGGGTACTCCCAAGTACTATGGCATTTTGTCTGTAATTCGCAACAAAATCGTAGGACATGCCGACGTCGTGCTAGAGTCGTACAACACGCCTCTTAACTGGGAGAAAATCTCGAAATGCCTTACTCTTCACTATGCGGATAAAAGGGACTTAGGAACCCTTGAATATCAAATGACAACGCTAGTGCAAGGCAATAGCACGATTTCTGAATTCTATCAGATCGTCTATCACCACTTGTCATTAATCCTAAACAAACTGGGATCAATGGAAATGAGTCAAGATGCTATGAACAACATGACTCAATGCTACCGTGACAAGGCCCTCGATACCTTCGTCAGGGGTTTGAAAGGAGATCTGCCTCGCCTGCTTAGCATACGTGAACCAGCAGACCTTCCACAGGCCCTGCATTTGTGTTTGAAACTACAAAACGTAGACTTTCGCGCCCAGTACGCAAACAATTCCCACAGTTCTCCCAGATCGTCTCAACAAGCACCTCCAGTTCCCGCTAAAAGGAACAGTCCTCCAGGACCTGCACCAGCCCCAGCTCCTAGACACAATTTCTATCCCCACTTACTGCACAACCCTCGTGCTCCACAACAACCTCAACTCTATAGAGATGTCCAATACCAACCTAGGTACCAACAACAAAGAATACCACCAAATCAACGACCTCTCCCACCGAAACCAATGTCCATTGACTACTCCCTGAGGACTCAGAAAGTAGACTATCAAAATAGACCAAGGAATCAACAATTCATACAAAAACGACAACATTCGCAGCAAATACACCAACCACAAAAGATGCAGCGAATCCATCACACAGCTCAACTCGGTGACGAAGAAAAATCCATGGAAGACTACGAGACAGAAATTGCAGAGGAAGACCAAAATTATGACGAATCACTAGAAGAATACACTGAACAGAGTGGAGGAGAAAACTTTGACCAACACGAAGAACTGGATGACATCTATTTTTTAGACTAACGCCCTCTTCACTTCCTTATTTCGAACACATTTCTAGAAGTGGAGAGACCCTGAAGTTTCTTGTTGACACAGGTTCCAACAAGAATTACGTTCAACCACGTCACATAAAGAATCCCCTACTAAATGCTAAACCCTTCTACGCTCACTCCGTGGGGGGAAATATTAAAATAACCCATCATGCACTTATTCAACTTTTTGGCCCCCAAACTGACAAAATTACATTTTTTATTCTCCCTAGTCTTATTTCATTTGATGGTATCATAGGACATGACACACTAAAACATTTAAATGCTATCATTAACACAAGTAGAAACCATATGTCTATTCACCCTGGTTTCTCTCATCCAAGAATTTCCATTCCGCTCAAACAACATCAATCACAATTTGTCAATAACATAAATATTAGAACCGACCACATGACTAAAGAACAACATTCCGAACTTATTAAAATTATTCATAAATGCCCCAATCTCTTTTCGGAACCAAACGAAAAGTTAACCTATACCACCATGGTCAAAGGAGAAATTCGAACCACAACTCGAGACCCCGTGTACTCGAAATCATATCCTTACCCCATGGCACTTAAAAATGAAGTCGAAAAAGAAATACGGAAACTATTAGAAGACGGTATCATAAGACCATCAAGATCTCCCTACAATTCTCCTGTTTGGGTTGTCCCCAAAAAAATGGATGCTTCAGGAGAAAAGAAGTTTCGAATGGTAATTGATTACCGTAAGCTAAACGCTATAACTATCGCCGACAAGTATCCAATCCCTGAAATATACGAAATCCTTGCAAACCTTAGTAAAAATCAATGGTTTTCCATAGTGGACCTAAAAAGTGGTTTCCATCAGATCCCACTTAAGGATTCTGATATAGAAAAAACTGCCTTTTCGGTAAATAATGGCAAGTTCGAATTTACTCGTCTTCCATTTGGGCTAAAGAACGCCCCCTCCATTTTCCAGAGAACGCTAGATGACATTCTAAGAGACCTCATTGGAAAATGTTGCTATGTTTACATTGATGACATTGTCATCTTTGGGAAAGACGAAACCGAACATTTCTCAAATCTGGAAAAAGTATTTCACACCTTAGAAAAAGCAAATATGAAAATTCAGCTCGATAAATGCGAATTTTTCCAGAAAGAAGTAGAATTTTTAGGGTTTATTATTGGAAGATTCGGAATAAAAACCAATCCAAAAAAGGTACAAGCTATAGTTGATCGACCTATTCCTGAAAACCTAAAAGAACTTCGATCCTTTCTCGGAATGTCAGGGTATTACCGCCGCTTTATACGAGATTACTCAAAGTTGGCAAAACCACTGACATCCCTTTTAAGAGGGGAAGATGGACATGTGTCCGCAAATATGTCAAAGAAAAAACTTATTCAGTTGAATCAAGATGCCATCGAAGCATTCCACAAATTAAAAAACTCTCTCGCCTCCGAAGAAGTTATTCTTCAATATCCAGACTTTGACAAAAGCTTTCAATTAACAACTGACGCTTCCGACTACGCCATTGGAGCAGTCCTCTCACAGGATGATAAGCCAATCACATTTCTCTCCAGAACCTTAAGCAAAACAGAAGAAGGTTATGCCACGAACGAAAAAGAAATGCTGGCGATTATTTGGTCCCTCAATTCTTTGAGAAACTTCCTTTACGGATCCCGGAAAGTCAACATTTTCACAGACCACCAACCACTTACCTATGCTCTAAGTAACAAAAATACAAACTCCAAAATGAAAAGGTGGAAAGCCATATTGGAGGAGTATAATTATGAGCTAAAATATAAACCAGGTAAGGAAAATGTGGTTGCTGACTCTCTCTCGAGACCCCCAAAAACTGAAATACACTCAATGACCCCTACAGAACACAGTGCTGACAGTTCAGCGCAAAACCTAATTCCATCTGTAGAAATCCCTATAAACGTTTTTCGAAATCAACTTTTACTCAAGATAGGAAATGAAAATAGCTATCAAATCCAGAACCCCTTTGACAACTATACAAGACATATTCTGATACGCCAAGACTACTCAACAAACGACATCATTAACATTTTCAAGAGATACCTTAATCCAAATACTATTAACGGACTTCTAACAGACGAAATGACGATGGGACGAGTACAAGAAATTTATCCGTTACATTTTAAAGATTATCGTATTCGATTCACCCAAAAATTTGTTGAAGACATAACCGGCCAAATAGAGCAAGAAGAAAAAATTCTGAAGATACATCGAAGAGCACATCGTAACGCCGAAGAAAACAGGATTCAACTGTTGGAAAACTATTACTTCCCTAAAATGTCCTCAAAAATTAGAACACTAGTTAACCGATGCGTAACATGCAAGGAGAATAAATATGACAGGCATCCTAACAAACCACATTTGAATCACACACCGATCCCTAGCTATCCTGGTAACATCCTCCATATAGACATATTTTCTACGGAAAAATACCTCGTGTTGACCGCCGTCGATAAGTTCACGAAATTCGCACAGGCTAAAATAATATCATCCCGTTCAATCGAAGATATCAAGGAACCTTTACGTGATATCTTGTTCTACTTTTGTGTCCCCGAAGTCGTTGTTATAGACAACGAAAAGGCTCTTAACTCAGCCTCGATAACCTCAATGTTAGAAGATGACCTCCAAATCAAAATTTTCAAAACACCACCATACAAAAGTGAAGTGAACGGCCAAGTCGAACGCTTTCACTCCACCCTATCTGAGATTATGAGATGTCTCAAATCGGAAGGACCTTCACGGTCTTTCAAAGAACTGTTACAGCGAGCCGTTAACGAGTACAATTTTACTATCCATTCAACTACAGGTAAAAAGCCCATAGAACTTTATTATGGGCGAATACCCAGACTAAACCCGGAACAATTTGAAAAGACACGTTTAATTAACATCGAGAAAATTAAAGCAAAACAGGAAAAAGATATTAAATATCATAATAAAAAAAGAAAACCGCAGAAGGACTATCAGATAGGACAGGTCATTTATGTAAAAAACAACAAACGGTTAGGTTCAAAATTAACAAATAGGTATAGACAAGAAATCATTAAGGAAAATAGAAACTCTACAATAGTAACAGAATCCGGAAAAATAGTCCATAAAAGTAATATAAGAAACTAATTCTCTTTCAGATGCACCATCTATTTTGGTCGAGCGAAGATCCAGATCATGGATTTCTCAAACTCCCAAATTGTCTCCCTACATACAGGGCAAACAAAAATTCAAGATGGACATTTCAAGTTAATACATAGCATTAATCTTAAACAATATGAGCAATTCCTTTCCGACATATCACCAGTCCTTAATCTCGAAACAACCCAAAGTCAAATCCTTTTTCCCTTAATATCACATGAAATTCAACAAATCCGTAATCTTTTACATAACTTACAACCCAGAATAGCGAAACGTTCTCTAGACTTTATAGGCAAAGGTTGGAAATGGATTGCTGGCAACCCAGACCACGATGACTTTGTTACAATAAAAGAAAAAATTACAGATGTTCTAAAAAACAACAATAAACAGGTTATTATTAATGAATTGTATAACGAACGAATAAACAATATTACGAGAATCCAGAATGAAATCCAAAACTTACTTAAAAATAATAATAAAATAAATTATGAAATTATATCAAATCTCAAATATAAAATCAAAATTGTAAAAGAAGAACTAGAGAATATTAACTATGCCATTCATTGGGCTAAACTAGGTACAATAAACTCTTTTATATTGTCAAAAAATGAAATAGAATTAGCCACCAAAGTATTTAATGAACAAAAATTACCCTACACAACAATAGAAGAAGCCCTAGACTTTGCAGATATAAAAGTTTTAAGCAATAGTACGTCAATCCTCTACATAATAAACATTCCCTTAACAACGAATGAAATTTACGAAAATTTGTTAATAAAGCCAATTAAAAAGAAAAACATTGTAACAGAAACATTGTACGAGGTAATTTTAAGAAATAATGAAAAATTATATGGAACAACAAACAAATGTAAAACTTTTAACAATCTATCCATTTGTAACTCAAAAAATATTGTCAATATTACAAACGATACTTGCATTCCTAATTTATTAAAAAGTCTACCAGCTACTTGCAACAAAATAAATAATCATCATATTCCGACCATAGATGAAATATCAACGGGCATAATGCTATTGAACCAATTCATCGGCACCCTTGAATTTGATAACACAACACACAACCTAAATGGAACATTCTTGGTAAAATTCCATAACATGACCATCACTTTGAACGGAATCCAATACATCTCCAAAGAAGCCTCAATGATTAAACCACTTCCGGCAATATTGCAAACCAGTCCCAAGGAAAACGAATACCGTGAATTACTCTCACTAGAAATGATGAAGGATCTCCATATTAACAATACCAATAAGATCCACCTTCTACAAACAGAAAACGATAATCAACGAGTAACAACATATTCCCTCATCTCCGTACTAGGACTACTTATTACAATAGCGATCATATGCAAAATCTTGCCAAGAAGAAACAACACAGAAATCATAATTGAACAACCGACAACAAAGACGAATGGACCAGTAACAATCATCGATAGACTTTCCGTTCCTGAGGTCAACTATCTCCAATATCCAAGCAGCCCAAAGTTCAACAACCTACCATACTTCTGACGACCGATGACGATCGTTTTTTAGAGGGGAAGAGTTAACATCAACACGAGCAACGGAAATGCTGACAAAGCGTCTGCCTCGATACAGCGAATTTCCACAGAAATTCATGTTGCAATTCAATTCAATACCTTAGGAATGCAAAGTACCGAGGTAAAATCGAATATAAAATTATTGATTGTAGTTAGTTAAGAAGTAAACTCAATAAAGGTCAGAGCAAACTGCTCTAGAAAAGATTTTTTTTATTAATTATTTCGGTGTAGTGATTAACTTATACAACCACTAAGGAAGGATTTTTCGAAATTTCTTCGATTTTGGAAATTCAACCCTGAAAGGGGTACAAGTGGGGTCAATGTTTGTATTGGAAAATTTTTATTTTTCATCAGATTGACTTTAAACTTTGTTTGTGTACTCCCTATGAGAAATAAAGAAAACTTATACCTATAAAGATACTGCACTAAGAAGCAAAAAAAAATAAATAACCAATCAATTTTTTTATCCAGGAAGGGGCTTAGAGGAAGCCATGTTTGCGTACAAACATGGCTTAAATCTCAAGAAATCTCGCGCACTTTATTTTTAATTAGAGCAATTAGGTATTATATTGCATTGGGCAATATTTGAAAATTTGTACCCAAAATAAGATTTACTTGTATCAAACCTACAATTTTCTGTTCAATATCGAACGACTACTGCCTCATAAAAAACGACAGAAATACAAATGTTTTGTTAAATAAAATCTTGTTAAGTTTTTCTCGTATAATTTTTTTTATTTCAGCATTATTAACAAAATTATATTTTTCTTGTATAGAGGATGCTATTACTTATGAGAACTTAAAATACTTGTCTAAGGAAGATATTCAGGAAGCTATACCACCTATTGGTCTTCGGGCACATTTTCGGGAAAAATTATTTAGTTGGAGAAAAAGTGAGGTAAGTGTGTACTTCGAGGGTTTTTTTTTTAATTATAATAATTTAATTCTCTTATTATAAAACAGTTCGGTATTGATGACGAGACGTTGTCTTCTTCAATTGCCAACAAAGTTGTTTCTTGGCTGCAAAGCCAATCAAGTTTTGCCTCAACTTCAACGTTCACATCTACTTTTTCAACAGCAGTTGGAGGTTCGCAGGTACGTAAAAACGCTGTGTTCTAGATCAGCATAATTATTTATACTTATTTACCTACTTTTATACTTATTTATATTCTAAAAGTATGTTGTTACATTTTTATTTTTAGTAATTGATTTACTCGTTTATTAATCATTGTGATCTTACATACATATCTGTATTATAAATAAAATAAAACTTTTTAAAAACAAACCAAAAGTTCGTATTAATACAAAATGTAGATTTTTCAAGTTATATCAACAGGAGCATCAATATGATTCAACAGGAATCGTCGTGTTGTTTTAATATGAGGATCAATATGATTCAACAGGAATCGTCGTTTTAATTTAACTTGAGGACCAATATGATTCAAAAGGAATCGTCGTGTTGTTTTAACATGAGGATTAGTATGATTCAACAGGAATCATCATGTTGTTTTAACATGAGGATCAATATGATTCAACAGGTATCGTCTTTTCATTTTAACATGAGCATATTTTCAATTCAAATACATTTCTTGTTGTTTTGACATGATAATTGTTTGCGTTTGAGATGTAGCAAAAACATTTTAAAATAACAAGAAACAGCTATGAAGCAAAATTGTATTTGAAAAATGTTGAATTATATTTATTTTTTTTGATTTTACATTGGTTTTTTTCTGTGTGTATAAGGGTCGACCCTGATTTCTAACACCACAACTACATATCCTTAGCATTTTCTGCGGAGAGTAGAACAATAGCTTACAGATAACAAAATTAATGGTTTGGATTGACCCGCGCAAAGTCCCGACCTGAACCCAATTGAAATCTTGTGGGCTGACATAGAAAGAGCATTAGAAGCAAAAAAAAAAAAAAAATCAAGAAATGCTGAAGAGCTTTTCGAAAACATTGAGGTGGTCTGGTGGAACTATATTCTGATGCCGGATGGACGCAGTGGCTCAGTGGTCAGTGTGCTGGAATAGGTACTGTACGAGGGGTCCCAGGTTCGATCGCGAACGTCTGACAAACATCCGAGAGTATATAACTGTCCTCAAAAAATTTCTCAAATCAGCCGTTCGGATTCGGCATAAAATTGGAGTTCCCTTCCATTCGTCCCAAAAATAAAAACTCACAAAACTAGTCCTAGGTAGTAGCGACAATAATACTGCCTGTCACTTATTAATAATTGGTAGCCATCTAGATGCATATTTGCTTATTTCGTTATTTATTGCCTTTCGCATGGTTTTGGATAGCATAAAATTAAAGCTGTTGGGATGGTAACTTGCGGCAAGCTTCCTTCCTTTTTGGGAAACGCTTGAATGCAAAAAGTAAAGGAATCCCGTTAGCTTTATGATTTTGTTTTATTTTTCCCTTCTCTTTCGCAAGCAGAGCTTTCAATTTTTAATAAATAAAAACGTCAACGTCTATAATTATGTAAACGTAAATGAAACCGACCTCAATTTAAGCCAAAACGAAGTGCATCCTACCATTTTATTTAAGAATGCAACATACGCATTTTGATCACACATGATGTTCCTATTTATATACTATACACATGTGGACTCCGAATACATTTCTGGACCTGGAGTAGTGGTTTCTTATCGCACATGTATTCTTTTAAAAGCGAACCAGTCTCACGTGTGATGAATTTTAAAATCATTCTTGAATTTAACGACCACCATCCCTTTTTTGGGATTTTCCCATTCCTTATCGCTTGCAGACCATTTTGCCAAATGGCCACCACCCGCATCTAAATTGAGAAAGAACGAATAAAAAGAATACATTCTCTCTTCTCGACCGATAGAGACCGAACGTGTGCCAAAAGACGACTGTATTAGATTCCTTATCATGTGTGCAATTTAAATTTTAAATCGACACAATCCTTTTAAAATGGCACAACGACTATGACGACGACGCGGTGAAAGAGTAGCAATTTCCAGCTCAATGTGTTATCATTCCTCATGGGTATTCTTGATGCCCGAATACGTGGCATCAATGGATCTCAATTCGATGGGATGGATGGGGGAAATAGCTACGGTAGTCATTACCAGATGACGTCATAAACAAAATCGCTTAAGTAATAACAATAATAATTAATAAAATTCTCCAGATTGTAATTATTAGGAAACGTACTTTCACCCTCAGGATCCGGACGAAGACGAACCAAAAGAACCGAAAACCGAGGGTGGGTGTATTGTATAATATGGAAGCAGTTAATTCAGTGCACAGACTGTGCTAGCTGGGCTCACTGGTAATTGCACGACTTCTTGAATTTATCTTCATCGTAAGTTCAGCTAATTTTATGACAGACAAGCACTGCATACTAACGTGCTCTGTTCTTATTAAGATTTTTCTTTCTTAATCAGTTCACCCATCCACAGCACGGCGACTTAGGCAGTAAAATACGAAATAAAATTATTTTACTTTACCAAAAGTTTTCGAATTTTGTAATTTTTTCTTCGCCGAAAATTATTAGGCACAGCGGCGAATTTGTTGTCAAATTTTATCCAGAAGGTGTAGCCGTATATAGGTATGCTCAGGGAGGAGTTAATTTTCTCTTAATTGACAATTCGCGTGTTTCACTTCTGGAACCGTTTGCCCTTTGGGTTGAAATTCAAAGTTTTCCTTTTTTTCCCAAAAAGTATCCCACGCTTTGGCTTTTTCAAAGAGCAACTGAAAGTGGAATGTATCCTTGACGTGGCAATCGCCTTTGTGACAACGAAGGAGTTATCCCTTTACGAGGGTGGTTAATGTCGTAATTGAAACGAACGACGAACGAAAAAAGGGGTCGCAGCACTTGTTCTTTTATAGCATGCCAAGTAGTACATTGCAACTGAGAAGGCGAGAACTGTGACGAGGGTGGCACGTGTTTGACGGCTATTATCATGTCTCTGTGATTTATCGTCCTCTCCAAGGGATGATATTTTCGTTTACCAGTGGACTCTAGAACATATTTGCTGACGGAAGAAAGAGGATTATAGATTGTTTTTTTTTTATACTTTTTTACACGATAAAGCGTCTGTTGTCTAAATTAAGTGTTTAATGGTCTCTTAATAGAGATGTGTACACTTGGGGTTGGTAGCACCCTTTAATCCGACCCGAATGCAAAGTCAAATGCGTGGAGATACTCCTGAACGCGGGTGGTTCGTGTATAATATTTGTAAGTGAGGCGATAGGAAATCCTGCAAGTGACATTTGGGTAAGACATCAGAGATCACCTGTGGAGACGTTTTAATTACGCGCCGCCAACGACGACATGACGAAGGAACAACATTTTGATTATCCTGACATCCTTATTACAAGGCAGAGTACACATCTTTGATCGGATCTTTTGCAGTAGAGTGTCTGGAAGAGCGAAGATATTTCATCTGCATGAGTATAGTGGCAAAGGAAAACAAGGAAGCACCCTACTGCGAGCATCAAAGGCCACTCACGCCTTGCGTGTTGTGGTAATGATTTCTGACACAACCATTTATCGCCCGAAAATTTAATGTAAAAATCCACCACAACGGTGGGTGTCGGGTATGATTGGTTTGGCTTGGTATGCTAGAGAACAGCTCGTACAGAAATTTATAAATTTCAATTTTGAAAATTATCGCTTTGTTTGGTTGGGTAATTGCGTCAGCAGTCAGTGGCATCCTGTGCAAAATAAATGAAAAGTGATTGTCTCATGCCATGGGATAAACACAGATATGGTGGGTGCTGAAGGAACTGTCCACACTGGACGCGCATTGAGCATTTATGAGTGTTGCTGCTACAATGTAATTACCTACGAATTGGAATGGTGTGTTTTGATAAATCGAAGGACATTTATTTTTCCAGTGAGGTGTGACGGTATTGATGCTTAAAATAATTCATAATGTGTCTGAAGGCACGCTCTGTGCACGTGTCTCTTCTGACATCACTACAGAAATGGCAAAGATCTGTGGGCCTAACGGAGTGTGGTGTAAAGCACGTGACATGAAAAGTCGTTTAAAATTGCCGCTTCCTGATTCAGTTTTTAGTTCCGCTCATCATTGCTTCAGAGAATGAAGACTTTGCGATGCATAGAAGGCATATGCTTTTGTGGTCAACGACGTTGCCTGCTGTCTGTGTTTGTTGGAGCGAAAAGAGTACTCCTCTGAACAAGTGGTTCTCTATAACTTTCCTAGTTTAATGAAATGACTGATGGCGATGAGTAGCGTTGCGATTAGTTAGGGCAAGCCTTTTCATTTCCTATCCCCAATGCCAATGGAAATGGGGATGGGAGTGCTACTTTTGCTCGCGATTTTAAGTATGTAGTAGATCGACGTTCTGGGTGATCGCACATAGCTGTTTGCATATTTTTAGGATTCTTAGTATATTGCGCATATATGAATAGGGTATAAGTTAAGGATAGGTAGGGTATATTAATCTGATTCTGATGTATGTATGCCTATAGCGCTATAACACATGTCAAAAACTGTGTCAAAAGTTGTATGTAGTCTGACGTCATTCTGAAATAATAGTAGCTTACAGTTACATATAAGCTGCAACTTCATCTCATAACATATTATTTATAAATCATTTTGTCCTGACTGATTGCAATTGGCGATTGGTGATAAGCGCCCAGCATACACGGTAACAGATAGGAAGCTAACATTTTGCAACACGTTTTCTTTTATGGCCAAAGTGAGCACTAAGGAACGATTTTGGGGAAATTCGAAATCCAAAAGAAGGAGCAAATTAATTTTTTATCCGCTTCAGTTCAAATTTGGTTTGAGTAAGTAGGTATATATACTCTATAGAAGAAATAAAGAAAATAAATTTCTTTGATTTTGGAAATTTTGGTTGGGGCCCGTGCTATTAGCGCCCGGATAAAAGCGATTGAGTTTGTATGACGATATTTTTATTCATCCTATCTAGTGCGTAGCAAAACACTATATTACATATTAATATATGTACAATTGTACATATCTACAGCACTTCTGGTTTAACCCTCGCATGGACGGTATCTACCTGTATCTCAAAAAATATGAGACTTACCTTGACTCCCTCTCGACTCAGTGACTAAATTATCAGCCCCATTGCGAAGATCAACTATCAATTGGTAGTTGATACTTATCAATCAATTTTTTGAAATGGTATTGCGACGATCAATTGTCAATGAAGTGTTGATCGATTGTGAACGTGCATCAATTAGCGATAGTCGGTTGACAAAATGGTATTGTGAATGTCAATCGTGAACAATGTTATTGGTAGTTGTCAATTTTTCTATCAATCGAAGTTTCGGTGTTGATAAGGATGAATGTTTAAAAGAAATGTAAGTATTTTTAAAATTGTTGAAGATCACCGTTTTTAATTGATAGTTTTTATTCTAAAAATAGTTAGTAACAAAAGGCAACTCAATAGATTGGTTGAGTTGATGGAGCAGAATCTGGACTACGCAAAAGGATTTATTTCCAAAACAGATGCGCATCAGGCGAAGTGGGAACAATTTGCGATAGAGCTAAATAGCTTAGGACCACCTGAACGAGATTGGCAGAAATGGCAAAGGGTACCTTGTTCAACATTTCCAATAACTTTATGATCGATTTAAATTTCTACATTAAATACTTCTCCCGGGAAAGGCAAACCTATAACGCTTCATCAGCGTCCCGAGATGCTTGCAGATATAAGGTAAAGATGTATAGGTAAATATCGACCTGAAATGCAAGACAAAAAAGAAATATGTTGAAAATAAAGTCGAAATATCTGCGACTGGTAGTGGCCCAAACCAATATCATCATATGGAAGAGGCTGTAATTCGTATCCTTGATTTAAATTCATGCGCTGATCCTCCTAGTAATGAATTCGGTTTGAACGAACCAGATGCAGCGCCAATACCGAGTTCCAGTCAGCGAAGATCCCCAAATGATGTCCTCCAAAGAGCAGAACAAACAACAGCTCAAACAAAAGCAAAAGCAACACCTCGAGTTGAAGCAATGCAACAGAATCGCATGACACTCTTGGAAGATCAAACTTCTACTCAAAAACAATTTGATGACAACATGACTAATCGAATGACCGACATAAGAAGAAGTATGAAAAACATCGAGTACTACGCAAAGAAAAAATATTAACAGGAGCAAGAGCATAACGCCGAAATCCTAAAACTGAAAAATGAAAAATTCAAACTTTACAAGCAAAATAAAAGCCAAATTAAAACTTAAAATAGAAAAATTGGAGCTTGAAAAGGAGATACATAATTTAAAAATAATACATTTAGAAATAAGCTTATTATTTTATTATTATTAAGACTTAGGTAATTGAAGTTTAATTATGTTTTTTATCTTATTTCTTTGTTGAGATTGAACTAATTTTTTTCGTTTTCGTTATTTTTTTTGTTGAGACTGAACTCATTTTTTTCGTTTTTCTTTTGTTGGGACTTATTTTTAATTTTATTCAAAGACTAAATTAAACTTTTATTTCTCGTTTATTTAAACCTACTTTGTTTAATTTTTAACACTTTATTTGATTTTAAACTATTTACATAAATCTTAAACCTCTTTATCACAGGTATCGTCGGTCAAAATATCGTCCAAAACATTGTCATTATTTTTCTGTTGAATGATTTCAATTTCTGGACTTTCAACGGCATATTTAACACAAATGTTGTGTAATGCGGCTAGGCTGACCAGATCCATGCCCACCAAAAAGAGGACACCCTCAAAAATGTCAAATAAAAAATTAAAGAACAAAAGACAAGAACCAAAATAACAATATATATTTTTTAAAAGCGTTTTATACCCATTTTTCGTGCATTGGGAGGTGCATGCATTTAAAAAGTTATTCTTGTTTTGTTCTTGCTCTGCAAATATTTTTAGGTTACAAAATTGGTCAAACAATTTATTTTCGTGTAATTTGACACCTTTGTTTCGCAAATAAAGCAAGGAATCTTCGATATCGCTCTGGTTGGAAATTTTGCTTAAATCCATCAGTGTAAAACAATCAAACTCATCCAGAGACTCGGCCCATATCTGAAGATATTTTAAGCGCCATGAATAAACCTCTAATACATTTTTCCACGTTAAAAGCTGCAGTACCTATCCTGCTCGCGCTAAATTTTAACGACCGCACTTCTCTCCACAGCACAGATAGCTCGCTAAATTCGTAGTAGGATATGTAGATATAGATGGGACACGCGCCCATAATGTTATTGCTACATGTAGGTATTTTGATTTTTGTTATTTTTTCACATTTTTCCTACTCACTTAAGGACCATTCACATGAGACGGACTAACTGCCTACGAACGAACGTTTACATGAACACTTTTCTAGGTCGCGGCAGTTCGCGAATTTCAGCCATCAGTTTCTACTCGCAATGTCTAGTTTGAGGTTAAGTACGAACGAATGCTTTATTCGCTAGTTTTTGGAACACGAAATAAATGATTTGGATTGCGAATAAACTTTGACAGTTCGCGCCAAGGGTGTTTTCGCCAAGGTTGCTTTGTTCCAGAAATGTCAAAATTTAGCAACAATTTAATGCATCAGACAATTCTTTCGCGAGCTAAATCACTGATGTGGAGACATGTTCTTGGCCGAGTGATAACAAAATTGTACGTAAGTAGTTTTAATACACAATATTGTTATACCCGACTCACATTTAGTGTGTTCCATTTATGTGAAAGTAAGAATTTAGCGTACGGAACAGGAAACTGCTTTGGATATACTGGCTCGCTAAATTTTATCTCTGTAGACATTTTTGTATGGGAGAACAAATTTTGGGCGAGCAGGATACTGGGCGTAAGGCATCATTTTCATTTCCACACTACAAATTTTTGGTCGTGTTCATACTAGAAAGATGGAGAAATGTATGAGTTAGTGTTGAGAAAAGTTTTGTTTTAGTTTTGTTTTGTGGTGTCGAAAAATTCGTAAATTGAGAAATCTCAAAAAGAGGACGAATTGCATATTTTTCCAAAAAGATACCGGACATTTTATTTTTAGGTAAAAAGAGGACACGTCCTCTTAAAAGAGGACGTCTGGTCAGCCTCTAATGCCGCATATACATTTGCAATTTGCGTCGCCTTTTCGGGAGTGTACCTAATGCAACTCTCTTGCTGTTAGTAGACGCCTAAATCCACTTTTCAGCACACCAAACGTTCTTTCCACAATATTTATGCCTTGCGCATGCTTTTTGTTGAGTCTTGATTGTGGAGATCCTGTTTCAACATTCCGGTAAGGTGTAATTAGAAACGGAGCTAAGGGATATCCACCATCTCCTATTATGAACACATTTGTTTATGTTACGAAAATATATATAAATCAGATATTTACAAAGAAGACGCAAATCAGTATGCCCATTTTGATAGTCTTGCACAAATTTAGCTTTTAAGGAAGACATATTCCATAAATGCTGGAATCATGAAGCCCCATGATGTTTTGCATTAATGTATAGGTAGTCTATATACGTACATCAAGTGATTCCACATCTGAAATTTATCGTACATATTTAGTCAGTTTTCTTTAATGTTAACTGTTTTACAGTACAGTACTTACTTACTACCTGCCATAGCATTAAGACTATAAAAGCCTTTTTTATTATAATAAAGGTGGCGAACCTCTTTCTTGGGACCAACGATTTTAATACGTGTCCCATCCAAGCATCCTACTACATTTGGAATTCTACTTTTCTGGAAAAAATATATGTTTGCCATTTTTTCTTCCTCTGTGTATTCGAATTTTATCCACTTTGGGCATACGTGTCAGTTTCCATCACATTTAGCAGTTTGCTTAGTATAAAGGATACTGTTGGGTGCGCTAGACCAATGTTGAATTGAAGTCATTCCCAACACTTAGTTGATAGCTCCCATGCGCGCAAAATCTGAGCAGAGCTGAAAGTTTTAAAATGTTCGGTACTGCTCCTTGTCAATGTCTTCGAGCAAATCAATAGTCGAAAGTTTTGTACAAAACTGAAATGGAGCTCAGAATAAGCCAAATTTCATTTCCTGTTCCAAAGGATTAGATGCATCTCGCTAACTCTTCCGTATAGCAACCAATTCCGCGGAATTTGCCTCGCATTCGTCATCATCAAAAAATAATTCCACTGAAGACATGTTTTTCAATAAATTGCACCAACGCAGATTTGTAACACTCGTAATTATGTAAGTTAACACGCCAAATGTAACAAATAGCATTCCACTGGGTATAATGCACTTCCGCCACATGCACCCAAAGGTTCCCACACTCGCTGCACCCGAAACTGCAAGATAAACATTCCCGCTCCAATTCCATAGAAGCTCGCACCTGAAATTCCCAGAATCAACCAACGAGACCAAGCTGCTGACTCAACACATTTTCATACTGATGGTTACCCTATAAGTAATTGTAAAATTAGAAATTAAGTTCAGTTCATTTTGGCACAATAAAACGGACGGTTGTCCAGCAAAATAAAAAATTGTTTTTTTTAGACTTCGACGCGTAAAAACCGCTAACTGGCGCCCGAGCAGTTCAAGCGAACCGAGCAGTTCAAGCAAAATAAAGTTCAAGCGAACCGAGCAAAATAAAGTTTAAGTGAATTAAAACGGTCATAGACCCGAAAAAAAATTATTTTGTGTTCTTTCTCGCGTACTGATCAATAATTGTGAATCGTGAGTTCGAGGGAAAAAAACCTCCCAAGTTCAAAAAAATAGTGGAAAAAAAATGCGCATATAACTCACTAGTTTAAAGAAAATATAGTGAATAGAAAATTGTATAACTCGCTAATCCCGAGGAAAAAATAGTGAAATAACTCGTTAATAACGAGCGAAGTCAGAGAAATCAAAAGTGCCAGAGACATTACATCAAGAACTCCTCCGGAGAAACGAGGCCCCCCAGTAATCAACGGACGAAAGGGAGACAGCGACCGCTGCCAGCCGCTCCAGAGTATGATTCAGAGAATCGTGATAACGTAAGATTACAAGAATTGAAGTGAAAATCAGTGAGATAGGAAAAAAAATTAATTAAAAACCTAGATAAACTAAGTAATAGTAGATTTATTAAGAAAAACCTAGATAAAATAAGTAATAGTAGATTTATTAAGAAACCCCGCTTCCATCCTTTCATCCTTTTAAACAATCCTCCTTTGTAGTAGAAACCTTTCCTTCTCCTCCCCAATTTGCAACCAATTTTCCTCTATAAGCGCAAAATAATTAATATAATGGCTAATCAGAATAATTTAATTCGACCCCCTGTACTAAACGTACAACAAAATGAGAATAATCCCCCGCAGGCAAATCCCCGCCCTGCAGTAGCATCACCAGAACTAGTTAACCTTATTTCCGGCATCGTCAATGAAGCCTTTAATCAAAACGCCCCGAGGTTAATAAACTCTATAATTAACCCAAATCCAGATGTTTCAATTGGTCGAGATCAGATCATAAACCCCGAATTTAGAGACAATATTACCGATTTGGATAAGATACCTGACGTCGTCAGATGTCTCCGGGAATTTGATGGACAACCAGGAGAATTTAGTTCATGGAGGAAGAGCGTGGAACGCATCCTTCAATTGTATGAACACCTCCAAGGAACGCCAAGGTATTACGGCATCCTCAATGTAATCAGAAACAAAGTAACTGGAAACGCCGATTCAGTGTTGGAATCATACAACACACCGTTAAACTGGAAAGCCATTTCCAGATGTTTAATGCTGCATTATGCAGATCAAAGGGATATTGGTACGTTGGAATACCAAATGACATCCTTTGTCCAAGGCAATGATTCCGTTCAAAACTTCTACCAAGCTGTCTACACACATCTGTCACTAATTTTAAATAAGATACAGTGCATGGATGTAGGCATTGAATCATTATCAGTACTCACAAGCACGTATAGAGACAAAGCGCTCGATACGTTCATTCGAGGGTTAAATGGCGACCTGCCAAAATTGTTAGGCATCCGCGAACCTACAGACTTACCACAAGCTTTAAATCTATGTTTAAAGCTAGAAAACCAAAGGTTTAGGTCCAACTATGCCAACAACAGGAGCTCCCTTACGCAAAGATTTAATTCATCTCCCCCACAACGTAATAAAAATATACAAAGAACCTTTCCTCCTAAGGAAACTTTCTTCCCACAAATAGCATATATTCCTCAAGCAAATTACTATCCAAAACATCCACCTTACCCGCTTTTGCAGCAACAACACTTTAACCATAATCAGAATTATCAAAATCCTACACCGCCACCTCGTCCTCTCGCGCCGAAACCCCAGCCTAGACCCGAACCCATGGATACCTCGACAATACATTCTCATGCAATTAATTACCAAAATAGACCACCACCCTTTAAATACGCTGGCAAGCGCCCTCCAGGAGCTTCAATGCAAGCACCTATCCCAAACAAGTACCAACGAAACTTCCATATTAACGTGGAACCAACCCCACCAGCTCCTCCAAATTTCGAAGCACAAGCAACTGGATACGTTTCACCAAATGATTTATATTCATTCTATCAACAGACAAACACAGAAGAAGTAGAACACGATCCTAATTTAAGAAATTATATTCTTAGTCAATCTGAAGACCAAAACCAACTTGAAGATGAAACCTCAGAATACAGCGACATCCATTTTTTAGGCTAAAATCCTCTTCGTTGCCTTACTTTCAGTGTAAGACGAAGAGTGGTCAAGTCTTAAACTTTCTGATTGATACAGGATCTAGCAGGAATTACATCCAACCCAGTCTAATAAAGAACCCCACCCCTAATAAGCAACACTTTCTAGCCAAATCCATTGCAGGCGACGTCGAAATAACACATCATACATTCCTTAATCTTTTCGGACAAACAGATAAAAATTTAAAATTCTTTCTTCTCCCAACGTTGCAAACATTTCATGGTATTCTAGGAAATGACACTCTAAAAGAATTCAACGCTGTCATTCACGCGCAACAAAATTTTATGACTATCCGTGGAAAAATAAAAATTAGAATCAGACAACTAAGTTCACCATCCATTAATTCAATAAATATAAAACTTGATCACATGTCAGACTCCCAAAAGAAATCCATTAAATCTATTGTCGAAAAGTTTCCTACCTTATTTTCCGAACCAAATGAAAAGCTTACCTACACAACAAAAGTTGTTGGCGAGATTCGCACAAAGACAGATTCCCCTGTATACTCTAAATACTACCCGTATCCTGCATCGCTCAGAGATGAGGTAGATAAACAAGTTCAAAAGTTACTAGAAGACAATATAATCAAACCATCCCGTTCCCCATACAATTCACCCGTGTGGATTGTCCCTAAAAAGGCTGACTCAAACGGAAATAAACAATTTAGACTAGTAATTGACTACAGAAAATTAAACTCCGTAACAATCTCAGATCGTTATCCAATACCTGAGATTAACGAAGTCTTGTCACAATTAGGACAAAGCAAATTCTTTACAGTCCTAGATCTTAAAAGTGGGTTTCACCAGATTCCACTCAAGGAATCGGATATGGAAAAAACCGCATTTTCGATCAACAATGGGAAGTTCGAGTTTACACGACTCCCATTCGGCTTAAAAAACGCACCATCCATCTTTCAGCGTGCGCTTGACAATATTTTGCGAGCTTACATCGGCAAATTCTGCTACGTCTACATAGATGATATCATCATCTTTAGCAAAGACGAAAGCGATCATGTGAGACACGTAGAAGAAATATTCAGAACGTTAAGCGAAGCCAATATGAAGGTACAACTAGACAAATGCAACTTCTTTAAGGAAGAAGTTGAATTTTTAGGCTTTATTGTATCCGCCAATGGACTAACAACAAACCCCGCAAAAGTTGAAGCGATCGTTAATTTCCCCGCTCCCAAAAATCTTAAGGAACTCAGATCATTTTTAGGCCTATCAGGCTACTACCGCCGATTCGTAAAAGATTACGCCAAATTGGCTAAGCCCCTAACATCATTACTAAGAGGTGAAGAAGGACGCATATCTAAAACCCAATCAAACAAAATCCCTATAAGCCTGAAAGGAGATTCTCTAGTAGCTTTTCAGAAAATAAAAAATTCATTGGTCTCAAGAGACTTACTCCTTGCATACCCTGACTACAAACAAAGTTTCGAGTTGACCACCGACGCATCTAACGCCGCTATAGGTGCGGTACTGTCACAAAGCGACAGACCGATCATGTTCATTTCTAGATCGTTGAGCAAAACTGAAGAAAACTATGCCACCAACGAAAAAGAAATGCTCGCAATTATTTGGGCACTCAATTCTCTTCGAAATTACCTTTACGGTACCGCCCACGTCAAAATTTTCACAGACCATCAGCCACTAACATACGCTTTAAGCAACAAGAATAACAACTCTAAAATGAAGCGCTGGAAAGCGATTCTGGAAGAATACAATTATGAGTTGCAGTATAAACCAGGAAAAAGTAACGTAGTCGCTGATGCTCTTTCCCGTCATCCCCAGGTTTCACAAGTTAATTCCCTATCGATATCTCAGCATAGCGATCAAAGTTCAGGTCACGAACTGATCCCCGCAGTTGAATCCCCAATCAATGTCTTTAAAAACCAAATAATGCTACTTATCGGAAATGAACAGCCATATCAATTTAAAATTCCGTTCCCCACCTATCACAGACACATTTATATTCAACCCGATTACACCAAAAAAGACCTTATAGCAATATTCAAGCGATCTCTCAACCCCAGCGTTATTAATGGACTCTATACCAACGAAACAACTATGGGAAAAATCCAAGAAATTTATCCACATCATTTCAAATCTTTTAAGACACGTTTTACTCAATCCCAAGTAACCGACCTTGTCAACCCTACCGACCAACAAGAACAAATTCTCAAAGAGCATAATAGAGCTCATAGAAATAGTAATGAAAATAAAATTCAAATTCTGCAAAAATACTACTTTCCTAAAATGAAAGCCCGCATTCATGAAATTGTAAAACAATGTCGAATTTGCAAAGAGCAAAAATACGAACGTCATCCGAACAAACCCAAGATTCAGGAAACTCCAATTCCACAATTCCCCGGCCACATAGTACATTTCGACATCTACGCCACCAACAAGAATTTAATACTAACAGCCATAGACAAATTTTCAAAATTCGCACAGGTAAAGATTATAAAATCCAAAGCAATTGAAGATATTCGAGAACCTTTGAGACAGCTAATTTTTGCCTTTGGTGTCCCTAAGTTAATAATTTTCGACAACGAAAAGTCACTCAATTCAGCAACGATACGATTTATGTTGCAGGATCAATTAGGTATTGAAATTTTCACAACCCCTCCATACAGTAGTACAGTTAATGGTCAAGTGGAAAGATTTCACTCGACCCTGTCTGAAATTATGCGATGCTTAAAAGCAGAACGACCAGCTATGCCATTCATAGAGCTCTTAGATTGCGCTGTGTATGAGTATAACTACTCGATTCACACAGTCACGAACAATAGACCAATCGAAACCTTCTTCGGTAGATTTGTTAGTACAGACCCAAATCAATACGAACAGGCAAGGCAGGAAAATATTCAGAAGATAAGATTAAAACAGTCCAAAGACATAGAAAATCATAATATGTCAAGACATGAAATAAAAACGTACACCCCAGGTGAAACAGTATATGTTAAAATAAATAGAAGACTAGGTACTAAATTGTCCCCGAGATTTAGAAAAGAAATCGTAAAAGAAGATAAATCAACCACAATTCTAACCGAATCTGGTAAAATAATTCACAAAAATAATATCAGGAATTAACCCCTTTTCAGATTTTTCTTTACTCAAATTTTGGCAGAAGTTCAAATTTTGGACTACACAAATGCTAAGATCGTGTCAACAAGCATGGGAACAGCCAAGCTTCAAACTGGTACATTCAGAATCATACACGTCATAGACCTAGAAGCTTACGAGGAACTTATGAAAGAAATCCAACTACAAGTTCAGAATCAAATCAACGAAACCGATCCCAATTTTCATACAGTATCCCACCAAATTACCCAAATTAGAAACCAGTTAAATATCCTAAAACCAAGAATAAGAAACCCAAGATCCCTTAACTTTATTGGAACCGCGTGGAAATGGATCGCTGGTAATCCGGACCACGACGACTTCCAAATTATAAAATCTCAAAACCACAATTTACTTCGTAATAGTAATAAGCAAGTAATTATAAATAAAGCATACGCTGAAAAAATTAACAAATTAACAAACATAACTAACGAAGCAATAAATCTTTTAAAATCAAATAGTAATTTGAAGAATGTATTTACATTAGAAATTAAGTATAAGTTAGACATTCTAAAAGAAGAAATCACTAACATAGAATACGCTTTACTTTGGGCAAAGAGTAAAATTGTAAACTCTTTCATACTTTCCAATTCTGAAATAGAACTTGTAAAAGACAAATTCGAAGAAAGTAGCATACCCTTTATTAATCTCGAAGAGGCACTAGAATTTGCCGACGTAAAGATAGCATGTAATAAATCAACCATACTTTATATTATAAGTATTCCTACTACAGGAAAAGTAATATGTGAAAAACGTATGATTAAAGCAGTAAAATATAATAAGAAAGCTATAAAACTACAATACGAAAATATACTAAATTGTGAAAACGAAATATATGGAATTAAAGAAGTTTGTAAATCATATAATGAAATAACTGTATGTAATAAGAATCATATTAGTAACCTAAGCCTTGATAATTGTATTCCAAATTTAGTAAAAGGTAAACCATCAAGTTGTGAAGAAATCAACAATCAACATTTACCAACAGTAGAAGAACTTCACCCAGGAACTCTGTTTCTAAATCAATTCAACGGATCGATCATAGTCGAGAGTGATATAGTTAATCTGACTGGAACCTTTATTCTGCAGTTTCACAACGCATCAATTTCTATAAATGGTCAAGAGTACGACTCGAAGGAGATACCATCTTCAAAACCTTTGCCAGTGGCTCTACATTTAAGTTCTTCAATAAAAACATACAAGGAACTCCTAACGCTAGAAATGTTAAAGGAATTGCATATAAACAACACAGCACACATAACAGAAGTAGAGGAAGAAGGTCAAGTTCATGTCATCACCAACTACAGCATGACATCCCTTGCAATATTAGCTATCGTAACCATAATCATCAGACAGGTGATTGCCCGAAGTAAGAAAGTTACAATCCGCACTGAAGTCCCGAAGTCATCCGAAGTCCAGTCCAAGGGTCAAGCCGAAGGTGAACCGCCGCAAAAGCCAATACTCTATATGGTATCGAGTGAGGACACTCGATTTTAAAGGGGGAAGAGTTAACACGCCAAATGTAACAAATAGCATTCCACTGGGTATAATGCACTTCCGCCACATGCACCCAAAGGTTCCCACACTCGCTGCACCCGAAACTGCAAGATAAACATTCCCGCTCCAATTCCATAGAAGCTCGCACCTGAAATTCCCAGAATCAACCAACGAGACCAAGCTGCTGACTCAACACATTTTCATACTGATGGTTACCCTATAAGTAATTGTAAAATTAGAAATTAAGTTCAGTTCATTTTGGCACAATAAAACGGACGGTTGTCCAGCAAAATAAAAAATTGTTTTTTTTAGACTTCGACGCGTAAAAACCGCTAACTTGTATATTGTTTAAAGAATTTGTTTGAATTCGCTCTTTAAATCAAAAATATTTTAGAACTGTCAAAATTGAGTTTTCATTCACAATAACTTTATTTCATGCGTTATGTTCACAATAGCTTATATTTTTATCAATTATTGTATTTCGCAATACCTACCAATATTAATTTTAATTGATAAATTTTGTCAATCGTTGATCTTCGCAATAGGGCTGTATGACACAATTGTGTCAGGCTGTGCTCCGCACATACCTACTGGCTTTCGGAATTTAACACATCCTTGACGGGTAGCTCTTTTTCTTTTTTCCATGGCATAAATACATAGCGCGCGCATACCTATCTGACGTTTACGACCAATATTATTTCTTTCGTATTCATCTGGAATAAATTCAATGTTATCATTATCCTTTGCATCAGTACTTACTCACTTATCGGGTTCCCGACCCGTGAAGAGCCTCTGCCTGAGACACTGCAGCCTTCCATCCTTTACGATCCCGGGTACGCTGCTTCCAATTGTCCAGACCAAGCGCTCTGGCATCCGCGATGGCCTGGTCTTTGAAACAGAGGTTCGGTCTTCCTTGTCTTCTCAAACCTAGGGGCTGGGATTCGAATGTAGTCGACGACTTTTTGGACTACATCCACATCTTGGTACAGCTCATAGAGCTCGCGGTTGTATCTTCTCCTCCATTCGCCCTCCTCGCACACAGGATCAAAAATCCCCCGAAGTATTTTTCTTCCGAAGGAGCCCAGTATCAGCTCTCCCTTCTTGCTTATCGTCCAGCATCAGTAACTTCTCCTAAAATGCACTTCATTGCACTTCGAATGCGAAATTTGCCTATCGCACTCTTTGGTTTTGAGACCTATCCTTAATGTGCGGACTGCGGAGTACTTAAATTCTCACCAAGGGTTTCAAGGAAATTATTTCTTCCACTTTTTTTACAGCAGTTTGACTGTGTGGATTGTTTGTCGCATAAATAATATACGCAGCAAAGGCGGCTGTATCGAGCAAACTATAGAATGCAAGAGGCAAATCGCACGTCCTACGTTTCGTAGTATACTGGCTCAGCATTTTATCTATGGTATCCACTCCACCTTTCGTGCGAATATAATAGTGAACCTCCGGTTTTTTCTTTGCCCCAAAAACTGACATACAACTATGGAAAGTTGATAATAAAAGGACAGCCTTATTGTTTAGTGACGTAGAAGCACATCGTGACATATTGGCTAAATCCAAAAAGGGTTAACAAAACTTTTCTATATTTTGAGGCCTTGAACTCATTAGGCAAGTACCTATCGTTTGGTTTTTTTTTAAAGTTCCGTCGACCGGGAGCTATATAAAGTATGTAGTTCCAAGGCCAATGGAAGAGTGGTAAAAAAGTTGTCCATCGTAATATTTCGTCAGTATTTTTGTATGGAGCAACTAGCTCTTTTACTATATCCATCCACCTTGATTTTTACCGTATAAATCGTTGCTATTAAGAGGGAAGGATGTTGCCGAATCACAAGCCACCAAAATTCCGTACTAAGTTGGCTTGGACGGCATATATTGCGGAAGAAGAACTCTGTAGAGGCTGCGGTGACGAGGGAGCTCTTGAGGATACAACCCACTTCCTACATATTTCACTGCCTAGGTCTCCAACACACCAGGGATAATTTCCTAGGGACCGCACTTCTTCAACGACCTAGACGAGCTTTCCAGCCCATCAATAGACTATACAATGAACTTCGTCAAATCAACAAAATGGTTTGTATGTAGCGGCACAGTAAGTAATTTGAATACAGGGTTATAATGGGTAAGGAACAACCTCTTTTCCTTACGGGCATCAGAATGGGTCAGTACTGTCCCTAACCTAACCTACTGGTTTGATTAGTTTTATTTTAGAACACCTTGTTAATACCGAAATAGTCACGAACTTCTTTTTACTAGATGGTCAAAATTAAAAATGTTTATAGAACTTGACTTAAGTACAAAAAAAAGTGTAGTGATACCTATCTTTATTCAGTCATGCAGGAAACATACTTATAGGTAGGTAGGTACCTAATACAATTTCGTTACCGTGAATATCACAAATGTAGGTAGGTACTCCAAATTATGGAAATGGATACAGCCAAGCCAATAACTGATCCATAGTTCTGTATAATCCATTCCAGTATTAGATAAATACATACATACATAATTAATGTCATACATCCCAATGGCTTATTTCAAAATGAATATGCTACTTCTATGAACTATATGATATATATGCTACCAATTACTAAAATGTACCCATCCCCTTGCAATTGACATGTCTTCCGTTCATCACAAAAACGACTGAGCCTGAATCCTGTCATAATTACTTTCCAATTTAGACAATCACTTCTTATAGTTTATTCATGAGATTGTCAAACAATTGCAGGATAATCGCCACCCGACTTCCATCAATAACTGAAAGTCTATGGAAGATCATAACTTTTGATCGACAGCTGCCAAGTCATAAATTTGAATATCTTGTAACAACTTTATTCCATTCTTACTCCCAGTCCCAGCAAAGACCATAGCACTAGCAGCGGCGGCACAGCTAAATATCGTCCTTTCATAGAACATCCCCCTGGAAACAAATTTCCTACTGGCATTGTTGTTTAGTGAATAAAAATGAGAAAAAAATTCTGCCCGCCTTTGAGAGCATCATCATTCGAGTTCATCGTTCGAAACCCACCAAATACGTATCAAACAATTATGTCGAGTTGTGTTCAAATTCGAATTTAAAAAAAAAAAAAAAAACATTTAAATGCTTTTCCACTCGCCCTCTTTAAAATAGCCGGAATGGGATTACTCGTATTTTTGTCGTAGTGGTATTTTCTCTTTTTTTTTGTGTTATTAAAAGCACAGCAAATTGTTTTATTCTACGTGGTTTTGTTTCTGGTTGTTTTGCAATTATTGATACGAGCTAGGGGGTTAAAATGAACGGCAACCCTGCAGTAGACGCGGCAGCGGATCTGAATGCCGGATATTTGATGTCTTTTCAATCGCATATACATATAATATAGATGCACAATCCGCGCCAAGCACAATTACATTTATGTGTGTGCACACCCTTTAACCTCAGAAGCATATTCGTCGTGTTTAACCTACTGCTATTGCATCGTTATGGTCTCGTTTTGAGAATTCCATTGTTGTTCGTTAGGTAGCTGCTCTTTAGTGGTATACTAGTACATACTTGGGTTTGCGAACCAAATTCGAGGTCGAGTTCCGCGATGATGTCTTCGCGGTTTCGAATCGAGAGTGTGTGTACTTTTAACCCCGATTGAGGCGAGGGTTGCTTAAAGTGTTAAACAATACGAAAACATTTGCTGGTACTTAATGCTAAACCGTTGCACATTTCACATACAAACACAACGCATTTGAGTTTGCGTTTGCGAGGCCACAAGGAAAATCTCTTTTATGTTGCTGAGAGCGTAAGTGTCCTCTCCAGTTCCTAATGCAGAGATATTATCTTTCCAATTAAAATAAATTTCGCGAGCCGTTTCTCAGTTGGGATGGGACTATATTCCCCACGATGACAGAATTCTCCGGTCCACAAACATTACATTATAGATCCTTTGGTTTGTTCTTACTCTTTGACGGACGGGGATTTCTTGAAAATGTCATCGCCCAATTGAGTTCCATTATAAAGTCATAATCAACACTCTAGGCTGCAGTGGCAAGTTAATATCCTTGTGTCACAATGTGTCATCTGCAAGAATTTTATTCTCAAGTTCCACCTCGTACGACGTCGAAAATCGAAAGGATTTATGCCCCCATGCCGTGGATTCACTCGCAATCGCAATACTAAGAGTAGATATATTTGCAGCGTTGTCGTCGTCTAACATCTGTCGGAAGTCGTTGACAACAAACGAGTATGTATCTCGCCTCCGTGTGATGTGCAAACAGGAAAATTACATTTTGATGGCTGCAAATTGTCATCTGATAATCCTATTGCCTCGTTCTGGTGTTCCCCTCTCCTTTGCAAGGACGTAGGTAATCATTTTTTTTGAGAAATTTTCTTAGCAGGCGTTGTCGGCGGGCCTGCTGCTGAAGATGTTATCAAATGTTAATAATGGTGCCGGAGGACATTCCATTGTCACAGACACAAGCAGAGAAGGCATTAATAAATGTGCTTCTTGTGCAATTTGATTTAAGGGTTTCAACAAGGAGGCGTGAAGCTATAATTTTTTTCTGTTCTCCAAAAAAATGTGGCACGAGTTCGAGTCCGAAAGGTGTGATTTTGTTTCTCGCGGTAACGACAGCAACAATGACAGAAGCTTTACAGAATAGATGGTGGTGAAAACAAACATATGGCGTTGCATGATGGAAGTGATACCTATGATAAACGGTTATTTTTCAAGAAACTGTAACGACGCCGATTTTGCTACGTTGGATAATGTTCTATTCGAATTGACTGTAAATAAAAGAAGATCCATGTTTTCTTAAAATTTGATGGGTTAGTCGCCCATTTCAATTTGTAATAAAGTAGATGGATTTTTCTTGGATAAGGTTGTAAGTTGCATTTTAAGGGCCGATTTTTCAATAGTCAGATAAATCGTCTGATAGCTAACTAACAGTTAAATTTATTTCACTCTTTATCTGTTAGATAACAGTTTTGAATTGTTCAATCATAAAATAAGAGCTAGGTAACTATTCGACGGTAAAGTGGGTATGAGAGAGACAGATTGATTGACCATTTGTTGCGTGTAAGCATATAAGATAGTCATGCCCACAGATTGACGTTTATCTTCGTTTGAAATCTGCATTCTCCCATTGTACCTACGAAATGGTTATTTCTCTTTCTCACTACTCTTTGTTTCCTTGTTGAATTGAAGTAATTATTTGCCAATTCTTCTCAGGCTTGCCAGATTTTTATAAGCCTATGCCGCAATTTTTATTTTATTTTTCGCAAAATTAAAAAAAAATTAATCGCAAAAACCACAAAATGCTTAGAAGGAAACAACAAAAATGTACTATATGTTAATTTAGTTTTTTGTTTTTATTTTGGTTAGGTTAGGTTAAGCTGTCAGCAGTATACCTAATCCTTAGGGCCTTATTAGGTTCCTTGTGGTGTCACATATGAATCTAGGAACTTGCTTTACCCTATACTCGTTTGAACTTGAAATTGAAGCGTAAAGGACTTCGAATCGAATGGCAGTGTTTAGTGGATTAAGTTTACGTTTTTGAGAGATCCCGTTAAGTACAGATAAATTTGAGAATTGTCTCCTTTTCGTCTGAATGCACCTTTATGTTCATATAGGTATGGATTTAATTTAACATTAGAATGGCTTTTGTTTCAATTGCGTTCATGTATAAAACACTTTCCAGTACCTATAACATTAGTTTCTGGAAGAAGAGATCAATAAATAAATAAAATAAATAGGTGGCGCAACAGGCGGGTGACACCAAAGGCCTAGCTTCTCGCAACCATTCGTTTTGTGTGAGTTTCTATTTTTGGGACGAATGGAAGGGACCTACAATTTTATGCCGAATCCGAACGGCTCAATTGAGAAGCTTTTTCATGACAGTCATACTCTCGGATGTTTGTCAGACGTTCGCGAGAGGTGGCGCAGTAGAAAAAACTTTAAGATGAAATTTGGGTTTTTCCGGGGATCGAACCTGGGATCCCTCGCACAGTAGTCCAACACACTAACCACTGCGCTACTGCGCCCACGGAAGAAGAGATTACTCTTTTTTTTTAGAATCAATTTACTTTGAGTGATCTCTTCTTTGAGTGATGTGTGGAAGAAGAGATCACTCAAAGTAAATTGATTCTAAAAAAATTTAATTCGGCAATGCATTCGATATTCTTATTGAAAATTTGAACTCAAATCAATGTAATAATGGTCTATTCAGTAATTTCAAATGGTAGGAATTTTTCTGATGTTATTCTACTTTAGGTTTTGGTTGTGATGTTTAATGAAACGAAATATCGCAAGTTTTCGCAAAACAATTGAGGTACCGCAAAATCAAATTTTATACCGCAAAATAGAAAAAAATATCGCACGTTTTGCGATATATCGCACAATCTGGCAAGCCTGAATTTCTTCTTCCTAAATAATAAAACAGTCGATACAATCGAATAGATCCATTTGCACAATATGTACAGTACCTACCCTACATATTTCCCAAAACAAAACTTTCTAAAATACCTACAATTTTCAAATTTGATCCGCTTCAAAAACGGGCAGATAAATTTATGAGACAGGATGTTATATTCTTCGAATAGCTGCTATTCGATAATGAAAAATGAGTTTATGTCTTATCTGAGTTAACCCCTATCTGATTGGCTATCTGACTATTGAAAAATCGGCCCTAAGTGCATTAAAAAAGACCACTTCCTCGCTTAAAAATGTTGTCAATATCCTTCAGTGGTTCTGTGATATATGTAGTAACTACATTGCATTCATAGGCATACAAATGCAAATAATTTTTATTCGCGGAAAATAAGAAAATAAGAAAGAGTTGGGGAAAATGTAGGCAGTAATTTATAGGAAAGGAATCCGACAAATATTTTGCATATTTTGCATACCACTATAGAGTCATTGTGGTGAATACAGGGCTAAATTGGTAGGCATCTATCTATCTAGGGGCCGTGACATTGGCCGTGTCATTTGAATTGCGCTCATCCATACCTACTGCAATGTATATCTAAGCAAATCTTGTAAGGGTTGATTGCAGGTGGTTTTCCAACTTTATTTCCACAAGTTAATCCAGAAACAGAGAACATTTTTCTGGGAACATTATTTGCTTTAAATGCACATTCGTGTGCCCTGCCCAGCTCAGTGACTATATTTAAACGGAACATTTTCTTTGTTTCGATCGGATGAAATTGTTAGAAAGTTTTAAGTTTATAGATATCGTATACCTTGCATACAAAATAAT
Organism: Cheilosia soror; assembly: GCA_949372485.1. Lineage (NCBI taxonomy): Eukaryota > Metazoa > Arthropoda > Insecta > Diptera > Syrphidae > Cheilosia > Cheilosia soror. The sequence continues at coordinate 158,500,087 of OX443561.1, forward strand.
AAATACGATCATGACGTTAACTATAGAACGACAAAAATCTAAAATGGTCAAAATCTCTAAAATAAATTTGATAAATCTCGAATGTGTCAAAATCTATTGAAAATAATACATTTTTAACAAATAGTCATACCAAAAACATAATTTCGAAACTACATATGTACATATACCTACCTAAGTATAACTACTAAACATCAGAAAATAAGTTTACTTATTATATAGATTTATGTTATATTTTTCTACATATCGGGGTAGACCCAATAAAAATACAATAATACAAAATTATTTTTGAAACTGGGGAAACTGGCAAAAATTGTTTGTCTTATACCTACCTTCCTGATTCAAAACGTGAGGTTGAAAATATTGTAAGATTATTACTATGTATGTATTTGAATTTATTTTTATCTTCTGATTTGTTCATAATTGTACTAATTTTTGTCATATTTTTTTTTAATATTCGTCTTAAAAATTTGAAATTTCGCCTGAAAATCGTCAGCATTATTTTTGACTAAAAAAAATTGAATCTTGCCAGAAAATAAATTTAAATTGGCAGCTATACCTATTTTTAACTTTCTCGTATACGTAGTATCTAAGAGAAAGATATTGTTTTCGTACAAAATTTCTGACTCGAGATTTTGATCAATTCTGATATTACGATGATAGGGAAACTCAAAAAAGTGGGTCTCGTAATTCTGTCCGTCCGTATGTCTGTCTGTCTCACCCCTGGGGAATCTAAACGCTTGGACGGATTTGTTTCAAACTTCGTATTTAGAGTTTGTAGGCTTCCCGCTCGGGACGTTTTTTTTTTATTCTAGCCCTAATATTAACGGTACCTCCTATATAAAAATTTTACGAAATATGACGAAATATGCCTAAATTTAGATTTTTTCGAAAACGGCTCTAACGATTTGAACCAAAATTGATAGTTCAGTTAAAGTAAGCATGCTTCACGTGACTGCATACCCAGTTTTTCGGTAAAAGTCCAGCAACGGCAGTTTTAAAAATTGGCTTTTTCTCGAAAACGGTAAAGACGATTTTTAAAAAAACTTATTTTTAAGGTACTATTGTCATTCTTAACTTGATAGCAAACTCAGTTTTTCCCTAAAAAGACTGCGTCCTTTGATATCCGCCCAAATCCCTAATAATAGTATTTTAAAAAACTGCTCATATCTCAAAAACGCTGTTTTCGATAATGATAAAAATGTTACTTTCAGGTAATGCTTAAATCCATAGTAGTACCACTGGCTCAGTTTTGAGCTAAACAGTTGCAAAACAGTGTTTATAAACATTTTACGAAATATTAAACAACTAAGATTTTTTCGAAAACGGCTCTAACGATTTGAACCGAAATTGATCTTTGAGTTAGTGTAGGCATGCTTAACATGACTGCCGTTTTTCGCTAAAAAGTCCAGCAACGACAGTTTTGAAAATTGCCTTTTTCTCGAAAACGGTGAAGACGATTTTTAAAAAAACTTATTTTTAAGGTACTATTATCATTCTTAACTTGATAGCAAACTCAGTTTGAGAAAAGACTGAGTCCTTTGATATCCACCCAAATCCCTAATAATAGTATTTTAAAAAACTGCTCATATCTCAGAAACACCATTTTCGATTATGATAAAAATGTTACTTTCAGGTAATGCTTAAATCCATAGTAATACCACTGGCTCAGTTTTGAGCTAAACAGTTGAAAAACAGTGTTTTTTGAACCACGAATGCGTCCTTCGCAATCGCTAAAAACTGTACTTTAAAAACTGCTCATATCTCGAAAACACCATTTTCGATTTGGATGAAAATATATCTGCTAGGTAATGTTTATATCCTGAAGAATTGTAACATTTGTCAGCAAAATTTTACAAAAAACCGCTCTAACGATTTTGATCAAAATACACATTTGAGACAACATAAGCATTCTTAACATGATCATGTACTTAGTTTTTCTCAGAAAACTCTAATATTGCCGTTTTATGAATATTTCTCCAAAATGACTACCCAAATCCCGATCTGTATTCACACACGGTATATTTTTGTAAAGTCCAAAACTTCAGTGCATAGCAATATAATTTGGAATTCATCGCCTACTTGCCTCCTTCAAGTGTCAGTTCGGGGTGAAATTTGAAAGTAATAAAGTGTTCTAGTTAATACGTAGGTTTATGTTTATGTAGTATGTATTTACGGTATTAATTACACCTTGAGTGGGTATGATTTTAAACGTAAAATTTTTCTAAAATGACTATGACATTCTGCGAGATTCGCAATAAACGAGAAAGTTACGTGCGACCCAGTCGTACACATTTTTTTTTTAATTTCGTCAAAGACAAAGGTTTAGGTTCGATTTTCGCCACATGTCAATACCTTGCGATACCCCTTCAACTAAACTGTATTATATTTTAAAGAATGAATAAATGACTGAATATTCCCTTTTACTCAAACTTATAGTAATGTTGTTAATATATAGAGTCGGAGATCACACCCCCTAATAATATTTCCTTCTTTTTTAGACGATTTTAAAATTTTTCAGTCGATTTTTATATTTTTCAGAGGATTACTATATGTTTTCAGACGTTTTAAAAATTGTTTCAGACGTTTCCAATATCTGATTTTCTGATGATTTATATTTATTTTCAGATTTCTATTAAATTTCAGACGTTTTTTCGATTTTTGCCGACGTTTTCAATTTTTTTTTCTGAAAAATACTACCTATACATATTTATTTGAAGACGAAAAAAATGTAGCCAATATAATTTCAGCTAAGACAATTTGCCTGTGCATTGCCTATCCATCACGGAAGCACTTGTACAAATTACATAGTTGTACAAAGAATTGAAATTTGGATATTTAAAAAGTGAAGTGTTTTTCTATTGTGGTACAGTACATAATTATAGTAACTTTTTAAATCGGCATTGCTAACAAGTGCCTGTAAAATTGTTAAATTGTAGTTTTGTGGTATGTCGCTGGTGGATCATTTTGACTTGGTGGTTGAAAACAACTTCGAGTTTACAATTTACATTACCTATACCCTACACTACACGCCATGGGTTAAACAAAAAGCACGTGGTCGCACCGCGTGATCTGCATATAGCAATAAACTTATGATCAACTATATTCACCCCTATTCCAGTTATGGTGTTTTTCGTAAACGACTCGTATTTAACATCGTTTTACAACGACACGAAACAGTCGTAGACAAACGCCAACGGGAATAGGGGTGACTATTTATTTATGTAATATAATAACATATTTCAAGATTTAGAGCTTAAGAATAGTAGGTTCCCAGGTGTATGATGTTGAAGTGGACCGTCCAATAACTCTCGATCCTCCGCTCGTCGCTCTTCAACTCTAAATCATCAGGGGCGATCCAATCTTTTTTTTTTTTTGTAAGGGGATTCCAAATCCTGGAGCACTCAGACGAATCTCGGTCCATTGTACTACCAAGCAGAAACCCCTTTTTTGGTGTAGTGGTGGAGAAACTCTGATATTATTCGTTTCTCTTTATGGCCGGTGGCAGAGTATTGCTGTGCCCCGCCGGGGCTCGAACCAACGCCGCTCGGGTCACAAGCAATGACTCTAACCACTACACCATGGCCACCGCGATCCAATCTAGTCTACCTATCCCGAAACTATATTACAAGCAAATAAGGCTTACTTATGTCGTTTTCGGTTGGTCGTCCAGAACCGTCCGGAAGCAATCCGAACGCTTCTGAAAGCATTCGATTGGAACTCAACTGACAGTTTTTCTACTGAAAAGAAGAGAAATTTGCTTTTGGATTTGAATTCAGAATCGCGGAGAGTTCTTCCGGACGGTTCTGGACGACCAACCGAAAACGACATTAGATTAATGCCTCAACTAATGGGATATATGTATCTATACCAAATTCCACCTGCATACATCTCGTCCTCGTATACAGACTATCGTTGAGTACAACAATTGCAATAACTCTCCTGATTCAATTCATGGCAACAATCCTAATTAGATTGCATATTGCGGAACAAAGCTATTTAACAGTAGTCCAACGCCCGACCAACGATTGTTTCGTGTGTATCCAGCCCGGGGTGCTGCGAACGTATTGTGCTGTGCATTTCAAAGCCCGACCCTGCTTCCATGTAAATTATTAAAATAAATGCAGTGTTTAAAAATTAATGTAATTACATGCCAGGTTGATTTTCGGAAAACAAATCCATCTCCAGGCGTTTTATGCGTTGGGAAAAAATCAAACCACAACAATGGCAAAAGCCGGCTAATGAAATTGGCACAAGCCACTGCAAAAAAAATAAATACCGCTAGCATTAGCATCGAGTTGCCGGCAACTTCTTGCAGTGGGTCAGTATTGTAAATCTGGCTAAGACTTTCTCCCTAGGAATTGAGAGATTGTTTGCATAGCCAACAGCGTCCCAAAGCCAATAAAAGAGGTCCATGTTAATACAACTCGACGAACAGTTATAATTTATCGCTCCCAGCAGTCGGGGGTTGTTTGGTTTCATGTAATAATTGTTTAATTACAGACATACACAAGAACCCCGCGCTACAAGCCGCACTTCCACCAACAGAACAATGCCGGCGGCATTCTCATGATTTATCAACCACCACCTTGGAAACAATTGTTTCGCAGAACGAGTAGAGCACCCCTTCTCGGGGGTGCAGTCCTTTGCGACACTCCTGGCAACATATTGACAGACAATAATTTGTCTTAATGAAATTTTAAACTAATTTATGTGATGATAGCCAAGACAATTGCCTTTCATGCGAACCATACGCTCAGCTCTTGCAATTAAAAACTTTTTTCGGCGCTGGGTGGGTGATGAAACGACGAAAGCCATAACACCTTCGACTTCGTATTGACACATTTTGCGAAGGAGGAAACCACTCTGAACGTCTGAACGTGGAGAATCCTTAGAAAGGCTTTTGTGTCTAACTAATTGAGATTTCCTTTAACAAATATGATGATGGTCTGCCAGCAAGAGTAATGTTATTGTTAGTCCTTGATGACGTCGGGCTTTCCTATTCTTTGAGTTTTCTCATTTGAATTTTCTTCGAAGAAAACGTTATTGCTCGGGGTGGGGTTTCATTGTTCGCCAGACAGCTAATATCGTTGACTCAGGGGGAGGGCGGCTGATGTAAAAGTTTAAATTTTGTTATTTTCGAAAAGATGTCCAACACGTGTCGGTGAGTTTATTATTCTGTCGAATTGGAATTCAAGGTGCTATTGTATCCATTAGAAGCGAAGACCTTTGATCACACCCAACTCCTCAGAAACGGTAAGATGGTTTCACTTGTCCTGACTATTGAAATGAAATCAAATTTACCGGAGCTACCGAATTCAAAAATGGAAAAAGTAAAGAAAAATAAAATTGTAAGAATGCTGGTGACAGGCGTGTGTGTCAGCCTGAAGAGAGATGACCGCACAATATGCCTCAAGTTCCCCTTTTATTTAATAACGCCTTCAAATCTGTACATTTATACTTAATGAGTGTTTTTGTTGTATTTTATTCACAGGTATGGTACAACGGATGTTGGCGCAATCATTTTGCAAGGCATTCGTCCACAACCATCGCAGACAATGTCCGTTCATAATGCAGAAACATCCTGTTCATCGTTCTTTTTATTTCCATCATCATCGCCTGGTTTTCCCTTATGTTGTCTGCGTCGACATCGCACTCCACACCAAGTGATATCCACTACCAGATCCGGTGTTTTGTTTGCCAGTGCGCACACGGACTCGACATGCAGATCATCTGGAAGTAAACCAAAGGGATATGTGATTATACTTTCGAAAAAAAAAGATGTATCCCCGAAGAATTGAGGTGAATCTAAGAGCTAAGATATCCGAATGAATGTAGAGCAGAGGGTAAGTTCTAAGTTGTCTTTGTATATAGAGATGCCATTCAGTCGTTGAGATTTGTATCAGAAGTAAGGAGATTGCCTTTGTGTCGCCAATTTCTTCCCACATGCTTACTAATTGACCGAGGTAATTATACTAGAACTTTATCAGAGATTTTCTTTTCAGAAACAGGAATATGGGAAAAAAATCTGGTCACCAACTTAATCAGATTTAGGTAGGTATCTATAGTACATAATAATCAGATTCTCCTTGATGTACATAATTAATAGCTGAACTTGGAGGCAGTGGCAAAATTTGCCTTAATCATTACACAAGCGGCAAAACTTATATTATACATAGTTATATTTAGTAGGCTATGCCGAATCGCGAATAGTCTCTGCTTAAGACATCGCGGTCTTTCATCGACTGCGATTCCGGACACCCCACTCCCAGTTATAGATAGTTTATAATTCGGGAGGGCCTTTATGGGGCTCTGGCACTGTGGCCTCTTTAAAAGGCGCCTATTGTATCTTCCCTAGTGAGATCCTAGCCATCTTTTCACTCCGGAGACAGTTAGGAAGACGATGATCTTCTCTGGGTTCGCCTGATGCGATTCTCCATAAATGCCAGAACCAGTCCATCTTAAAACCGTCTGGGTATACTAGACTAGGTCAAGTAGGATTGGATTCGGTCTCTATTTTTCCCTTGGAGGGATGATGATAGAGAAGTTTTTATCGAAGCCATAACGGTGGCATGTCATCTAGGAACATACTGAATGGGCTTTCAGGCACCTTAGCAAAGACAGATGACCGCCATGATAGGAATATAGGACAATATTGTTCGAATGGAACAGACGATGAATACTCAGTATTGCCTCCATTTTGAATGTGTATTTGAAAGGGGTATTAGGCCTAGGATGACATTGAGGTCGGGCTCTTAAACCAAATTTACATTAAGTATCTTAAGCTAAGAGGGGAAACATGGAGGGAGAAGCTGTGTTGAGAAAGGAAAGGGATAAAAGTTCACATTTGGTGGAATGAGTTGGAGTTGGAAAAATGCTGTAGGATTGCACTTTAAAATTGGAGGGAATTGAACTATTTTTGATTTGAGAGGGTAAAGAGTTCCACGTCAATAAGTTTTTAATTGTCCCGAAATAAGGCGGGCCTTGTGCAAAACCAAATATATTTTCATGGTGCCGTGACATCACTAAATAAGGCCCGGCGACATAAGACCAAATCTCTAAATATTGCATTATATTTTATTTTGCAAGTGACATAAAGTCAAATTCTTTCATTTGACAAAATAACGCTTTGGTTAAGTGACATTGGGCTATTTCGACTTTGTCACTTTTCACTGCATATCCAATTATGCTCATCTGATTAGTTAGAAAATAGGGACACTCCATTTATCAGTTTGAGAAGTTTAAAATTGATTTCCAAAACGAAAATAAAAAAATGGTACCAAAAAATTATATGACAACAACATAAAGAAATAATTTTTTTTTTGCTGAATTGGAGTACTTTTTCTTTTTCTAATTTATTCAAGATGATGCATATCACCCAAAACTTCACAAAGAAATCGTTATCACGATGGATTTCCTTCTCTTTTCCTAAAGCGTCTGCAATTACCTTTAAATGCACTTCTTGCCCAGTTTCAAATACATATCTGCAAGGCAAGTACTGGATGGGCTAGGTATTTTTATAATGTAGTTTTAAAGGCGCGTAAACTCGAATGCTTATCAGTGGTGCGAAAGAAGTGAAGTAAACACAATACAGGGTAACACGTGATAGTTTTCGGTGCGAATAAATTACAGTGTAAGTGTTTTTGGATTAAATATACATTTAAACAGGAAGTGAGAAAACATACTTTAAAGTGTTTGTCCTGATGCGGTCGGGAACAAAAGGAAAATGTTTTTTTTATGTGCCTATAATTGAGGGCATTAGAATATTAACCTTATTGTAATTTTTCATTAACATTTTTTTACGCTCTGTTTATTTTAGTTTTATTTTGCTGGAACCCATTTAAAAATACGTCCTTTTGTTTTTAAAATTAATAGTTTAATAGTATAGGTATGCTTGTGGTCTAACTTTGACGTAAAGTTATAGGTACGACATTTTTAGAGACCTAAACAGAATTCAGAAGACCATTTTTTTGGAAATGGAGAGCAAATCAATTTCTTATGAAATGCATTTTTCTAAGTATTGCTTTTTCGATAAGTCTGCCAATATACAGTGAGCGTCAAAAGTGAGTAAGCACCGATATGCTTCTTTTAGTTTTCTTTGGGATCTGAAAACAGGTCTAAAAAACCAACAATCTGTACAAAGTTCTGTTACAAAATAACAATAATTAAAAATATTTTATGTCGACAGCAAAAAATACTTTATAAATATTTAAACAAAAATTTATCAAAATTCCAAAGCCAAATGAAAAGCGCATTGGTGTTCCCTCACTTTTGACGCTCACTGTAACTAAAACGATGGCAGCAGAATATAAATGGTCTTATTGGTATTTTAATTAACTTAAGGGCTGTTTTACGAAACCGAGGAGTAACTCATAAGTTTCTGACTCCATTTCAAATCATTTGTGAATTTAAAAGATCTTTTTCAGCAAAGAACATGGAGAAAGTAATTGCGAGTTAACTGCAAATTTAGAGCTTTCCGACGTTGAAATACAGTTTGAATCACCAAAAATAAGAAGGACAAAGAAGCGCTTTCAAAACTGAATCAGACTATAAAACTGCTGATTTCGGATTTTGCATGCTACATAAAAAAAACGTCAAAAACGCAAGTGTGAGTTGGAATTAAGTCAGCATTTATTTTGGCTCATCTGAACAGGTTCAAAAATTTAAAATAAAAAAAATATATATATAAGTACTAACTCACATCTTTGATGGTTATTTTTAACATGTAGCTACATATTTAAGTATAATTTAGAATGTAGTACTATCTCCTTTGTTCAATATAACTTCATAGATACGATTTGGAAAATACTTATAATATTTTTCAATAAATCCAAGTGAAATTGTTGATCCGGATTTTTTAATGGCGCAAATTAGGCTTGCAGGATTATCAAATTGTCCCCTGTCCTCATATCCTTTTTTTTGGACAATAGACCCCAAACGTTTTCAATAATATTTATGTCCGGGGAGTATGGCAACCACTCGAGCAATTTCACATGACCGTTTATGTTTATCCGGTGTTTAACAACACTCCAGTAGGTATGAATGGGGCCGTTGTCAATAGAATCCTTTCAAAAATATTCAAAAAATTTGGATAAGCATTTTCTAGTAGAGTTTTGTATACATTCGCGTTAATTTTCGATGCAACAAATTGCAGCTCACAAAGTCACAAGTCCCATAATATGATAATATGAACATCGTAATGCCCCTGATGCACAGGTGTGGTGACTACCTAAAACACATTCATCCTTTCGCAGGTCGTGAATGTAATAGTCTTAGCCAACCGGTTCATCCACGTTGAACTTCTTTTCATTGGAAAACACGACAATCTGCCACTCCTTGTTCCACGTCATATGCTCTCGGGCAAACTGAAGTCGTGCAGCTTTGCGCACATTATTGAGATGTGTTCTTTTTTTACGATCAGTCTCTTCAAATGCTTGGCACTCCGAGTAATGCGTTTTTCAGATGACAGACTTGCATTAGCACCGCATTCTTCCTTGATTCTAGCAGCAGAACGTTGGGAATTTGAAGCAGTTCAGATGATAAGTCTTCTGGCTGTTGATGTTGTCGCATATTGAGCCCCTCCTTTCATATTGATATTATAGCTTAATTCATTCTGAATAAAATTACTAATAACATGTTGACTTCGGCAAATCTTCTAAGGCATTTGGCCCGGCTTTAAACCACATTTGAAGTATCCCTTTATTTGGCCTTTTTCAAAGTCGCTTAATTGTTTTCCACGGCCAATTTTAGAAAAAAACGGCTGTAATTACTTTCAATTTAAAAAAGCAAAATAATTGACGTCGTTACATAATCATTGCAGATCGCAATCTAGAGTCATTGCCCTTGAACCTATTCTGATGAGCCAAAATAAATGGGATTTTTTGACATGTTTTTCCAAAAATAAAATTAAAAATATTAATACGTATGTTATAGACCGCAAACTTTCGTGTTTCATTAACAATTGATTATTCTATACAAAAAAATGGATTTCATTAAAATCGGCAGGTTGGTTAGAGAGATATCGTTATTTTACCTCCTCTTTTCTCTCTCTCACTACAAGACTTCTTATATCCGTCTATTTCTCATGTCTGGAATGCTTTCTGATAAGGAAATTTTCGAGAGTGTCCCTACTCATGTTGATCGAGCAAGTACCAATTGCAGGGATGAAAATTAAAATGTTATGTTTAACATTGCCCATCAGTAATCTTATACAATAGGCAAACTATAGGTATACTTAAACTATACTCTATATACGACCTAATACCACTGTCATAATTATGGATACATGCATTTTATTTCGGATGGATGCAGTATCAAGTGTTGGTTATGGTTATGGTATTAGAACAATGTAGTTTTTTATCGGGCTTATTTGAAGATACATCTTTCCATTACCCATTAGGCTTTAGGCATTACCTTGAAATGCTGAGATAGGTTAGGTTGAATTTGTATTTGCATTCCTTCGAACTAAATTGTATGTCAAGAAATAAATCAAGAAGTATCATTTGTGGAGTTTCCAAATGACATTTCTAAATAACAATCAGTTTTGTACTGGAAAATCGTACACGCTAGCCTAAATCTCATTTTGTGGTGTCTGTTGATGAACCCCCCGAAATGCTTATCTGAAGTATGCTCTACATTATCTGAAATATCAATACTCCATATATACTTGAAAACGACGTTAATAATATTTACTATTGGTTCACGGTACACCACACGTACCACATCGAGCTGTCACAGAAATAACAAGCATCTTCGGTACGTGACTTATTCGAGTATTGGGTATTAATAAAAGCGTGCAATTCTCTGGCAGACCTGACAGATGAACGCTATAGCTACAAAAAAGTCCTTTGATGTTATCAATTCATTACACCAGCAAACTTATCGCATCGTAACATTCACACTACTTGTTGATGCTGTCTGCCTTGCATTCGACCCTTCACTGAGGCCAGTGAAATTGTATATCTCTTGCGTTGAAAATTTTAAGAAGCGCATGCCACTGCACAAATGTTTATGTTTCTGGTCTGATCTTCGCTGATAATCTGCCTTTTACTGACAGCGAAATGAATAAAAGATGATCTTCGTATCAAATTCGAATATTTTTCGAACGTGACTTCCAAGCGGAATCACTAGGAGCGCCCCTTTTCGGACAAACACAATATAGACTCGTTCGATTGCTAATTTAAGCATCATTAAATAAAGTGAAATTGAAACTGATATCTTCCTCAAGTAATTAAGTATTCAATGCTGAAAATAAAATATAGCACATTTGCTGCAGTCGCAGACGGTGCGTGTTGGAGTGTTGGACCTAATGCACAACAATTTCTGAAGGGATTTTGTTGTGATTGTCTGGCGTATGCATGAAAGTGTGTTGGAGTGTTGTCCAAATGTTATAGAGAATAAAAGTCATAGTTTTAGTCGTACCTACATTACATCTGCGAGGAAGCTGGAATATTTTCCCATGTACCTACCGTACTGATACCGAAAAAGCGAACAAATTTGATTGAGGATAACAATTAGTGCCGGTGTAATGTAATACTAATAACATAATTGAAACGTTATCGGCCGAATAATGGGCTCCCTGAAATTACGCCAAAAGAAATTACGCCAAAAAGTGTTTTGGAAAAAAGACCAAAATAATTGCGGCGTAATGGTTTTGGCAAAAACGCCAAAAAATGAAAACGAAAATTCACCAGAATGCCAGGAAATTACGCCATATTTTTGGAAAAATAGCCAAAAAGTAAAATGGAAATTACGCCACAAAAAGTTTTTTTTTTGGCATAATTTCCAAGTTTAGTTTGGAAATAAAACCAAAACACAATTTTTTTTTTGGCTTAGATAATTTCCAAATTTAATATGGAAATTAGCTCCAAAATTCGTTGTAGAATAAATTACCCGCTCCGATAGAGTTGTTTAGAGATAAAACTAATGATGCGGGAGGGGGGGGGGGGGCGGGAGCGCGCGCGGCCCGTCGCGCCGCTCGCGTAGCCGCCAACCGGCCGGCGCGCGGTCGCGGGCAACGCGCGGTCGCGCCCCTTTTTTGGACAATTTATATTTCATTTATATTTCAGAGTTTAGCCAGCTAACACATTTAAAACAAACCAATTATAATAACTTTTTTTTATTTAGAGTCATGAATGTAATTTATATGTACATATCACTGTATTAGACGTACACCTGAAGAGTATCGGCGACAATTTCCCGACAGCACGGACATTTATAATTGTCTTCTCCATCAGCCACTGACTGGGCTTGTAATTTGATGTTGCACTCTGAACATACCTTTATATGTTTGCATGGCAACATTATAATGTTTGGGTGTAGCACTTGGCAAACTACACATAAAACAACGGTTTCCAACTCTGCGCTTTTCGTCTGGTTTCCTACTTCGTCATCGTCATTATCATCCGAAAAATCTTCACTTTTGTACTGATCACGCGTGATCACACGTGCTTCAAAAATGCTCTTGAAACTAGGTAAAAGCATGTAATGTTATGTTATTTTGCGAAAAAACAACCATACATAGAGGGAGTCAAAGAATGCAACCTTTTGGCGCTTTTTTCTTTTCTATTAAAAAAAACAACAACTTTTTGGGCGTTTTTTCCTTTTCAATTTTGGAAAAAATACCAAAAAGTTTTTTGGTGTTTTTTCCAAAAATGTTTTTTTGGCGTTTTCTCAATTTTCTTAAATGGAAAAAAGCCCAAAAGAGTTTTGGAAAAAATGCCAAAATTAGCGGCACTTGTGTCAAAATATTTGGGCGATTTTTCCTAGGAAAAAATGCCACAAATTTGTATGGATGTTTTTGGGCTTTTTTTCCATTTTATTTTTTTGGCGTAATTTCTTTTGGCGTAATTTCTTTTGGCGTAATTTCAGGGAGCCCGAATAATGGATTAAATCTGAAGAAAGCCATTGACGAGTTCAAAGTTCAACCGATTGTCATTCGAAAGACACCAAAGTTTCCCACACGGGAACGTCACATGGCGATTCGAAGGAAGAAGTCCACAAATATACTGCGGTGCATGTGTTGGCCAAAGTCATTCTGTGATAGCCAGTGTTCTACGACACCCGGAGGCCCAGGTATTAGCTTCAATAAGGGCCGAGGCCTGTCTATTACATACATTTCATACATACACTGGTCGGCATAAGTATTTTGACAAAACTAAAGTTAATAATTCTACTCATAATTTAAACAACCAGCCGTAAGCCTTGTAGCTAGTGCTGTTAGTTTTAAGATTAACCTGTACATTTATGTTTGTTGGTTAATAAATAATAATAATAATTTGAACTTACTTCTTATAAAGTAAGACAGACCGACAGAGAGACGAACAGGGCTAAATCGATTCAGAAAGTGATCGTGCTTCAGAATATACACTGCTGTACAAAATAATAGGTGTGTGGGAACATATTTTTTTAAAAAACTCAATTTTTTCAATTTGTTTTTTTTGTTTTTACAATTATATTAATAAAATTTACATTATTTAAGATCTATGGAATATATTTATCGGTTAATTTTTTGAATAATTAAAAAAAAATAACAAAAACTTTTGGAATTCTGTTTTTCCGCTTGGACAAAAAAATAGGTGTGTTCCTGAATAATCATTAATTATAGATTTTATTAATATTTTTTTGGGTTTTTTTTTTAACTTAGGTACTCTAGTAACCTGAGTATCCTCCATTATTTTTAAAAACTTTTTGGAGTCGACGTGGCATTGATCCTACCAATTTCGGGAGGAATGGAATGCCATTTCTTTTGCACTCCTTCCCATAGTTGATTCCCATTTGTGAAGAACTGACCCCTTAATTTTCTTTTCTGTTCATCCCATAAGTTCGCAATGGGATTGAGATCTGGAGATTGACTTGGCAGTGCAACTACAGAGAAGTTTTGATCCCGAAACCAATCTTTCACAATATCGGCCGTATGTTTTGGATCTTTGTACTGTTGGAAATGCCATCGGCGGGGCATGTTTTCCTCGGAAAATGGAAGCATGGAATTTTCCCAGATGTTCCTATATCTATATTTTGTCATGATGTTATTGACACGAAATATAGGACCGACACCATACCAGGAAAAAAAACCCCATACCATTATATTTCCTCCACCATATTTAACAGTCTTCAGTGTATCTGTATAGTATTTCCTTTTGGTCGCCTTACGTTACACCCACAATCCGAGGAGAACAAATTTATTTTTGTTTCGTCACTCCACAGAATATTCTGCAATTTTTTAACTCCTTCAGGTCCGTTCCAACTTCTATGGCTTAAAGCAAATTCTTTTCGGTACCTTACGTTCCTAGCTCTTAGGAGTGGAACTTTTCTGGCTACTCTTCCTGGGAGATTGAACTTCTGTAGTCTCCTGCGGATTAAGCGTGCACTGATTCCATCCCCAATTTGTGCGCCTATAGTCCGTGACGAAACAAACGGATTTAACTTCGCTAGAAGTAAAATGCGGCGGTCAGTAGTAACTGTGTTTTTTTTGTCCTCTTTTATCATTTTCTATCTCTAATGTTGGCTTAAGACCATTGGTTACGAAGTTCTGTGACCTTCCTAGGGCATCTACTATTAATTGAAAGGTTTTACCCTCACCCTTTAACCGCTGAACTAGGTGCCGCAGAGCAGTGGACTTTTCGACCCATATTAAAATAAAAAAACTTAAACAAGAATATTGTGATAAAGTGATTAAAAAACAAACTCATCTTTGAATTTAAGCACTTTTTAAAAACACTTTTGAAACAAATCGACAGATTTAAACAATTTTATTAAGCACACCTATTTTTATACCCAACTTTTAAAACGTACAAAATGGTATTTCAACTAAAATTAATAAAATACTTAACAGTACATTTATGCAATAACCTTGACGTCATACTAACCAAACTAAGCATTTCTTAATAAAAATATATTTTGTTGCAAGTCTTGTTGGCAAAACAACTGTTATTTAGCAGCAAGAACAAATTAACTAGCAACAAAGCTCCTCACACCTATTTTTTTTGACTAGCAGTGTTTATACTTTATGGGGTCTCTGGTGACTCCTTGTTGGTGTTACAAATGTAATGGCAAAATGAATAGGTATGTATAGTCTCCTGTGTAGGGTATAGTTAAAATATGTTTCTTACCAAACTTGTGTCCCCTTAAGGGGACTGTGCTTCGAGATATTCCAGAAAACGTGGAATCTATATATATAAAAATTGAGCCCTAAAATGTTTGTCGTCGATTCACGCCTAAACGCATTTACCGATTTTAACCAAATTTTCACACTTCTTTGGAATTGGTCCATAAACGATTTCTGTGAAGTTTGGTCAAAATTGGACAAAGGGGCGTGGCAAATTGGTCAAATTTGGTCAAAGGGGAGCGGCACTTCACATACAAAAAAATATTCAAAATCTTATACCTCCTATATAAAAAACATCTTCTATGGAGTGAAACACGATGACATTATATCTCCGTAACCGCTGGGCCGATTTTCTTTATTCTTTTTTTTTTGTTTTGTTCGTATTGCTGTGTTTCAGGTTTAGATAGAAATAAAATTACACCAATTCGATTTATTATCATTTCTCGCATTTTACGAAAGAACATTATTATCTATGACCTAAGCAATATAATTCCTGTGCACGGGCAAAGCCGGGCGAGTACAGCTTTTCGATAGTCTTGGAATTGGAAGCCAAAGTTTTTAAAATTTGTAACATTGATATAAATAATGAAAGTCAATAATATTGTCTAGGCAATAAAATTTCTGAAAAAAATAAAAAATGTTGTGTAAGAACCATAGAGCATTACAATAAAAACAGTTTTTCTATCTATCTATTTTGCACTACGAAGTGTGCACGGGCTACGCTAGTAACGTATGAAAACGCACATTCGCATCAATCGCTTAGCTATATAGAATCAGTCATCATCAGCTCAGACGCGTTTGTTGCATGAACCTGGCGTTCGAGTTCTCCTCTCTGTCATGAATACAGTGAGCGTCAAAATTAAGTACATAAGAGCTTGTTTTTGGAGTTTTTTTTTTAAATACTGTAGATAAACTCTGAACAAACCGACCCTAGGTCTTTGTTGTATATAACAAGAGGTTTGTTCATCTTACGTATCCCATAGCCATAGCCGTGACGTGGTCTAAAGAAACACATCAGTTTATATTATCGTTGCGGGTTACGTAACCAAGCCTACGTTAACAGTTACATTTTTTTAAAGTTAAAGAGTTTATTGCGAAAAGGTACTACACTCGCAGAGAATTTGCAACACAATAATAAAAAAATGTGAATATTTCAGATGCACCTATACGAACGCGAGCAATAATTCTACTTTGAGATAATTGGACGAGAAATAATGTAGCGATTTTCTGTATTTCTTTTCCGTGTCCTTTATAACGTTTCCTTTATAATACATGCACAGGCGAACTTCCAACAGCAGAAGAAAAGAATAAAGAAAAATTATTCAACCCTTCGTGAAAGCGAACTTCTCTTCTGGAATAATCGCACAACGTCGTAATATCCTTATCAACGAAGTCACTCGGAAATTTCTATTTGCTGGAGAGACCTTTGCAAAGCGCGTCTCGCAGTAACAAACACTATAGAGGAACGTTAAATGCTTCAAAGGTTCTTACTCATTTTCTGTGATTTGTAACATTCCCTTGAATCCAAGAAATCTCTGAGTCTGAACTCTGACCAAAGTGACATTCAATCGGAACTGCAATAAAAACGAGAAAACATCACTTCCACCCCGCTGATTGTTTTTCACTTATGCTCGTACACCCCCAGGAGCAGAATACATAATAGCCAATATCACGGCCACGGGCAAGTTATGATGCCGTACCACAGCACACCACACATACCGCTGGCTATGCTGGCAGGGGTCAAGTACGCACTCCTGGAATTGATGGCTCGTTTATGATTTATTGACATCCTTTGTGCTCGATGTCCTCTAAGGTAATCATATTTGGAAATCAGCTCAATATGGATATCATTACCGTTTTTCACCCCCAATTTGGGAATTTTATCCATGATGTAACAATAATGTAATATCCTTGTTATTTTGCTGCTGCACTAAGGGTGGTGTAGCTCAATCGTGTTTAATCGCTGCGAGCATATCGAGGGTGGTTTTACAGTAATATTTGAACGGCACTTGAATCAATTTGCCTATTTTATGGAACTGTCAGTGAATGATGGTTTTCCGCAGTTTTTAATTGTATACAAACTAAACGCTTACAGCTCATCCCGACATTCGATCCCATGGACATCATTGACACTTTCTGATAATTAATAACGATAAAAAATTATATTAGTCCTCGTTAAATGTTTTTCGAAAAGAGTAACGCTGATCACAAGGTGCCGATGCCGAATTATCCTATAATTTTGAATAGACAAAGATAAGTCTCAAGTTTCTCTGACCAAGCCACTTGATGTGGCGTGAAATTTTAAGTAAGCGGACTCCTTTGATTCGATACACTCGTCGCGTCGCGGCCCATGGGAAACGAACGCGATGAGTGCGTGTGATATAAATATCTAGAGCGGATAAGTACCCTCTCCCATGCACGTTATGTCATAATCTCGAGTTGAATTTGGTTTAACTATCGCTCGATAAAATTGAAATCACTGTAATGGCCCTATGATGGAGGCAGTTATTAGCCCTATGGCTGGAGCAATAAATATCTGCTATGACAACAAAAACACTGAAGCCTTATCAGGGTTTCCGTTCGTGACGGTTTTTCACATAGCGAAAAACATGCAAAGACAAGGCGTCTTTCTTTCGCCGTTACTACGATGAAGAAAGTCCCCTGTCCGTGTCCATTCCAATGTAGGTGACTTGAGTAGTTGTGTCCTTTAATGTCCTCGAACGGAGAGGGAAGGAGGGCACTCGGCGCATTTGGAAAAATACGAGGACATCTACGATGAACAAACGGTGGTCAAGTATCACGCAACCCATCATCCGGACGACACGAACGAACTACACGATTGGGGCCACTTTGACGGACAACGATTCCAAAGTCGGCGTGTGGTGTAGAAGTCGCTCTATCGTGTCTTCGCCATTGGGGTACCACAAAAAAGGGGATTAGAGAAATTGTTCATTATTCATAAATATGGAAATGAGCTGAGCCGCCATATCACTAGACATAAATCGTTCATTCCATTCACAAGGATAGTTGGTGGGCGTTTCGAAGTTGGCCCTTGAGTATAAATTGCTAACGCGGAGCAAAAAACGTATAAAAATCACGATGGAAGATATCTGAAACGAATGACGAGTAACGAGCAATTTATATGCAAGGAGTCTAATGACCGAATGAGTTGTCCTTTTTTCGGTGTCCTGTGGATTGAAACAATCACGTTGGCAGACAACTTATGCAAATTTTCGAATGCATGTATTCATTCAGCGAAGGACTTCTTTTGGCTGGACACCTGAATCGAGTATAATGTACATATAGTCCATATAGGAGTTAGACGCGACTCTGTGAACAGATAGTTGGCTGTCTACATTCAGGAAGTCAATGGTAATTAAATAGCCAGAGCAGCAAACTGGAAAAGCCTGGGCGGAAATGCGTGCTTTCGATTCGTATTGCAGTTAGGCATGTAATCTTTATTGATGTGTATATAGCAGTTATGCGGGTTTTTTTTTTTTTAAGAAACGAAAATATGCCTGGGTAGGGATCGACAAAGTTATCTAAAGAACTTTGATGTTTCATAAGTTATAAACTTTAAATTTGTGTGTGCAATATTCATCGCTGCTCTGATGTATTGCTAAAGTGATTCAGGCATAGCGAAAGGGTAATTTGGATGTCTTCATCCAAGACAGCAAAAATCTGCAACAATAAAAACAAAATTAAACAAGTAAAAGTGTTATCATCGGCTTGGCCGATGCATGCTTTGATACCCTCCACTGTATGTACTGTATGGGTACACGCCGTGTGTCTAATATTGGTTTTGTATGGGAAGTACCAGAACTACTTGACCGACATAGACAATTTTTAATAACAACTTAACAAGTCTAAAACCAAGTCTTCTTACAAAATTTCATTCACCTAAGTCGATTCGTTTGGACGCTATCGTGCTTTCAACAGACAGAGAGATATATGCGTCAAATATTGGTTTTGTATGGGAAGTACCAGAACTCCTTGACCGACATAGCCCATTTTCAATACCAACCTGACGACGATAAAAAGAAGTTCTCTCACAAAATTGCATTCGCCTATGTCGATTCGTTTGGACGCTATCGTGTTTTCAACAGACAGACGGACAGACAGACAGACGGACATGGCTAAATCGATTCAGAATGTGATCCTGATTCAGAATATATGTACTTTATAGGGTCTCCGGTGAATCCTTCTTGGCGTTACAAACGTAATGATGACAAAGTGAATATACCTTCCTGTGGAGGGTATAAAAAAATAACCATGTGTATCTCAGTTTCGTTCGATTATCAATGCAAATTCATCTGGTACATTGTGCAGTACATAGGTACAGAAAATCAGAGTAATCGATGTAATGAAGAATTTGCGACTCCTACTAAAGAGGGACAAAGACACTGAAACAACTTCTTGGAGCCCTTAGTCCTTCAGGGGAAATTCCTAAAGTGGTGGAGAAATTCTGATATTATTCGTTTCTCGAATCATTCTTTTCATCGAACCATGACTTCGATTTCACGATAAAGAAATAAAACAATTTTCTTTCAATCATCGATGTCATGATTTAAATTAATAGGATCATAAGTCATAATCCTTCAACTTCGTTGCATCCCTACTGACATATTCACTCACACGCGGAGTGAACTTATGAAAAGTATTTGCAGGCTTTTCTGTCTGGGATCACTTTATCACTGATACACCCTGTACCTATCTCAGCGGCATCAAGTGTCATACTGACATTGGCAGGCAGATGGCAAGTCCAACCTATGTATACATTATAATCAGTATTTGCGTGAAGTATTAATTTAGTATTAAGTATTTATAAAATATTATTAAATAAAACACAAATTGGATTATAATAATCACTGAGGCCAATAAAATGCTAGTGACACATAATCATTATAATGTTGGTGTGATCCAGGAGCTTTTGGCCTTGCCGCCATGCCGCCGGCATCTCTTATTCGCGATAGTGTTGTACATCTTTCTTAACGAAAAAGTGCGACTGAACATGACAGCACCAACTGAGCTGTTCCTTGTTTCATTTTCTTTAGGATTGGTTCATTGACGTGATGTCCATGTCACAATAATGAACATCTATACCTACTCCAGAAACACTTTAAAGGCCAATCCTAAAAGACCTAAAGTCCGTCTCATATTTACATAACTCAGTACGTAGTAAACTTATTTACCTGACACACTCGTAGATATATACTTCTCCTAGCTATGGGTACATTTTACATTGTTGTGATCGAATAAATAAACAATATTGTCTCGTTGTAATAACCTTTTTCTCTGGAAATTACTTCGTTTCACTACAGCGATTCTCTCGCAGTAGAGCGTGCGTTTTCTTTTTATCGATTTTCGATTTTACAGCATGCAGGTCTCCTCCGATAGAATAAGTTAGGTGCAGTCTGCAGTCCATTAAATACAATTCGATGCAGAACTAAATTACTCATATATTGTGGAGCAACTCTCCGAACGTATAGTCGTATTCTATTGGAGCATCCGTACCGTATTCGCATCATAAAACACTCAATATGAGAAGCGTTTCTTTGCGTTGTGCTCGTTAAATTACCATAACGAATCCGCACAGCTCCATACAACTCTAGCACGGATGCTGAATTTTGTGCGCTCGACTTTATGTCTTTATTAAATTAGACTTGGTGACGAGAGCTCGTCTTTGGACTGACACTCAGCCATAACCTACGCCAACAAAAGGGTTGCCACAGCGGCCATCCGCATCCTACATAGGTCTACCACCTCATAAAATACTTTAGTGATCTGAATACAAGTATCCGGTTGCAGTATGAGCATTTGTCACTGCCGATTGTGCTCCTCGCCATTGCCGAAAACTCATACAAGAAGTCACGTTCTGTCGATTGCCATCAAGATGAATGAGTGTACTCAGCAGACAGGTTGCCTTTTGGCAAGTCATCTTCAGGGCGACGACACGTATCCCATGTTGACCATGACTTGAGCAGATATCATGTCATATATAGTCAGTGGTTGCTAGTAGTAATTAAGGCCACAGAGTAATTGGACACGTGGCGCGTGGTCGATTCAAATATGAGTTCACCATCGGGAAGAGAATATGTAATTTCATGCAAATGTAAACATGCTACCACAATGAAAACCAGGGTCATTTCGTTATTAGACTTAGAATATCCGTAGGACACCTCCGTGTTGCGGTCGTTGGCGGCGACGAGCGGGTCTCTTCAACTTCCGAAATTATGGTCTTATCTAGCTTCCTGTCGTGACACAATTCTCTGTCCCGCTGTATTTGACTTATGAGAGTGCTGATAAATGCGACCGTGCTTCGTGGCCAAGTCGCGGCTCCTAATGAAATTCAAAATTGAGTGCGCATACACACTCCAAACTCAAATGGAACACGCGACTTTGATTTCACCTCATTACCTCCTTCGCAGACATTGCCTTTTGAATGATTTCTTGGCTCTTGCCAAGAAACTGGTCAGGATAACAATCTTTATGACAGAAAATGAGGATTAATAACAGTTAGTCAGGTGGACGTCAGATTTCAGTGCACTCGCTCCACTGTTTTCCCATAATTTTGCTCGGTGGGGGTGGAGCCCTTCCAACAACCCGTGTTCTCTTAACGACCACGGGCATTAGAAGCGCGGGCATTCCTTGAATATAGATTGACTAATTACACTCTCCTACGATTTTTGGGTCAAGCGAGAAGCTTTAGGTGCCGACGAGAGATCTACCCAGATAGCATCTAAGAGGGAGAGTGGATTATTATTTATGTCTCTGACAGATTGCTGGGAATTGCTCTGACCCTATTGCGGACAATGGCCGCCCATCCCATGTCCAATTGCTGTGACATTAATTCGGTGTGATCGGGAAACCGATTCGGTTTTTATTTGGCCCTTCGCAGGACTCGCGCGTGGTGAGCAATGTGCACAACAAGCACACGAAAGTTGTCTCGTCCATAAATCAAGAAAGTAACTTTTGCGCAATATGGCGGCGGATTTGTAAACGGCTTTTCCCTGTTCCTGGTTTTGGGGGGTAGGCGGGAGATGTTTTATTATTTCTCATTTCGAAGCGAAGCCATGGGATAAAGAGACATGTTTATGGTTTTGTTTATGGGTTCACATTATTGCTGATGGGGAGCTGGGAATCTGGAGCTGGACTGTTTGGAAGCGCCACCCACACCGTTAATCGAGAATTATTGCGATTGTCGTTGAACATTTTTATTTGTAATTGCTACCTGGGTTACAATTTCATTGCGCATAATTCATTCTCAAAGTGACAGTCTTCAAATTCAGACTTCCCACAAGCAGTTATCGTGCCCTCGCATACGAATAATATCCTTGAAATTAGGAAATCCTTAAAAACAGATGTTACGCCCCTCCCCTTCGCTGCATATGGATTCTTGCTACTTTTTCGGATATCCTTACAAGGATTTTCCTATACCACAGTGGTGGTGTTTATAGCTATTGGTCTGCATCTTGCCGCCGCCCGTTTCATGGGCACTTTAAACGATGTGGAAAATTATGATTTACGAGTCCACCGATTTTCATGTTCACGTTCAGCGTTTTCTTGTGGTGGCTTCATAATCAATTTCAAACAACGTCGACCGATGCCAAAGTATATGCTAGATCTTCCTTAAATCAATGATAAAGTCGTTAAACAATTTTCCAAGTTTCCGGACGATTTACTTGCTGGTTCAATTACATGTTTCACAAGGGTTGTGGGAAGTGTTGTGCTCTGCCTATGGACGTTGGCTGGATAGTTGGGACGAGCAAGTAGGATACAAGGATGTTTGAATATAATTTGGTAAATGAATAAGCGGCGAGTGTGAATGCAGGATTGAACAATTACCGACTTTCAGCCTAAGCAGATGCATGTTCGTACAATGTACGACAAAAAAAACAAACATTCATCGCACTACCCCGCTATTCAGTTAGATGTTAGAGGGATAGTAAGTGCTAGCAAACAAAAGGATTTATGTTCCTCGTGTGCTGTATTCAATTTCCGTTCACCTTTCATCACGCCTTCTTCAGCGAGAGAGAGAGGTTTTTTTAACGTAATTATAAATTATAATAACGTGATAAAGTAATAGTAAAATCATTTTTAAACCATAAGCATTTAAATATAAGGACACGCCCAAGTTTGACAAATAAGGCTAAAATTGTTTGCATTTTCCAATTTTTGATTTAACAGTGTAAGCGATTCCATACATTTTTTTATTATACTCTCTGTTGTTCGTCACTTGGTCAAGCATTCGGAGAGATGATATTGGTTTTGATAGATAGCATTATGCAGGAAAGAAGTCTGACGAATTTACAGTTTCTTCAATCAATTGGTCTTCAGTGGCATTCTGCACGTGCGTCGCCTTCTAAGTGGTAGTCTCTACAATCACTTTCAAATTCCGACGTCGAAATTTCTTCATTTTGAGCCAATAAAATTCGACACTCTTCAGTTTCAGTTTGCCAAAAAATGGTATTTGTAAATAATATAATAACAAACTGTATCTTTAAAATATATAATATCTCACACAAGTTTCGTAAAAGATAATTACAGCAGATAATTGTTTATTTTACACTATAGTAGATTAATTCTATAGAAAAGCTTTGGTGGCTTTGATCCATGATGGTTTGGATTAACGGAATAACGTTTGGGAGCATAAACATAACAATAATACAATGATCATCTGTCGTTAACTCCGGAGGAGGTTTATCCAATAGAAGAAGAGCCTTTCTGCACTGGCAGATTCTGATTTTTTTTATAAATGACGTAACCTAAAAAACAGACAATAGTAATCTATAGGTGGCTTTTTTAGTCACACATACTTGTGTCGCAAATGATTCATGAAACTAATCTTTGAATATGACGTCATCCAGGATGTTTTTGAACTCTTTTAGGACAGTTAAATTTTTTAAATGAACATGAGATTTTAGCTTTTTCGATAAATAATTACTTTAACTAGTGCAAACCAGTTGCATTCTTACAAGCAAAAACTGAGCAGACAAGACAATCAAGACATACATTAATGCAAGGGACAACTAGGAGCAAGAAAAACTTAACAATACGAAATGATTTACCAATTACAATAAATTTTAAATTCCATCTTACTCGAATCTTACGAATCTTTTAGAGTGTGCATGATTTGTTCACGCTAACGAGAGTCTACTGTATACGTCTCCTACGTTACTACCGTTCCATGCAAGTTCCGAATGCCAGCTGAGTTAGTTAAAACAGTCAACGCGATATGGTGTAAACTATTTAAACTAAAATTATTTTTGCTCCTAACCGCTGAATCAAAGATAATGCCTATAAACCTTCTCTAAACTTTGTCTTAGAAGTGCTTTGGCGAAATGGTTCCCTTGTGTGAATTGGAAACTAACTATGTAGTTTTAAGGGATTTAGCCTTGCGAACAAGCCCATTAAAAAACTTTCGAAGTAGTTAAGGGATTAAGCTTAAGGTGCAGCTTGGCTCTCACAAAAAATGCAAATGTTATTTTCGCTTCAGTAATTTTTCACAATATAGGACATGCACAGCGCATGACCTTAAGCACTGCATACAGTCGTCGGCATAATTATTTAGACAAAAGTAAACTTAATTCTACTCATAAATAAAAAAATAAATTTTATAAATTTTGGCATCAATGGAAATGTCATCTAAATTCCTTTCCTTAACACATTAAGTACTTTTATAAAAGTCTTTTTGACTTTTTTCTCGATCTAAAAAAAAAAAAAAATGTTTTGATTCAAAAAGTTTCTTCAAATAATTCTAATAGTGACTGCAAAACAAACAATTCGCTAATATTTTTTATGATTTTTTGAATGGGATGATCTCAGAAAAATTTTGTATGAAAAGGAGGAAAAAGTGGCTAAATAGTCATTTTTAGCAATTTTCAAAAAATCATGAAAATCATTTGCTGTCACTATTAGAATTGATTGGAGAAACTTTTTGCGTCAAAAAATTGTTTTTTTTTTTTTAGACCGAGGTGTCTTTTTGTGGGCACAGTGGTTAGTGTGTTGGACTGCTGTGCGAGGGATCCCAGGTTCGATCCCCGAAAAAACACAAATCACAAACATCCGAGAGTATGACTGTCTTGAAAAAAGCTTCTCAATTCAGCCGTTCGGACTCGGCATAAAATTGTAGGTCCCTTCCATTCGTCCCAAAAATAGAAACTCACACAAAACGAATGGTTGCGGGAAGCTAGGCCTAGGGTGAATATACACACCTGTTTCGCCACGTATTTATTTTTTTTTTCTATTGATGCCAAAATTTACATGAAGTTAGTTCAAATTTATGGGTAGAATTAACTTTACTTTTGTCTAAATAATTATGAAGACGACTGTATGTGTCTGATATAAACAAGATCCCTGGCTAGTTCCGTAGCCATATTGAAGTCAAAGTTCTAACCAGAGACAGTCCTAAATGCAAATACACACATATAGTCGATTGCATAGTTTCTTCGCACATATATTTTCAGTGTCATTGGAACAGTATGCATATTCAAGATACAGGTTTCGTAGGATATTCCTCTCGATCTCATCTAAACTCCAATGCGAGCATTAAAAAAGCCACCTCTGGCTTTCATTAATCATTCATTTCTAAATAAATACTGTAACTGTAGGTAAGCAGATATATGAATTTTCATCAAAAGCGCTAGAGCCTTTTTCGACAAAGATAGTATAATTTTTAACTTTTACATTATTATCGATTTTGTAGGTAGGGACAGCTTTTCATTGACAGATTTTTCAATGGGGTGAAAATACTTAAACCACGAAAATTATTTGTTTCTACGCCCAAATATGTAATTGTATTATATACGAGTAGCTTATGCATGTTAATCCCTGGAAGGGAGACAGAATGAAGGACGAACGGATATAGTAAAATATTTTTAAATTCACCTTCGTCGTAATGTTCGAAAATTATACCGAAAACGACATTTTTCTATTACTAATTTGTATTTTCCGGTGTTCAACCCGAGACGCCTTGCTCAGTGGATGTTCATTCTTAACTTTATAGGGGGTGGTGCCTCTCATACAAGAAACTTATTTAAAACTCTGTACGTTGATATTTTTTTTAGTACATATGTAGCTACGTATTTTTTTTTGTTAGGCGATGCAACAGACGCCGGCCGGGTACCCGCTAGTCTACTTGAGAATAAATATGTTTACATAGTTTCAAACTAAGAATGCATAAGTGAATATTTCCCTGCCGATATATATTTTGCCTTTCAATCGAGAGTTATTTTCACCAAGTGTTTTACAGTTCATTTGTAGGGTTTAATGCCATTGGCGGGTTTAACTTAAAACTTTTTTATAACTTGATAGATCAGCTAAAAAAGCCGATAAATACTCAAACTCGTAACAGAACATTATTGTTATAAATATCACCCCAAGACATGACACTTAGATTGTCTTGGACCGAAAATCATTTGTAAACCAAACTACAAATTAAATATTTTATTTCGCACAAATCCGGATTAACACAGATAATTCCTATACAGTAGAATTCGCGAATATTGACTTCGGTTATAACGACGAAGTTATAAGCTAAAGTTTGGTTTGTCATTCAATAATGAATAAAATATTTCGGTTATTAACAACTTCGGACATTTCGGTTATAACGACCATTTTCTTGGTGGTTCTTTGTTCGGATATAACGACCAAAAACAAAACAAAACGAAAGGATTTTCATTTACTTTGGCTTATTCTTGTATTTAGTGTGTAGACAGGACACAGATACGTTTGGATGCACCTGCAGTTTATTTTCGTGTGACTTTTGTGTCAGTTCAGTTGTCAGTTTTGCAAATAACCGTACAATATGAGTGTTTACCTACTGTCTATAGACAGGATTCAGTTATGTTTATGCATATGGAGTTTTTTTTTTCATTGATTTTTGTAAACAGGGAAATATGAATATACCAATACATAGTTTGATATAAATTCGTTTTCATTCATTTAATTTAATATGTAAATCAAATAATTTATTTTCTTTAATTTAAATGATCTAAACAAAACATAAACCGTTAGGTAAATATATATTAACAAAAATAACTTTGTATTCTTATCTTAAAATAAATCAAATAATAACATATATGAATATAATTTATATGAATAAAAACCAGTAAGGCAATTATCTTCGACTATGCCGAAGATCAAATACCCGGTACCTACTAGCGTTATTGGCACCCACAATTTTTGACCCAACTATTGGCACCCCATCATTCAACAGCTTATTTTTTATTTTTAATTTGCATATTTTTCAAATATTTTTTTTTAATTTATTAAAATTTATTTATAATATATATTATTTATTATTTTTATTTAATTATTTAAATTAATTAAATTTCCAACGCAGAAAAAAACATTTTTTTAATTTATATTTTCTAATATTAAATAAAACATTTTGAAAACATATGTAAATAGAATAATATTAGAAACATAACGTTTTTCTGTTTTAAAGGGTGTCAATAATTGTAGTTTTTAGGGTGCCAATAATTATGTCAGGGTGTGGATTTTTTTTAAGCTTTGAGTAAATGGGCATTTTAAATATGTTTTCAATAACTAAAACCTTATTTATAATACGTAATCAACCAGGAATTTAATAATTTATACTTTGGTATACAACAGATTCAAATCACTCTATAAATGAAAATGTTATAGTTGATCAAAGTTGAAATTTCCTTAGGGTGCCAATAATTGTAGTCGTTACGCTATATTATTGTAAAAAAGTATCTTAGTATTAAAAAATTATATATTTGTATGGGAGGTATGGGTAGTTTTTATTAGACCAAGCTCATATTTTGTCAACATTTTTTTAAATATTATTAAAACAATATGTGCAAAGTTTAAACTTGCTATCTTTACTGTAGTTTTTTAAATTTATTAACATAAAAAAGCTACATAAATCCGATATTTTTGTATGGGAGGTAGTACCTAATAGTTTTCTTCCGACTTTGCTCATCTTCAAACTTAACCACAGTTTGGTGGATAAAAGCTTACGTACCAAATTTCAAGTCGATAGCTCTTAAATTACGGCCGTAATCATGCGGATGGACACACAGACAGATAGACAGACATTGCTAGATCGACTAAGAAAGTGATGCTGCTCAATAATATATAAGATATAGTTTGTCATACCAACAACGCCTCCTTATGTGCGTTAAAAATGGAATGTCAAAGTGAATATACTCTCAGTGTGGTACCGGGTATAAAACTCCTTGATTTGGATGTATCGAGATCCGCTTATAACGCCGGAAAATTTGTCTCCCGTGAGTGGTCGTTAACAGAATTCTACTGTACTTATAGTATTCAGCTGTCTAATTATTGCATGCGCGAAATACCTATACCATCAATATAAAGTTATGTAGATATACATAATAATTACCTTTTTGAATAACACAATGTCCGTCGTGAACTGATTTACCACATAGTACCGCAACGTATCGACTTTATCCAGCCCAACTCACAAGCTGACAATCCCATTATGTTCAACGGTATTTTGTTGAGTTTGTTGAGTGTGAGGGCTCATTTGCCCTGATTGCTCCCCATCGGAACAAGGGTAGGAAAGTCCATCAACTCAGCCTTATATTTAAGTCCAACTCGCAGTGCTCAGATAGTGAAAGTTTGCGAGGATATTATGTGATAAAAAGGGGAACACACATCTTTGTCACACAACACATCTGACATTTTATGTTGTGGGTGATGGGGTGAGCTCTGAAATCACTAGAGTCATTAGTTTTTCTTTTCGCGTTTGGTTGTATTTTATATTTCTACCATTTCCCCAACTGCTGGCAACAGATAAACCGCACTAGCAAAGATAGAATAGCGCAGAGATATGATACTGTTTTGTTCGCATTCGTAGATATCTCTTGGCATGCCACGCCTTTGAACTTTGCTTCGTCAAATAAAAATCATTGTCACCGCACAAAATCAACCCCAAACGTGTTGTTTTTTTTTTTCTTTTTTGTTGTCCTCTTTTAGTATATCCACCGGCGGAAAGGATTCTTTTGGATATCTGATGACCTTACACCTTATAGTTAGAGGATCATCAGCCCACCGACGACGCTGCAACTATGCTTTAATTGAACCGCGTCGCGATTGCTGCCGTGCACAAAGTGCACCCTCAACACTCGTACACACTTCATTAACTTGAACATTTGCAATGATTTTTATGCGTTCCCGAGTAAAAAAGTGCAAATTCACATCCATTTTCCGAGAGCTGAAAAATCAGCGGCACCACGATTCGGTGAGAAAACGAAAATTTGCGGCGGCTGAAAGCTCCTCCCACAACCAGTCGTTAGAAAAGATTAGAGGGCGCAGACGCGAAAAAAGTTCGCCTCGTCGTCAGTGGAGTCTAGTGAGCGGAGCCAGAGATAATTGAAGGAGATAAGAGCAACCAGAGCCACACCGCACCCTGTCCACTCTGTGAGCACTCTTTTGTCGAATGTGCGGTGGGGGTTATTCGGCGACAATCTAGCTCCCTCATTGTTGGGGATGGAAACTCAATCGATCAACGATATACGTTCTCTGAATGGACGTCGTCAGTGTGTATAGTGGGTGGTGGGGCAAACAGACGAGTAGTAGCGGGTGGGAGATATGCCTCAAATGGGGTGTTGAGTTTGAATTAAACTGGTTGGGGGTGGCTTTTGCTCTTTCTGTACGCTTAGCTCAGTTTTCTGTGAGAATAATAAAATTTTAATTTTTCCATTATCTGAATGAAAGGTTGTGTGTGTGGGGGTTAGCCCCTAGTTTCTGCATTTCGCTTTATCATTTACTCTCCGACGGAATTAAATGTAGAATGTATAGTCTACAGCGAATACGATGAGATGATTCCTGATATGTATAAACAATTTAGTGTTTGTTTTGAAAATCCAACAATAGGAGAAACATTTGTCTACTAAGTTTGCATGGAATTTACATTTAATCACTCATGGTTATGAATTTGTCAAATCGAGCACTTGCAGCATTTTTTAATTATGTAGTTTCTATCCGCTATCTCCTGTTGAATGGGTATTTTTATGCATAATATATTTGTTTCTTTTTCTTACTGTGACTAACGGCATAGGTTGTTTGAATGTGGCTGTCCAGTTGGCGATAGACATATGTATGCATTTCTTATTTATATATTATACATATCTTGTATGTACCTACTTATAGTGCACGCTATTCGGTATTAGGTGAATCGAATTGGCATTTCGCGAGTGTTATACTCGTACGTGTGCAATTGATAAAGTGAATGAGTCATATTCGAGAATAGTATAAGCGATGTACCTACCTACCTACAGTGCAACCAAAAGTCATTAATTGATACACATTTTTTTTGATTTTTTGTAAACATTTGAAATTTACTTCATTTTCTTGTCTGATTATAAAAGTTATTTTTATTTATTATTTTGATATAGGCTTAGGTATTTGTAGGTTCTTAAATAATGCTAGATTGATACGTTGAAAAACTGTTCGTTTTTCGAAAACAGTATAGGAGAAGGTGGGGCAAAACCGCACATTTAGTGTGTTTTCGCTTTATAAACCATTAAAAACTTTTTTTTAACGAAAATACAATATTTATTCATATTTTATTTAGGTATCTACTTACTTTGAGAATATTATAACAAATAAATACATATGTATTAGTTAAAAAAAGTTTATTAACTTTTAAAACACATCAACAAAAAAACGGTACCTACTCCTGTGAAAAAAGTTCTTGGCTGAAGATGCACTTACAATCTTCATCAGCAATGTCCTCATTCTCGCTTTCAGCAATATTTGTTTTGATACTCCGTCGCTTAGTTCTTTAGCCGACTTTAATAGTGGCTTGTTTTGAACTTTTTGACGTCTTCACCGAGCTATCATATTTTGGCAGATTTGAACTCCCATACCATAAGCCATATACTCATAAGGGCGATGATCCCCTTGATTGTTCCCCATTGTGAAGGAAAATGGCCGTAAAATAAAATTCATGCAATTTATACAGCTTACGGCGTAACATTCAGTTTATAGACTACGAGCTAGCAACGTTTTTTCTCAAGTCATTTTAGCAAGGTTGTAACTTTGTGAGCTTAGTTCGTGGTGACGACTGAACACGAAAATACATTTCTGGCAGCGCTGCGTTGGTTTATGTTGTGAAGTGAAAGAAATTTACCTCATTTAAGCAAACTTAAGATTTTGGTATGTGTTTATTCACGACCGATGTAGACATAAAATGCAATTGCCATATCAGTTTGCCGGTTTTAAAGTACAAAAAAGGCAAAATTTAAGTCATAATAGCAAAGTCAATTTTTGATATTATGTAATAGAGATATTATCATTCTAGTAATTCCTCAAAGCTAAACCAAAACTCCGGTTTCATCATATACCAACATCTTAAGTTTGCTAAAATGAGGTAAATTTCTTTCACTTCACAACATAAACCAACGCAGCGCTGCCAGAAATATATTTTCGTGTTCAGTCGTTACCACGAACTAAGCTCACAAAGTTACAACCTTGCTAAAATGACTTGAGAAAAAACGTTGCTAGCTCTTACTCTATTATTAGAAAAGTGATTTTTCGGAAATCTCTGAGTTATAGGAACTAGGAGCTCAGAACTATTATTATCTTAAAAGCTTTTACTTAACTTCGTGAAAAATTTGTTAGGCTCTCAAATCTTGCAAGACAAATTTGGACCAGTTCCTCTAAACTTAGAACTTTGAAATTTTCCATGCTGGTTGGGTTGTGAAGACAATGCAATATACAGAAGGAATTTTTTGATTTTCCCTGCCCATTTAAGGGACACATGAACCATTTGCCGTATTAACTTTACTTTTATTACATACCTAATTATTTTATGCAAACTTTCCTATTTCAACCTGACTACTCCACTTGTCATTATATATAGAATTGTAGATACTCATAAATCTATGTAGGTCAACTCAAGAAATCCTTTTAATTTTTAGGCAATACTTCACCGAGTATTTTGAGCTAACATTCATCTTTCCAGTCCATCTAGAGGACAAGATATAATAAATTGAAAATATATCTCATTCGGCCAAATGCAAAAAAAAATTTCGATTTCAGTTGTGCTTTAGGAAGGGTAGTTTTGATTTGCGTTCTAAAAATAGAATAATTGTCACTGCAGCGGGCATTCAGGCGTAGTTGAATTTGATGTATAGGGAATGGATATGCATAAACCAATTTATATGCAATGTACGTCCATATAAGGAGTTTGTGATGAGTAAGTAGGTATGCACAATCGTACATACAAATATTGGAGATATGCAGCTATTGAAAGTGTATCGGTAGCGGTACGCGTGGTAATAAAATCAATCAAATTATATATGTCGCAAATGCTTATTTATGTGGAATACATAGCCTAACCTACCGATTATGTCCATTGACTTAGGACTTTGAAATTTTGCATGCAGGTTCAGTTTTGATGACAAAACAATAAAATAGTTGTGAAAAAAAGCTTTTGTAAGTAGGTAGATAAGAAACTGCACTACAAAAAAAAAAAAATAAAATAAACTTATGTATTTCTGCCTACCTAATAAATGTTGATGCCGCACGTCGCTTTATAATCATTTGCAATGATTCTCCTTCTTTTTAAAACATTTTCAACCATAATTTTGAAGTCTTTGAAATCATGTGCGCATTCTTTCTTAGTTTCCTTTAATGGCAAATAAAATTATTTTTAAAATGCAATAAATGTCGATATAAATATCTAGGGGGCGACCGATTAATAAACGACATGGATTTCGAATACTTCGTTATATTGAAGACCTGTTATATGTATAAGTTTAACCCACTTATGGACGCTGGCAATTGAAGGACATGGTGAATTCAGAGGGGGTCTGTTATAGAGTCCTATACTAAGCAAATGAATTATCTTATTAGAAGACCTATTCTTATACATATTCAATTAAAAGAGGTACTAAAATGGCAGATGTTCGGATGAATATATATATTATGTAGGGCAGAGGTTCCCAAACTTTTCCATACTGCTACTCCCTATACAGGTTATAATATTTTTGCCCTTCTAAAAGCACAGATATGTGAATATAAGCTGAGCTTACTGAAGATTCACTAAAGGGGTTTTCAATGAGGATCGGTCAACATTGAAATGGAATAAAACAAGCTGTGTGCAGTGTTCCCAGATGAAAATGTTAAAAATCTTGTTTTCCAAAATAAAATATCTTTTTTTCAAGATTTTTCCAAAATATAGAAAAAACTAACTAAAACGGAAAAAAAATTGTTTAGGTAAGTACAAGTGTCGGCTCTGCGAAATAAGGCCCCAATGAAATAAGGCCCCAATGAAATAAGGCCCCAACAAATTATACAGGAAACAACAACAACGATTTTTAATAAAATTTGGGGTGTTATTTCCTTTTTTGGGGCCTAATTTTCTTATGAAAATTGGGGTTTTATTTCATTATGAAATAAGGCCCCAAAAGAAGGAATGAAATAAAACCCCAAACGAAAAACATAAACGTATGCAACCCCCTGCTTGGGTTTACTGTCAGATTTGGGGTCTTCTTTCATTTTTTTTTTTGGGCCTTATTTCATCGCAGTGGGGTCTTATTTCATATTTAAATTTGGGGTATTATTTCATTATGAATTAACACCCCAAATTTGTGGCCTTATTTCATTTTCTCTTTTGGAACCTTATTTCATTGGGGCCTTATTTCCTGCAGCCACAAGTGTCAAAAGGCACTCCGTTTACAAGTTTCGGAAGAAATGTTTACATGTTAGGTTTTTAACGTTTTATTTAATTTTATTAAATTTCCCGTTGACATAAGACTTTGTTTTGGCAGTTTTCCAAATACATAATAGGAAACATCAAATTGAATATCCTTAAAAATAGTCAAAGCAAGAAATTTTGTGAGATGACTTTTTTTACCGTCGTCGTGTCGTTGGTATTGAAAATGAACTATATCGGTGGAGTAGTTTTGGTACCTCCCACTCCCATATACATATTTTTCAAAAATTAATAAAACGTAGTATGTACTTATATGCGCAAATGTCTAGGGACGTGTCACTAATGACAAATATTGCTACTATGAAAGAATATATATTTTGCTTTACAAATTACAACATGCTGTAATCAGCAAAGTTTTTCATTCGACCGATATTGAGTTCCTTTCATGTTAGACCTCTAATTTCATTGAAAGTAAAATAATTGTGAGCGATAATATTGCTCTCAGTATGAGAGCCGGCTAAGGTATCAATATTTGTGCACTTAGGTCTTTTTACCAACGAAGGTGCATATTTTTAACAATCGCAATTGCCTTGGTCCTGCTATACAAGTGACTTCTTCCACAATTTTTGTGTATACCTTTAAGTCTGCAATTAGATGATACAATAAGCCACATAGCTATTTAGGATCATTCTTATTCGTAACTTCCTTGAGCCAATTTATCATATGCCACAAATAGTTTTCAGTGCATAACAGAAGTCGTGCATGAGTTTTTTTTCACTGGCAATAATAAGGAATATAAAACCACTTTCCTTCATAGAAAATGCTATTTTAAATTGTTAGACATAGAAATTATAGTTGAATATAAAAAATCTTGAAATTTGATGAATTTAAGGTAAAAAGTCTTGCACATATTTTGAAGCTTAAAAATCTTGAAAAAAAAGATATATCTTGTAATCTGGCATCGCTGGCTGTGTGCATGGTATTAACGGATCCCATGTATGTCCACCGCAGCTTCTCACGTTGTCACGGATCCGAGTGGTCTAATCTGCCGCATAGATCCGGCTTAATTTGAGCGATGGCATTGGTTATGTTGGGTTTAAGGACATCGGTCGATTGCGGTTTATACGCATTGAGCTGCGACTTCAGGCAACGCCACAAGAAAAATTTAGCGAGGTTAAATCGCACGATCTTGGTGGCCAATTCACGTCACCTCTGATAGAGATCAGATAACCATACACTGCAGCTGAGTGACACATAGCCACCTCTTGCTGGAACCACAATCATGTTACCAGCATCGTTCTGTAGTACTCGCCGTTGATGGTATTGGCCTTACCAGCGTCATGAAAAAGTACGGAGCAATGACGCCACCGCCAGACTAAAATGCGCACCAAACAGCTTTTTATGGATGCATTGCCACCTCGTGTTGGTTGGCGTCATCCCATATATGGCAATTTGGCCATTCATTCAAAAATGCGGCCCGTCGCTAAAGATGATTTTTCTATGGTCATTAGCATTACATTATCATTAACTTTGAACGGGTATAGGCCCAAGTCTCGACGTAAAATTCGCCAAGTTGAAGTCTGCAAAGTTCTTATACTTCTTGTGCACGGCAAAACACAATGGCCAACATCGAACGAACCCGACCCGAAATTTTTTTTAAAATCGAGGTAATGGAGCGTCGTGTGCAGGGGATCTATGCGTATCGTCTTGCGACGCCCCTAGGATAGCACCACGACGCCCCAGGGCGTCGCGACGCATAGTTAAGGAACTCCTGATGTAGGACAAGTGTTTTAATTTAAGTACTGATGGCTTAATATCTTCGACCAACTTTGGACTCTGCTAAAAGTTCGCCTTCCTGAGAGAAGTATATGTATAGAAAAAAAGAGCAATTTATTCTGTGGCTTGAGCTTTACTTATATTTTCGGTTGGCATAGAGCAGCCATAACATAACACACTGACGAGCCCACCCATCATATTCAAGCGATAACTTTTCAGTGTAATGGCCACTTAAATCACCTCAACTGTCGGTGCGTCAGCGTCAGTAACGTCGACAATTGTCTGTATATTGTTCGAAGGATATGAAATGAATGTTTTCTCTTAAATATAATGTATATACATACATAATTTATGTTGATACCTTTCTGGTTCATGACACCAAACTATACTTTGCTGAGATAGGTGTTTAAAAAAAAACAAACTTATTGACAGATAATTTGTCACTTGTATTATGATTAATGAACCTACCAAAATAATGGCAGAGGGCACCGACACTACAGTCGGAAGTGCGCCACGGCCTCAACCAACAAGCCCCTCCAGGGACCTCGGTCCTTATAGCCACCTACCTCAAGTTATATACAACACAAACCTTAAGTTTATTGTGCGCGCCACCTGTGAGGTGTGATCTTTCTGTGCTTTCGTTCGCTGCACGCTTTTTGACTGTATCACTGTAAAGACCAAAAGGTTCGTCCTAGAATTTTCTCCTTTATATTCCATCACTACAAACTGGACGGTATATGACAGTTTACCATTTATATTTTTATGTTTTTATTTGTAAAATGTTTATTTGCGTTTTATAATAATTATGTACTTTAATTCTCTAACAAAAATTTGCAGTTTGAGATATACAGATGGACGTACTATTTATGTACACTCATTTATCTAAACTTTAGAGAAACGTCACTTACCCATGCTAGCGCTATCACATTTATATAATGTAAAAACAGTAAAAATATATGAACTTTAAAAAAGTATTTCAAGTTAGATAAGCTATTCTGTATAAGTTAAGTATGTATTAGAAAAGTATACATAATATCCTATCCTTGTTTCTTTTCATCGTCAAACTAATTAAGTCCCGGGCATTTTTTATGATTGCTTCTCATGCGACAATAAGCTTTTTTTTATCTTAGAAACATCTAAGATGTAATGTAATGAGAATACACAACGTCTCGTTCAGAACAAGACGCCAGAACAAGTGCGACAGTCGCGAACTCACACCAATGTTATTAGTCACACTATTCATGCAAGAAACTCAGAATTTTTCTACGACACACACTATCGATGTCTGTTAAGTTGAGAGGCTCGCAGAGTGGCATATGCAAAGTCACATTCGTGAGGTTACTTCAACGCGTCGCACATTCGAAAAGACTTCTTGCATTCGCGCTGTGATCCTCCATCATCCTCTTGTCGCGATTCGTCAGGAATTCATCCTCCCGCGCAACGACTCAATTCAGAGTAATTTTAATGTGAACATTCTGGGTTTATATTCAAGACCATAAAAAAAAACAATTGACACCCTCTTCGTGTGTTTGCGTGGGGGCATTCTTCTTGCGGTCGGTGGTTGAAAGTTCAGTGAAAAAATAATAAAAAAACAAAAGAAACCACCCTCTTTGGGCTATGTAAACATACCCATCTAATTAGGTTCTCGAATGGAAATTTGTTCGGTTGTAACTTTTTCTAGTAACGTTATGCCATTGCAAGTGCTGGCAGTTTTTCTTTGGCAATTTTTTATGTCGTCGCAAGTTTTTTGCTGTCGAGGAGTCTCGTCAGTCGCGACTCAGGTGCTTTAATGAAAACAGGTGCGACGTGGAACAGGAGTTTTTCTTTTGTTCCTCTTCTTGGCCGAGAAAATCAGCAAGGATTTCCATTCCACTGGTGGCGCGGCGCGCTGGGCAAATCTGTGTACTTGTACATCGGGATGTTTGCCAAGCAGTAAACTGAAGTTCACAACCCTCAGGAGTTGTTCTCTCGGTAGTGGCAGTGTATGTGTTAAATTTTATTATGGTGTGTATATATGTGTGAACTGGTGTATATGTGCGAACAAAGATTACGTTTATTCGAGCGCGCGGAAAAGCCAATACGGTGGAATATTCAGCGGCTGCTGCCTCTATTTAAATTGTTGACCTTGCGGTTTCACTTTCCGTTTTTGTTTCCACACTACGACGACGTTGTCGTCGTCAGTGACGTGACGGTAGAAGTAGTCGAACTTATTAGATTGCGCCACTGACGGATATTTCAATTCGAGTTTTTTGAATAAACATCACACCTCCCCTTGTAGGTACTCTTTCCCTTCACGGACCAACAACGTGTACAATCGATAAGATGTGGTTCGTCCTTTAACTGTGCGCCGATGAGATTTTGATTAAAAAGTTGAATTTTATTGCACATGGGCTTGTAAATGTGCCATGAAGTTGCGATAGTGCTATAAATATCTAATATTTTCGATTGAATTTTCGAATTAGGCGACGATAACAGCATGACCTATCAAGTGGATTAATCAGTGTATGGCAATATGTATTACACGTTTAATTGAATGGTAGCGTTTTGGATAGTACAACAAACTCAATGGCATCCCTACTGGAGATAATCATGCGATCAAACGCGATTGCTAGAAAACTAATTCAAGGTGAGTACGCGGTTATTTAAGTAGCGGAGCATGGCAATTGCTTTTAAATGTGCTTCATCAAAAGGTTCTTGAACCTCTAAAGCACCGACGATTCCTTTGATTAATTAAACCCTTTCTGGATTGCTACAGATTCCAGATATAGCTGTATTTTAGATAAAGTAAGGTTTATTATAGAAGATCTGCGTATGTATAAAATTCGATTTCAGAAATTAGAGGCAGACCAAAAATCATAGGTATATGTACCTATACATTTGTAAGCCACTTCTACTTTCATAGTTCATTCAACTAAAGCTTTAACTTTAAAGCTACCAAAACTAAAATAACGATCATGTTCTCAAAGAAGTTGTAGCCAACCCGGGGTTCTAAAATGTTACCACAATAAACTCCTGTGCTAAAACAATTTCTCACATTCTGAGATTTATGCAAAGCTTTAGTGTCTATACTCATACTGACCCTAATAGAATATTATTCACACAGAGTTAGGCATTTTAACAAGCTAGGAATAACAGAGTAGCGATTTTCGTTTTGTGTTACCATTTTAAGCCTTAAAGCTGCGACACTATATGACCTTTGCATAGGCTTTAGTTCCTGAATGAACCTTATACAGATGCATGTGTATATAGCTGGTCACTAAGAGCTGCACGAGAGACTACTACTAGAAATATGTCATCACAAGAGTCGCAATAGTAGGATGCTGAAGTGGGCATTCCATGGCATCTCCAGCGAATGTCAGATAAGTTATCAGGAGCAAAACCAGTAGGTGAAGAAAAAGATTAATCCATTGATACATTCATTTTCAATATCCCGCTTATCCGATTAAGTGGGTCGCGGGTGTAGGCTGTTCAAGTGGGCCCTTCATAACTCTCGATTGCCCCCTATCACCTTAAATTCCCATACTGGTAGAAGAGATATTGCAGAGATTAGAGGAGAGATGTCAGACTTTATTCGACTAAGAAACCGGTCCTGAGGTAAATTTTGAGTGTATTGTTAAATGTCAGGCACTAACGGTCCATGTATAGGAATTTGACCCCAATCTTGTTGCTATATGCAAACGAAATATATTAAAGTCTAACACTCTAACGTCTAACCCATAAGAATGACTTGTAATCAAGACGGAACAAGTAACTTGCAATAAAGCTATAGGGGGAGGAATAGCTACATAATTTTACTTTTTGAATCCCAGAATACTGGCAATGGCAAAACAATATTTATTACACGTGGCATAAAAAATAAAAATATATTAAAAATGCTATCAATTTGTTTACATAATTCTTGACAAAAAACATCATCAAGCAAACAAACATAAATGTAACCACCAGGTTTGAATTAGGTTAAACTATAATTGGCCCATCGAAATGCCTGATGAGGAACCAAATGAAATTAAATTAGTCAGAGGATGAACTTCAGAAATCCCTATAAAATCTCTTTAATTCCCTGCAGTATCTATTACTATGTTTACATTAGCGATTCAATCCGGATTCAATTCGAATTGAGTCCCATGTAAACACTGATCGCATCGAAATGGAAATTTTGTGATCGGATTGGAAATTGTCATGAAGACGCAGATTGAAGGATCGAGTTTATCATATGAGAGTGTGTGCGTTCTTTTATTTCGTTTTCTCTTCATTTGCTTGTGATTTTTTTTCAGTTGGTGGATTTAGACTTGTGTGTAGTAGTGAAAAAAACACGTATTCCGTATGACTCAGTTCTATTTCAATTCAATTTTTCAATTCGAAGTTGTGCGCGGGTATTTCCCCGAAAACTAGTAAATCGGTAAGGGTAATACAAAATTGTTAGCTACGAATTTGAAAATTATATTTAAAAAAAGCAATCATTTTGCCATATTTATTATAAATACCTGAGTAATATATGTAACTAAAACGAAATAATTTTTATTTACACATTGAAGCACTATTAAAAAAAATTGGTACAAGCATGGGAATGGGGGCTGTAAATTTGCTCATAATTAAAGGTGGATCTGGTCTTATGGCTAAAATTATTTTGAAATAAACATGGATCAGATTTAGCAATATTAGTTATATTACGTTCCGCAGGGATACGATCTGCCTGTAGACAACATGTCGAGAAAATATTCACCATATTCTGAGAACTCTAATTCTTATGAATTTATTTCGAGCAAAACCTGCTGTCTCCAGAAGAAGTATCCTTTACTCTTGACAGGAGAGAGTAGTTCCCGTGCTTATTAAAGAATTTAGAATCAACAGTTTGCATATTTAAGATTTTTTTTTAATTTTAAAATTTGTGGATTAAAAAAATCTTTTTTTACAATTTTTCTAATCTGTCTGACAATTTTTAGGCAGGTTATGTAAAATACATGCATATGTACATATATGTAAGTATAAGTGAAATAAATTAGTGTAACTCTTCTTATACAACGATAATGCCTCTGCCTACACCGGGCAGAATACACTGAACCAAAAAGGTACGTCATTTTTGAGCCACCACTCGTAGTTGTCAATATGATGAATTTGGGTTGTCAAAAAAAATTTTAAAAAATTAAATGTTCATATTGACAATCGCCGTTGTTGATTTAATGAACGCAGTAGTCAAATTGGAGAAATTGATTTTCATACTGAAAATCGCAATTGCTAAAGTGAAGAACTCGATATTCATAATGAAATAATGAAATCAATCTGAAGACCGGGGAAGATAAATTGAAGAATTCGGTTTTCATAATGAAAATCGCAATTTTCAATCTAATGAATGGAGTAATTGAATTAAAGAATTCGATTTTCAAAATAAAAACGTCATGATTT
This sequence comes from Cheilosia soror, assembly GCA_949372485.1. Classification (NCBI taxonomy): domain Eukaryota; kingdom Metazoa; phylum Arthropoda; class Insecta; order Diptera; family Syrphidae; genus Cheilosia; species Cheilosia soror. The sequence continues at coordinate 158,541,024 of OX443561.1, forward strand.
AAAACACCTGCTAGATTAAGGAATTTATACTTACACCAACATATTATATTGATAATGTGGGGCATTTACCCACCACATCGGGCTCATCAGTAGACGAACCACCACATCTGACTAGACCCACAGTTTATACTCGACGTTTACCGAGACTATCATGTGTTTCACAGTCAAAAGTGACTGTGAACCATAAATCTAAACGTGTTTTTTTGAGTATTCATATTGACAACTGCGATTGCCCATATTACAAAAAAGTTCATCAATTTAAAGATTTTGAAATACTTCACTTATGTGGTAGTCATATTGACGACCCCGATTTTCAATTCAACAAACGTATTCTTCAATGTGATTACAACGAAAGTGTGTACATCATATAGACAACTGCAATTGTTAATCTTACAACTTTTTTCATAATGTTTGGTACTAAGAATTGACAACAGCCCGTTCTTCATATTGACTATCCGGTATTTGATATTTTTAAAAAATGTTCATCATATCGACAATTTTGTTCGTCAATTTGACAATTTCCAGTTAACAACTACCGATTGTCAATATGACAACCAATATTTTTTTCAGTGTATAGGTACCAACAACTGGATGGAATCCGTACCATCGGGCAGGCGTCCCCTATAGGTAGACCCAGGATGAGATGGTTAGATCAAATTCATAATCTCTCCTCTACCCGCTTGGGGATTGCCCTTGATGATTTGGAGTCGATGGCGGAGGATCGAGAGCTATGGAGGGTCCACTTGAGCAACCTATACCCGCGACCCACTTAATGGACAAGCGGACCATTTGAAAATGAATGAATGAATGAATACCAACAACTTCTGTCGCACACGGGTCTGGTATGCATCTATTAGATTCATACAGCAGTGCGATTTCCGGCTGGTCCCAGATGAAATTATATATAAGTTTATAGACCATACTATCGTGTTTAGCGATGATTGTCAGAACGACGTCATTTTCGGGAATTTAACGACAATATTGAGATGCATACTTTCATTCAAAACGATTTAAGTGAGAACTATTACTTATAAGAAGTAATCTAGCTTAACCCAATGTTTGACTAAAATTAAATGCATTTTCGGCCACTTTTGACAATAGCACACGATCGATCGTCCCGAAAGTGTCATGATTTGGTCCATCATAAATAGAAATGAGATATATGACATATCCAGCTAAGAATGGTATCATTAAAAATGTGATCAACATAGGGGCATCTCTAAGTCGATATATTTTACTGATTTTATCAATCAACACAAAACTAACTGTTGACCAGCAACATGTTCGACCGACAAAAATACGTAATGTAGTATTTTTATCAATGCCGCTCCACGTTATCTGTGTATCCATATCGAGTCTCTAGCACGCAGGAAGTACACAGCTACCCACGCAACATTATTCCATCGTAATTAGAAATTTGCCCATGAAATATTGCGAAAACTTTTTTTTCGAGGCAAACAAGCAGGAAAATACAAATTACAAAAGAAACTGGAACTTTACTCCTGATAAGCCGGAATTCGTTTCGGAACACATGGTGACATAATTGAATGAGTAGCGGTTTGAAGAACACAATGGGAGAGCACCAGCCTCATGTCAAGCACTGATAATAATGTAGCCTGCCATGCCACTCTCGGGAGGAGTATCCATGAGAAACTCAGATAAATCTGTATTGTATTTGTAACCCAGTGCGCAATAGCAACGTTGCCACTTTCTCGTAAAGCATTCCTCGTCGGGGCGCTTATCATAAACAAAAGGAAGCATACAGCGTATAGCGCGAGTATCTTCTGTTTGTGGGTATTATTTTGGAATTTTGTATTTTTGGATATTCCCGAGCTGTGTTGCTAGAGATAACGTGGGCATGTCCAGTCCTTGTTGAATTTTGTTTTGTGGATTTCCTCCAGGGGTAGTGTGGGCTGAAACCGTGATTGAAACATTTTGCTGTTTTAAATGTATGTATCTAAAGTATGAAGAGTAATTCGTTCTGGCGCATGTATGTTATCTTGGTTTTGGAGAAGGATTCACATGTGGCATATATATGTTTTCTTAATTATTATCTGCGACCACTGTTCTTATCAAATACATGAGAATATGAGGTCATTGTTAGAATTAAATTCATATTTGTGAAACATTCATTCATTTGGTGAAATGTCGAATAATATATAATTTGTCATTGAGAAGTCGCAATTAAGTAAAATATATAGGTATATCTACGTGTTCAAATCTCAGTTCACTGAAAGTGTTTTATTTTTTCATTCAACACGACCGATGTTTCATACAGTAGGCACCTATACAGCGAAAAGTAGGTAGGTACCTATGCTTCAGCGTGTTGACTCATCTTAGAATTATTGCAAGAATATAAATATGTACCTATGTGGACTTGAGCAGTGTCTGTTTTAATAAGTGTTTTGTTGATACTCTCAACTCATACTGTATCGACATCTTGGCAGACATTTTTTTTAACATATGTGCTTTGTTTAATAGGGTAAGAATGCGAATTCTGAGATATTCACACTCGCAGTCCTATTGTTTCAGGTGAAAATACTCCATCCATGAAAATCTGGTCTTATTTTTTCTGTAGCGATTCGATTTCTAAGAAATCAGTACACGTATACTAGCACCTTTAGTCTATTGTAAATGATGTTGAAAAATAATAAATTAATAAATTACAAAATAACACAACTGGGTCCGAATAGTTAAGCAACAATAGATACGTGGCAGACAATTTTGAATTAAACAATCTCAATTTTTCTTCTATTATCTAAGGTAACTGTTTGGCATTTGGAGAGCGTATAATGTTGATTTGTGACTCAAGTAACCTTATGTACGCATTATAAAGGGTCCGCCATCTAACTTTTTTTTTTTTCAACTAGTGCTTATTTCGCGAATGGTAACACTTAGCTCATGTCTGATTTGACAGATAATTATTTTTATCCTTCCGCTAAACGAATATGGTTGTGTATACGCTTGAACAACGCTGGGAAATATTGCGACATTACTTTGAAAATCATGGTAATGTTGCAGAATGGGAGAATGTGTGCGAAAATTGCGTACGGATTTTGGAAGAAGAGAAGCACCGTCAGCTCCGTATGTTCGTTATCTTGTGAAAAAAGTGAAAGAAACTTTCATCCTCATCGATAAACCAAAGCGTGAAAAGCCAAAAACAGTGCGTACCTACACCCGAGAAAAAACTGTTTGGTGCGGATTTTGGCCCAGAGGCATAATTGAGCCATTTTTCTTCGAAAATGAGCAAGGAGTGGCCGTTACAGTCAATGGCGATCGTTATCGGGCCATGTTGAACGAATTTTTGTTCACAAAAATTGAAAAGGAGGATATTGGCAACATTTGGTTTCAACAGGACGGCGCTACGTGCCACACAGCCGAAGCTACACTCGATGTTTTGCGCCCTGTTTTTGAAGATCGCATTATCAGCCGCAGAGCTGATGTCGTTTGGCCACCGCGGAGCTGCGATTTGACACCGTTGGACTATTATTTGTGAGGTGCCGTAAAAGATAAGTGTTACGCCGACATGCCAGAGACAATTGACGCTTTAAAGGGCAATATTCGTGAAGCCATTGGTGAAATACAGCTGCACACAATCGATAATGTGCTTAAAAATTGGACCAATCGTGTAGGCTACTGCATGGCCAGCCGAGGCAGCCATTTGAATGAAATAATTTTCCATTATTAACCGGAAGGATTGTACTCTTAAATAAAAAAAGAAATTTGAGAAAATATTTAGTAGTTTTTTTATAGCATTTTCAAAAAAAAAAGTTATTTGGCGGACCCTATATTATTACCAGCCTCTGATTGTCATAATATTCAATATTTGCAGAAAATATTTTTTCAAATTGTTTTGTGTTTAAATTTGTAGTAGGTACACAGATGCAACTATGCGTTTTAATACAGTCCCGAGCTAATGATAAACGAAAACGATCGAGATTAATGGTTTCACATTTTGAATGCGGTCTTAAGGGTTCACCGGGATAGAGATATATATACAAAAAAGATTTTGATGCAACATACAATATTTTCCATTTCTACGAAATATTTACGAATCGTTGGCACCTAGGGTTCTACATGGATAGAAGTGTTTGTTATATAGAATTTCTTAACAAATTTAAGTCTTTGTGTTTAAATCGCAACCGCACTAATTATGCACACCTCCCTGTTAAATTTTCGCAATTCAATGTTCTCAATGACTTGACTATTATATTATGTCTTTAACTACTCACATGCAATTTATGCATGATTTATGATCGCAATTACCGAAATGAAGATAAAACCAAAAATAAAAGATCATCAAGTCCAATAACAAGAATTGATAATGTCACACGCATTGATAATGTTGCCATCGGCGCAATAAATATGTAAACAATAACTCAAGTCGAGCACGTTAGTCCCATATAATCTAACAAGTGTGTCCGTTTATTATTTATCGCTTATTTGTCATCATAAAACTGTCAACGGGCTGTCAGGGTTTCATTCCATTTACTGGATATAGAGGTGACAGTTCCACCCTTGAACGCGCCCTACGGCCGGCGCTAAGGTCACCTCTCACAAATAAATATAGAAATGCTGCCAATATAGTTTGCAATTTGCGTCCATTCCAAGATTTTCGCTGAAACGTGTCTGCATCCTTCAATATCTATAACATACGTTATCTAGAGATTCAAAAACAATCAATTGGCTATTAATTATGGAAACTAATTCCATGAATTTATTACAAAATCGATCGGCAAATATGGTTTTATGGCCCTATGTTTGAAAAAATGTTTTCCTTATCTCGAATAGATTTCAGTAAACGATGTGTTAATTTTTATGTAAGGCAAAGACAATCTTAACGATCGAAATTTGGTTTTATCTTGATGGATGTTTAGTGCTTGATTTTACTCCTGATAAGGTAAGTTTATCAAAGTAAGTAGTTAATTTTAAGGGAACTAACGTATAAAAAGGGAAGACTAGATGCGTAACTAATCTAGTTAACTGGTACATTTTACATACATCTGCGAGCATCTCGGGGTGCTGATGAAGCGTTATAGGTTTGCCTTTCCCGGGAGAAGTTTAAAAAAAATTACCTACTTAACATAGTGCGTGATCTGTATCTGTACGTACTTCACTACAATCTGCAGGAAATAGCTACCTGAAGAAACGATTCTTGTGTAGATACGAAAAAAAATACAAATTGTTGGCGCACCTATAATCAATGATCACTGTCACAGAGATAGTATGTATACGCATTTATAGAATAAAGTTGGCATTCGGCAGTTAAACTCCCATCCTCAATATTGCGTTATCTGCTCAATAGCGATCGATATACTTTTTATAGGGTTCTCACTTTTCAGCAGTATTAGAGAGACATGATCATTATTGTTGTATACATGGCTAATCAATCAAATTATCGAAAATCGTATAGATAATAGGAGGATGATATCATCAAAAGAGTTATTGGCTGTGTTTATTCATTTATTAGTCCGCTGGTATTTTTTTTTATTAATAATGTTTATGGTTTTATTTTTGAATAGCGTTAGATAGACTCAAGCCATGTACGTATTTATTTCTCTCTATCATTGATGCAGAAGATAGCTTATGTCGAGTGGTTTTCATGTCCATACACATCTATTGATCGATATATATGGGGCTCCCAAAAATTTTACTGATACGGGTGGTTTTGGGGTGTATTGCCCGGCTCAAGTTTATCTTAAGATTAAGGTCAATTTGCGGAGCGTAAAGTGAAAATATTATGTTTATCAACACCAAATGCCAGATCTTTCTCTCCATCATCTACCTCTCCTACATAAGTTGAGACGAAGCCATGTAGATATTTTTAAGTGGCGTGGCCTGGTATCATGTTTCCGGTTGCAGATTCCGTCCTTCATATGATTTCATCGAAGCTCTGCAAACTCAAACTTAAACTTACATTTGTAATCGTGTTGGTGCACTTTTACACGGCGAGCTCAATCTGCAGCTGACGAGAACAATTTTAAAATTCTCAAATACCTATTAGGTACTTTTATTTCTTCAATTTAGTTTTAAATGTATTAACGAACCGTCCCACTATTCACAGACTACTTTTTAAGAAAGACTATTTTTTGTTGTTGACAAAGTTAGCTTAACATTATAAGCTCTTTTATTTTGAGATGACGCAATGCGGCGACCTGAAACGTGAAACGGAATAGCCGAGAACAAAAAGATAAGGCCGAAAATTTGCAAAAAAAGAAAAAAAATATGCAATATCCAATATTTTTTTTTACAGTAGGTAGGTACTTACATAAAAAAATTAAAATATTATTACCTAATACGTAGTTGGTACATATATGATGAATATTTTTTTAAGAAATTAGACTTTAGGAGGTGTTAAGATCAAAAGGCACTCCAGGCCTAGTTCCTGTTCTCACAACCAATCGTTTTGTGTTATTATTTATTATTATTAGAAACTTTAATACGTATTTGAACTGAATGATCTGAATTTGCAACTAAGGTGTCCTTTTTATCTTAGAATAAGCTGACGTTTTTTATTTAAGAATTTTAAAGTATTTATTATTCAAATTCAAATAATAGATAACACTTTAAGTAATTGCAAAAAAAAAAATAAACGTGAACAGATAAAATAATTTATTTTTATGTTTATCTATCTATATATATAAAAATCATGGTCAATTGTGTTTGTCGATAATGTTCTCTTTAATGCGTGAGCCGATTTTGTTTCTGGAAATTTCCCATGTAAGGTGACGTTGATACCATGGTTTATAAGTTCATACGGTCTTTGTAGGTGTATTGGTTCATGAGTTATTGGGGCGTGGCAGCTCCCATACAAAAAATGCATTCAAAATCTTATATCTCGAAAACCAGCAAATCGATTGAGTTAAAATTTACATACAATCTTAAGTATTGGCCCAGGAGTATTCCTGTGAAGATTGGTCACAATTGGACAAAGGGGTGTGGCACCACCCATACAAAAAAATCATTAAAAAATCTTATATTTCGAAAAGCACCGAATCGATAGAGTTCAAATTTACGTACAATCTTAGGTATTGGCCCTGGATTATGTCTGTAAAGATTGATCGAAATCGCACAAAGGGGCGTGGCACATCCCATACAAAAAGTACATTTAAAATCGTATATCTCCAAAACTACCCAATCGATTGAACTTAAACTTATAGATAATCTTAATTATTGTCCCTGGAGTGCTCCTCTGAAGATTGGTCAAAATTGGACAAAGGGGCGTGGCACTGCCCATACAAAAAAAACATTCAAAATCGTATATTTCGAAAACCACCGAAACGATTGAGCTCAAATTGACAGATAATCTTAGGTATATAAAGGTGTGTGGCGCTATTTTTCGACCGTCATGGGAGCCAAAGTTTGTAAAATTTGTAACATTGATAGCTATGCATTGTCCTGATAGACAAGAATACTTTCTACGCAATACGATTCCTGGAAAAGCAAAAAATATGTACCACGGAGCATTACAATAAAAACTGTTTATCACTATTTAAATGAATTTAAAACTGATTTTTTTATTTTTCTATTTTGCACTACGAAGTGTGCAGGGGTTCGCTAGTTTCTATTAAAAACGATAAAAAATGTCAGATCTCTGGCTAATTAATACAAATTAAATCGTTAAGCACGCTCTATAGCATTTAGTTGCTTTAGTTTTGGCCAACATCGTACATGAAAACTTATCCGATATATTTACATATTGATCTCCATGATGCTGAAGAGTGAAGACGAATTTGTTGTCTTGGACTGCAAGTCAATATACAATGGTGACCATAAATATTTTGACAAAACTAAAGTTAATTCTACTCAGAATTTAAACTTACTTCATGTAAATTTTGGCATTAATGGAAAGGTCATTTAAATTCCGTTTGAATGATACAAAACTTTCCTTAAATTAAGTATCCATTAAAAATGTCGAACTTTTGTAAAAGTCAACTTTTTTTACTTTTTTCCACGGTCCAATCAAAAAAAATGTTCTGATGCAAAAAGTTTCTTCGAACAATTCTAATAGCGACTGCGAACAAAAATTTTTAAAACATCTCTTCGTTAATATTTTTTATGATTTTTTGAATGGGATGATCTCAGAAAAACTTTGCATGAAAAGGAGGACAAAAGTGGCTAAAATAGTCATTTTTAGAAATTTTAAAAAAATCATAAAAAATATTAGCGAAGAGATTTTTGAAAAAATTATGTTGCAGTTGCTATTAGAAAATTTTTGCATCACAACATTAGTTTCTTTTTTTGGACCGAGGAAAAAAGTCAAAAAAACAGACTTTTACCAAAGTTCGAAATTTTCAATGGGTTAAGGAAAGTTTTGTATCATTCAAACGGAATTTCAATGACCTTTTCATGAAGTAAGTTCAAAATATGAGTAGAATTAACTTTAGTTTTGTCAAAATACTTATTTCTTTACATAGTGTTACTGTATCCTACAGGAAACTGTCCTCATTTTGGATAAGGCGAACCTATAATACTTAAAGCTACGAATTAAGATGTCACGAATCGAGTCATTTGGTGACATGCTGATATGGTTATGACGTCCGAATTTGTCCTAAAGTAGTCAATGCACGATACGATTGACATGATTTATTGTAACGGCCAAATTACTGACTTAAGATTGTGTGACCCTCTTGTCAATGTTTTTGCGAATAAATGACCGATTTTTTTAACAGATTGACAATGTCCCACTCTGGAAAACTTGAAAGACGCCTCTCTATTATTATTAACGACTGAGTTAAAAGCAAGCCAGTGAGCTATAGGGCTAGGAGTACCTACCTGAAATCTGAAAATCGTGTCAATCGTATCCCTATATCTTGCTGTGTAATTGTCTGTTATGACTTATGAGCCGCGCGCACCTGTTCTCTGTATTTCATTTCTTCACAGAATGAGAAAGTGAGATGGTCATATATTTTTGAACACAATGACATGCGCACGAACGTGCGATTGACGTGTTGAAACGCTCACGAATGGCACGTTAATGACGATCTGATAAGTATATTGATGCACTTTGTTTATGTTATTACACGATGGTTGAGCTGCGCTCGTCCCTGTATACTTTCATTCCGGTTAAGTGAACGTTTTGGACTCGTGGTCCAGTTACTGAGTCGAGGGCCTATTATGCAGGCAGATGAAATAATCGGAAACTAATGAGTTCTACATGCGGACTGCTGGTATGTTTTAATGCTTATCAGAATCTCGAAAGTCATAATCTGATTGAGAAGATCGTTCCTCTATCGGTTCGGGGATATCTTGAAGATCTATTTTAATGTTGTCTTTCCCGCCAAAAGCCAGCGCTGGTCGACTGCATTAAAATGTCTTGTGATTTTCAGTTTTAATCAACATCAACAACTAAAGTTGTTTCCACTGTCTTCTACTGTCATCAAAACTATCACATCGACACTGGATATCGACGAAACCGTTTCGTGGCAGAAACAAAACTAGCTGGCAACGGCAAGTGATTTTCAGAACCACAATTTCGTACGAATATGGTGCGCGTTTTTTCTCAGTAAAACAGTCACGTACAGCAACCAACACGAATTATAGTTCACTTTATGAATTGTTATCACTGTCTAAAATGCAAAGATAGTAGCAGGTGTTGATATATTCTTTAAAATTTGACACTTACTTTCTTCTCTCACTGTGTAGATTTCACATTTTTTTGTCAAATGTCTGTTCGTGGATAACGCGGGTCTAGTGATGACATTATTGTTTGTTTAATGTGAACGCCCATTCGGCTACGATAACCCTGCTCATATTGCCGCCGGTAAAGAGCGAAAAATTGTGTTAGCCGTGCTACTGACCGCAATAAGAAATACCAAGGATATTACGGCATATACATTTATGTGTTGAGGAGAATCGTACAATACACTGGCATATCTGACGGTAAGAATGTCTCAATTGAAAAATTCTCTCACGCTCTTCCGAAGGAAGGCCACCGATGCGATGTCTTGTCTTTAGTGTTTGTGTCCTTTGATAATGGGATTAATCTACCTGAGATTTGCGAGATGAACACAATTCGTTTTAATTGTGATTAACCCTTTTTTGGGAATAAATACCTCTTTTTTTTTGGTGGAAAATAAATAATAATTTTTGCTGAACTCGATTCGTTTGTATTCGTGTGACCTGTGACATCAAATTTAATTGATCTTATTATTCGAAGTGATGCTCTTTACCAGTGATTTATGGGTGAATTTATTGCTAGCATTACATTGATAAGTTATTAGGAATGTCTACAGTTTTTCCTTTAATAAAGGAGGATTGGTTTCGATATGAGCTATCACTTTCGAATGCTTTCGAAATAATCAGGTAACTCAGAGGGTATTGGGAGAGAATACGCCAATACGTTTAGTGTATTTTTATAAGAGTGTAAACCACGTTTGAATATGCTGTGCAAGATCAGATAAGGGGAGTAAATTTTTTGGACAGCAATTGTCAGATAGAAATTGTTTGATTTTTTTAGGATTGTTAGAAGCGCACACAGATCCTAAAATCTTCTTTTAAAAGAAAACCATCGGGGTAATATTCGGACACTACATGATTGGAAATGTAGCCTAGATGCTACTGATATTAACATCTGCAGAACCTGCAACTACAAAGAGGAAATGGAATCTGAGTCTGAGCATTTAAAATCTTTTATGCCATTGACCAGACCTTAAAGAACGATACTCTCATGTACGAGAAATACGTTTATTTGACAGCTTTGATGATCTCCTTACCAGATTTAAGAATTTTCAATAACAGATCTGAACAATTTTTTTATTTTATGTGACCAACAAACGTCGATCAAAATGTGCTTCCAATTACTTTTGGGTGGAAGTTGGACTTGTTGGAAACTACCCTTCTCGTCTGTTAGGTATTTCATTCCCAATCACTTTGTCCGGGAACTCAGCTTTGTGTCTTCCGTAGGTATATATCATCCCCAATCTCAGCTTTTTTTTTTTAGAAAAAGGGGATTCCAAATCCTGTACTACCAAGCAGAAACCCTCTGATATTATTCGTTTCTCTTTATGGTCGGTGGCAGAGTATTGCTGTCCCCCGCCGGGGCTCGAACCAACGCCGCTCGGGTCACAAGCAATGACTCTAACCACTACACCATGGCCACCGCAAAATCCCAGCTTGATGTAAAAGTTTAACTGTCTGGTGCTTTTGATCGTCGTTTTACTGCGTCTATTAAGATGGTCATTTTGAAATCTTTCATAGGTTAAGAATCTCTGTTCGGATATGCATTTTTAACAATCTGTCGATAGTTAAGATTGGAGGACGCTACATTCTTCGAGGAGTTTCTACGAGTTGTTGTGCATAAACTCTTGCAAAAAACTACGGCCCGTCGTCAGCGTAAATTTTGATTTTTTTTTTGCTGTATAGAGTTCCTTTTTTCCGAAGGTATGAAGCAATGACTGTACATTTCTGTCCATATGAGACGAAGTGCTGTGGTGGCGGATTTAAAATCTTTTCTAGCCAGCTTGATCAGATCACCTTAATCCAGTCAGGTATGCCTATAGATTACAATTTTTGTATTTTTGATGTTTTATTAACCTGCAACGTTTTTTTTCTGTTGCTTATCACGCTATAATTATTAGTCCAATGAATTATTCTATAGAATGAGGTTTCTGGCATGCATATCTATAAAGTGCACATTTCTTTTTGCGTTTCGTTACTTTGCTCCCGACGAAAGTTTCAAACCTATTGCATTGAATCCATAGTTAAGTATGAATGCCAGCACACGTTTGGCACAGAAAATCAAAAACATTCGATACAACTTATGTCTTTCTAATCTTTTCCAAATTGAAAGTTTTATTTTATCAATACTAGCTTTATTGTTTCTTGTCTATCAGGACAATGCAATTCAGAATTTTACAAATTTAGTTTCCATGACTGTCGCAGTATTTTTTTTATAGCTTATTTTTTTGCTTTATTAAATGCTCTCAATAAGCAGACAATAAGCTTTTATTTACCACGTTTCAATGCCAAATCTGTCATAAATGTCAAGATATTGTGTAATTTATAGGAAAACTTAATAACTTTAGATTTACATGCACTTTTCACTACATAATGAATATATTGGATATGTAGGTTTCGATTTCGACTCAATCGAACGACTACTTTTCAAAGTGCTGAGAAAAATCGTTTGCAAAATGTTGTTTTTTGTATGGGAGGAGCCACACCCCTTTGTCCAATTTTGGCCAAACTTCACAGGAATTAATAAGAGGAATTCAAAAATAAATTAGTCTATCGCAGTACCTACCTACTTTATCCGTAGATTTCCATTACTGAAAGAATTTTTAAAATCGGGCTATTGGTTCCGGCCCTATGAAAAGAAACATTTCCTTTTTATGCAGTAGTGGGATGAGAAATGTTTTAGGGTACATACTACATATTTCCTTTTATCCATATACATTTCGGTTAAGCCTTGCGCATCATAGTATGAACTCAAAGTTTCCATTGTAATACGGTGGATCTCCATATCTTGAACAATAGAGCGGGTTGTGTGAATTTAAAAAAAAAAGCCGGGATAATTTTGTCAGACATTTTTATTGTTTAAAACATCACAAAACAATGTATAGTATTGGAGAATATTTCTATATTTTGGGTTTCTAAATTTACGGATAGTGTGACTCACAAAAATCAAAAGGTTCCTATTTCGCTCTGAACTGCTCATTAATGTCAATATAATATGCAAAGCAGATCGTTGTACTTTGTTCCGGAAATCTTCAATCCAATCAATGATATCCTGGTATTCGCCTCAGGGCTGAAATAAAAATGTCTAACTCCGATCAGAGTACCAAATGCCGAAATGGAATCAATTCGTATTCTATAAATTCCCGCGTTTTTTTCCCTATTTCTTGTACAATGGCTAAACTTAGTCGATATGTCCTTGAAAAAATATGTACACACATATTCTTCGACTTCTGAATGTCAAAGGGGTTGCGTCAACAGGACAGATCAATTGTTGATCTCAAAATCCCTCCGATCTTTATTGTTCTTTATTTTGCCTAACAAAGTCATTTTTTTTGTATTTCTTCGTATGTGAATAACGCTTCAAGATTGCCACTGATGAACTCTTGGCATTTTTACCCGGAGCTGATAATGACGACGACCCATAATTAACTCGGCTGGAAACCGAAACTTTATTCACTTTCTCATGTAATGATGTCAATGGTCCCTTGCTTGTACCTACATTTGCCATCAGTATAGACTATCTTAAGTACTGACAATATCCGCAATATGCTTAGCTTGTTGTGAAGAGCCAGCGATTTCTATTCCGACCTCCTTCTTACAAAAAAAAAATAAAAATAAATAAGTACATGTATAGTGTATACATATAATACGTCCTACATACATAACAGTCCTTTGTACTTTTTTTTCGAAATATGTGGTAAGGAGGCAGACGAAGAGAAAAACATGTAGAAATGAAAAGTTAAAATGGATCTCAAGTCAACGCATATAGCACACAGAAGTCATCGAGGATTCCATTCAGGAATTGCAAGCGGAAGTCGCGAAGAGTGGCCGCACCGATGATGAAGCAAAGACAAAAGCGAAAGCCCCTCCGAAATAGTCCAAATGCGGTGCGCGGTTCTGAGTACCCTCTCTATTCGTTCGTGTTTTCTACACTGGAAGGGTCAGAGAAAAGGAGATCGAGCTCACTCATTGTCAGAGTTCAGAGGACTTGCAAAGGAAAAAAATAAAACATCTGACAACATCTTGACTGTCAAGCATTCAAATAGATTTCCCAACAATCGACTCCCGCTTGCTCTACGAAGTAATTACACATGGGAACTTGTAGGTTCTATGCACAACGTCATCGCTCGATGAAATTCAATCTTCTTCTATGCGACTTGGCAACTGCAGCGACACGATGCATTTGTCTGAGGCATAGGTGGTATTCGGCACCAGTCGGTCTGGGGCGATGAGTTCACCACACCCAGGCGAGTCACAGGGAACAGCGAAAATGGAAGGCGTAGACGGGGGTAGGTCCCATTGTTAAAGTACTCTCGTCATGTCACTCGTGGTGTATGTATTCAAAGACAAAACTATAAGTAGTCGATAGCACCGGAAGCATATTGACGCGTGTCTAAGGTAATCTTGCTGCACTTTGGAAATAAATTTGACAATAGAATCTCGCGAAGTTATCATCTGCTCTGAACATATAGCCGTATGGATTACGCACTTTTGATTTCATCAATGAGGGGTATTCTTTTCCTTATGACCAAGTACAGAGTATGCTCAAAAGTAGGTATATTTCGAGAGTTTTTGGGTAATATATTGGATTCCATTGGATTCTATCCTATTGGTAGAAGCGTACGTGTATAACTGAATAAATTAAATTGGTCAATATAGGATTTTTGAGGCATCTTCTCTCAAATCTCTTTATTTTCGTACCATCGAAACTCGAATCATGTTGTCATGTTGTAAAGTATAACTGACTTGGAAATGTTATATCAAGCTAGGCCTAAGCAACATCGTGGTAAAATTCGGATCACGCATCCGTAGGACCGTAGTTTTAATTTAATAATGGTAGTTAAATAATTTTAATCCTGCAAATAAGCTGGACCGCCTGGCTAGCCGCGTTACAGAAATCCCTAGACCATATTATGCCAAAGATCTTCAGGTTCTGCCTATGCACGGAGTACATTATGTATACCAAACCTCTGCAGAGAGGAAAGAGTGGTCTTCGTTCATTTATAGACCAATCAGTAGCTAGTCGTTTCTATTAAAAACTAGCTGACCCGGCAAACGTTGCTCTGTCTATAAAATTTAGAGAGCGCGTCGTAAAGGATATCGAAAACTCTCTCCGACACAAGGACCCCACAATTGCAGCTTTCCTTAATATTTGAGGGAGCAACATGAAGTCAGTAGCGATATAAGAAAGTCAAGAAAAAGGAACATTTCAGCTTTGAATTGACATAGTCGACAAAATTCTGAAAATCTTCAAAAGTAAGAACATAAAAATAGAGGTCCACGTCCACGTAGACGAAAAAGTCATCAGGTAAATTTCAACCTACTATCAGTGAGCATGAGTCTGCTCTTAAACGATTATTCCTATAATTAACCGGTTTGGAAATAAACTCAAAACAAAACTGTTCTTTTTACAAAGACAATAAAAAATAAAGGATTTCACTCTACTCAATCTAACATTGGAATCGAGAAAAATCGGCATCATCCTAGACTCTAATGTCGACTTCCATTGGGCAACAAAATGCACTTTTTTCAGATTCAGACCAGTTTTTCTGTTCTAGAAATCAGCTGACTGTCAAATAACACACCAACACAAATGCAAAAAAAAGTAAAAAAACCCATGTTCCCTTGGACAGGAAAAATCTGAGATCTGAGAGCAAAACGGTAAAAGCCCAATGGAAATCGACATAGTCTTTGAAAAAGCAACACTGAAAAAAGGATAAAATTATTAAGAGCTTTCAGACTGAATCATTCCTGCTAGAACGAAAAAACCTTATGGGCATGCAACATGGAATGAAGCACGGTTTCGATAGCATCAAAACCTCAACAACTTATAAAATCCCTATTCCTCTCGCATAGCATGAAAGATTGGGAAGAAAGGAGCGACAATGAAATCGTTATATCCAAAATGGAGACCTGTTTAGGAGCAGAGATTCAGAAACAAAGGAAATCAATGCGTTCTGAGGTCGGACTAATCCATTCTTGCAGCGTTTTTCAAGCTGCGAAACTAGCCTTACAAAAAGCAGCAAGGCACTTTCTTTTTTTTAAGGAAATTGCAAATTCCATAGCACACTTTATTCTAGTCTGTACTACAATGTCACAATGCTGTAAACCCCAATCAACTTAAAAGCCGACTATTGCCTTTGGCTTCTCAGCCTTTTTTCTATCTCATTTTTGGCGACCATTTTATTTTTAAATTTTGTTTTTTTATGAAATCCAATTTTTGTGATGACTTTTACGATTAGCGATGAACGCAAATGAGAAGATGATGCTATACAATGCACACTGATTACGAATTCAAAGATGTATGCAGAAGCTGTAACAGTAAATACGAAAAAAGAGACGATCCAATATTTTGTATGCGCTGTTCAGGAACGACGAGTCCGATCTATGAGGTCAAAATTCTGAAAACAATTTTTGGAACTGTGAGAAACAGAAATTTGCTAAAATTTTCCAAGAGCACTAACACGTTTAAACAATCCAAAAGATTTATTAGACCGCTCGTTTGATTTTTGGGTTTGTTTACAAACACTATGGAAACTCATAATGGACCTGAAGGCCTCCACACACCCTTGGCTAAAGTGACCTATCCCTGTATTAAATGCAAATGCAAATGCAGTTGAAAGGTCTCATCGTACAATATTTTCGAAAAATTGTATTAAAGGCGTATCGCCAAGAAAGACTTTGTATATAGAAAATTGTTTCAATCATTAAAAGAACGCGTTTGACAGGAATTTCCAAAATTCACTTGAATTTGTGCAGTTTGTCCCTGATGTTTAGGTAGGATACGGTATACCCTATCAAAATGAGATTACAAAGTCGATAAAAATGTGGTGTTATGTAATAGGTTAATAAAGTATACATATCAATATCCATCTGGAGTGGCGGGGTTTTTTTTTTAGATCTGACAAAGAGTGAAAATTTGTAGATGGTTAATATCACACTAATAGGGGACCGATCAGGTTACACTGTAGATCTTGTCGGTCGCAGTATAGCCAACAGATGATTCTGAGGCTCCATTCGTAGGTTAAAATGTCATTCTGTAGAATTTACAAATAAGTTGATTGATGCTTCTTATCAAACTGACTACAGCAAACTTGTTGCACTTGCGTTTGGATATCGCTTTCCTCACTTCATGGTGGACGAAAGTTTTGATGGAGTCGAAGGGACAGTTCATATTTTTTTCAAAATTAAGCATCAAAAGTTGCGAAATCACTAAGTATATATACAAAATATATTTTTCCATGAGTAGGTAAGTCTACCCATACCTAACTTAACCTAAATCTACCCGCGTAATAGTTTTACAAGCTAAATCAATGAAAGTGAAATTTACTATTTGAATAAAAGACGAAAACAGACTTTAAAATGAAAGCATTTTCGGTAGCCTTGTAGGAAGGAGTACGAAATACATAAGTAGGTATTTGTAACACCCTCTTAAATGAATGGTGTGACTCGTTTGTTCTTTCTAATCAATGCTCACAAATGGGAATAAAATTCAATGTTATATGTTATATGCCATTATGTTAAGTTCAGAGGATTTTGCTATTCAATTTCGCGACAGTCAATGCTGTTATAGGTAGCTATATTTATTTTATGGTAGGTACATTCTAATCTTGGTGCATATGTCCTTCTGGATATCAAGATGTTCAAATTGAATTGAATTCATTATCATGTCACGCCTCCTTTATCGAGTTTTATAAAAAGGTGATACCTATAACCCTCTATACATCTATAGCTCATCCACGCAGTATTCCTATCTCATCACTGCAACCTCGTATATTACTTGACGCATATACAATTGAAAGGCTCAAATTCACTCTGGCCAAAGAAATTTATTCATATTTTAATAACTTAAGCAGAGAAGACAGTCATAATTTAAATGTGTTCTATAGGCAACTATACCTTCATAAATATAATTATGAACTTCACCCCATTTAATTTGATTATCTATAGGTGTATTTACGTCTATCTCTCTATCTATTCAAAGCGTATCCTTCCACACAGCAGTGCAAGTTCATACTAATAGTTGTCATGTAAAACAGGAAGGAATGCAAAACGATTGTGTTAATTGTTTCATTGGCCATAAATAACACCTCGACAAGCCCGACGAACCCTACGACGACCATTAATGTCATGCTAACAAACTCATCCGCGCTGCAGACAACACAATTAAGGCAATATTGGTGTTAAACGTTGTCATGTATCATCTTCGTGTATTAGGTTGATGTGTCAACCCCTGAACATCGCTTTTAGGGGTGGGTCGGACCATATTGTTGAGCGAAGGGTCGCAGATAGCACAGTCTATTTGCATGCAGTGTCGATATAATTTACTCATAGGTAACATCGGCCCATCAACCCCCTTCTGAATAGACCAAGAACACTTTAATGATTTTCAAATTCATTGACGCATAAAAGTCAAAATTGTATCTTTTTAGAATGTGTTTATGTACTGGTATAGGGTGCAACAAAAGGGTTGCAGAATTTAGATTATGCCAGAGTAATCGATTATTCGTTCAAGACTATAGGTATGCAGTGAAAGCATTTAACTTTACAAACTTTCCAAACACATACAAGTCGAGGTCAATAAAAGCATCAATAGCAGATGAAAATATTGGCAAAATCCATTAAATGATATCAAAAGACGGCCGAGCAGAGGTCGGGGAAAGTACTTAACGCAGCCCAAAAGCCAGAGAAGATTTGAAAAAAGTCTATACACTCATCGAAGCCAATTCGTTTCGGTTTGCTGAAAAACGTCAAAATAAAAACTTCAGAAAATAACATCACTCCGTCCCCCCCTGCTCTTCCTGTGCCACCTTATCATATCCATGTACCAGATGTACCTATACTCGAACTCAGCTCACCGCCCCACTCTACGGGGAGCCTGTTTGCAACATGTAGGTACACATATACCTATATACCTGGAGGTACTATCTATGGGCCAGCCACAGTAGCAGTACCGCTATTCATTCCATTCATCCATAACTCGGAATCGTTCTTTTAAATTCACTGGCTCTGCTGTGTGGCGGATGGGAATAAAGAATCAGCCCCCAGAACTTACCCTGGATACCAAACGACAGATATATCATATCGTTCACAACCCCCCACACCCACACTGTTTCCACTTCATATAGTAGGTACAGCCGGCCGACCTATCGACTGACTGAAACTTGCCTAAGGAATCACCACCCGGACATATTGCGCAAGCTTACCAAATACTCTATCTCTTGCTGTCTGCCCACCTAGAGCTGCCAATGTAAAAAGCACAGCGGGGGATGGAAACAGAGTTCAACCAACAAAAAAGCAACAACTATAGGTACGATACGACGACAACGGCAATGGCACGGAATACATTCATTTATAACGGAACGCGCGCGATGGGGAAGAGCGAACTGTGAAGAGCTCCCGGAAGGAGGGCGAAAGGACGACGTCTACCAAAGATTGCACAGTGATAATTCGCTTTATATGTGTGTTTACTAATGTGAGGCTTCTGCTGCAGCATCACTTTTTTGTTATGCTGTGCTGTAGCTACCAGGATGACTGAGGACGAGGAGACGCGAGAGAGACATTCTCGGAGATCCCGCCTTTTTATGCTCCTCCCTTGCTGCTTTGCCGTACATCCTTTTTAGCATCGGTAGTACTGTAGAGCGAGAGAACTGCTATATTTTGTACAGAAAAAGCATCGTCGGCAGTAGGAAAACGAATGCTGATGAAGATTCATCCTTTTACACAGATACTCTGTCTATGATGCGATGTAGGTATGTGCTCTGTGCCATGGTGTGGTATGTGCGGTGTCAAATTACATTCATTCAATGGTCTGACCGAAGATAGTGTTCATTCCGATTGGAATTTCATGGCAGCGTGCAGGATAGTAGAATCCTTGCACCCCGACCCGACCGAACGACGAGAGTTCATTTCCATTGCGATGAATCCAAATGAATTTCAAATAAACACAACTCATGCTCACAGAAGGTATTCCAAACGTCAGTTGCTACTCGAACTCTGGTATCGTTTGGGACCGCGCGCCGTCGGCATGTTACGGATAAACGTTTCACTGCCTCTGGCAGTATAAGTGAGAACGAGAGCGAGCGAGTGTGCACACGATGGCACCGAGGACGTTGAAGATAACCCAGATGATTCGTATTCATACACACACAGTCAGCATCAGGACATTTTACTGCTGGAAGGATCTCTTCCACCACCATCATCATCGCCGGCCGCCGCGGTGGTTGATTACGAATGCGAATGAGAACCAGGATAAGAACACATCCCCTGCTGTTTGTGGATGTTACCGTTCGTTTGACAATCGAATCAAAACACAGTTTTTAGTCCAGCGAAAGCATCCGTCAGACAGACAACATCTCTCTCTCATACAGGCCTAGGGGTTGTTTTGCTTGCTCGTCGGATTTTCATTGGATTTTCTATTTCCATCGGATTGTCTCTCAATCGTATGTGTTCTGCTCTATTCGTCCGCCAGTTTAGTCGGTCAGTCGCAGCATCTCAAGTCTCAACTCGTGCCGTGTGCTGCCGCATACAATATTTGTCCTACTGTGATCTCTCTCGCGTTAATCGTGCTTACATATAGATTGTGCTCTCTAACGGCTAGTGCTTTTCAGCTGAAAAAACTAAGATAAGATATTGGATTTATGGTCATTCCAAAGTTTAAGTGGTATAACGCGATAAAGCTTAATTTTTTTTTGCCGAATTAGCAGTCCGATCTAGATCCTTTTACGGTCCAAAATAAACGCCGTAATCCCCTGAGGCGCATATAGTTCGCGGATACATAGTACACAATGTACTAAAAAGTGTGTGAAGTGAACGAAAATGTGTAATCACTACGTAATCGAAGTGTGAAAGAAATTGACAACCGCAAATAATCTATTTTATAGATAGCCACCTGCAGATAGGTGATTACTTACCCCTGCAATTGGATAGATTCAACGTAATCGGAATAAATGTTGTTCGATCGGTATGCAATGTCAGGTATGTGCGTTGTTTTAGTACATAATTGCGTTGGAGTTCAGAGTGAATTTTTCATTGGGAACGTTAGGCTGTAGGTGTCTTTGAAATTTGAACTAAATCGAGTATTGTTTTTAAAGACATTAGCATCTTAGATAGGTACGTCTGTAGTGTAGGTATGTGCCTCCTGATTAAAGGGAATCGTTTCTAATAATCGTACAAGCAGGTGGGAGTACAAACACTGGGCACAGTTGACCCTTGAGTTTGTAAATAGTAGGTACTGGTGGCCTCACTTATTTACGTATTCATGTTATTTTCTAATTCAGTGGACGTTGGTGGTAGGCTCGCGTAGCTAAAAAGGTGGCATAATCGCAGAGTTTTACTAGACAACACAGGTGTGTGTGTTGGTTATGTTATAATCATTAGTATGTTTTGTAGCGAACTATACACTTGTAAAATTACACCAGCAGCAACAGGACTAAACTTTGGTCTTTGTAGATGGCCTGAAAGACCAAAATCTGCCTATTACCTACATCCTCTGAACATGTAAAAGTGTTATGATTGGCTTCCTGTGGAGGGTATAAAAAGAAAACAAACGATGTCGAGGAGCTAGACCTATATAGATAGACATTTTGTGTCAGCCAAATGTAATTAAACAGACCAAGTAATTTGATTCTATGAAAAGCAAGATAACTTTGGAAATTGTGGGTTAGCAATCAGATAGCCCAACTACTTAACTTATGTCTTAGATATCTACAAAATATTGCTGGTTGAATTTTCCTAATAATTAGATAGGTTTACAATTTCTGCAATCGGTAAAAGCGTTCTTCATTTCCCCGACGGAGTGAGAGCATCAAAAAATGGTTTAGGTCAATTCAAACACATTT
This sequence comes from Cheilosia soror, assembly GCA_949372485.1. Classification (NCBI taxonomy): domain Eukaryota; kingdom Metazoa; phylum Arthropoda; class Insecta; order Diptera; family Syrphidae; genus Cheilosia; species Cheilosia soror. The sequence continues at coordinate 158,562,542 of OX443561.1, forward strand.
TATATAGCACATTCAAAATCATATTAGGTACTATTGCAGGTATAGATAAGACAAGACCGAATATTCCAAATTATTCCCGTAGAATCGAGTAGAATGGCATTTCCAAAAATGTAGAAGACTATTTTTAAGAGTGCTATTGCTCTCAGACTTAAAATCGGCGTAAATAAACCTGACGATGAAAAGAAGTCCTTTCACAAAATTTAACTCACCTAGGTCGATCGGTTTGAACGCTTTCGTGTTTTCAACAGACAGACAGACCGACGGCCAGACAGACAGACATGGTTAAATCTATTCAGAATTTGATCCTGATTCAGAATATAAATATAATTTATGGGGTTACCGGAGTAACTATGTTTATCGCTAAGGCAGTTTCCGTTTGGCAAAATTTGCCAAGTTTCAATTTGAGGTGATATTCTGAAATAACGACAGCTTACTAAAAGCTTCTGCTGTTTGAATAATTATAATAGTATTCTGAACCGCACTAACCAACTATCCGACTCTTTTAAGCGTTTGAACAATTGAATTCTGGCTGTCAACAAATATTATTGTTTTTCTCTTGTCCAGTAAGTAGACCTGCATTATCGCAGAGTACGTGTAATTTTGCAAAAATGAATGAAGGATTATTGTAAAAAAATGAATGCAATTGACATTATGGCGACTTTGTTAAGGTACAGAAGCACGGTCGCTATTAGCTACTTAGGCCATCTTGAATGTAACCATGAGCTACCACACCAAACTGCGAATACTACGAATTAATGGCTTTAAGTCATAATTCATTCGTTAGATGTAATAATAGTTACACTGTGACTTACATTTTTTTTAAACTTAATGCAATAAAATATCAATGATTAGACAGTTGACAATTTGTAATGCAGTATTTTAGAACATCCAAACTCTTGTGTTATTTAAAATAAACAATATAGCAGCAATTTTATTTTCTGTGTGTATTTAATGCCTAGTACATAATGCATGCAAGAAATTGTTGATATGTCTCATGCTTTTTTGGGCGTTATCGTAAGTCGATTGGGTTTTTAAAATACAGCAATATAGGTACCTACCCAATAGTTGTTTCTATTTGCATGTTTTCAATGTAGATAGATATAAATATTGGAATTTTGGGTTTATAGTATATGAAAATAAATAGAATTAGGTACCCAATTAGGTACACCCTTTGACATTACAACAAGAATAAATAACTGTTGCTGAAATCTTATCTTATCTTTTTGCAAATTTAGGTATGTTTATAAGTTTGATGAGTTTCGCCATCTTTTATTAGTTGAATATTTTAAAAATATAGACCCGAGTTTCCCAAAGTGTGCTCCGCGAAGCACTTGCTACTATTCTCTAAGAAGACCGAAAGTTTTGAGAACCGAGAAAGGAGATTGGACAATTATACCAAATCTATTTTTGATGTCCATAAAAATTAGGGAGATTGTTGCACCTAAACTCCATTAACAATTCCCGGCCTGGGCTGTTAGGCGCTGTGTCGTAGAACAAAATCCTCGTGGGTGCATATTGCACAAAAAAACACATTGTCAACAAAAACCTAAGAAAGAGCCGGAATTTCGAAAGACTCCACTTACAAAAACCATTGTAATTTTGGAAAAAAGTTTTTTTTGAGTGCCAAATCCAAGTTTAATTTATTTGGAAAAGTTTATGTAAGGCGTCCTCCAAAAGCAAATAATTGCAGCCAAAGCACAGGCTTCAGTAGACCATACAGCATGGAGGAGAGAAAATAATGATCTGCGGTATATTTTTCTTGGTTCTGATGTGTTGGTCCATTAGCTGTATAAGGGTCGACACTCTTGATCAACACGCTTATAAAAGCATATTAGAGAAAACCCTTTTTTTCATACGTGCCAGTAACATATGATTTCCTTAGCATACTCCGCGGAGAGTGAAGCCTACAGATACAGATTTGGATTGACCCGCGCAAAGTCCCGACCTGAACCCAATTAAAAACTTGTCGAACGTCGAAAAAGCATTAAAAGCCAAAAAAAAAAAAAAAAACAAGAAATGCTGAAGAGCTTTTCGCAAATATTAAGGAAGTCTGGAACTATATACCACCATATTAGGATGCCGGAGCCCGGATGGGCACAGTGGCTCAGTGGTCAGCGTGCTGGACTACTGTGCGAAGAGTCCTAGGTTCAGTCCTCAGAAAAACACAAATTACATCTTAAGGTTTTTCCCACTGCGGCATAAAATTGTAGGTCCCCACAAAACAAATGGTAGTGAGAAGCTAGTCTTAGGGCGCTTATGTTGCGCTAAATATTTATTTATTTATAGTATGCTTGATTTTAGTGGAAAGTCTTCAGATAATATTGACTGCCTTTTTAAAAAAATTAAGGCTATTCCACTGAATATTGGTCTGTAACTGTAATTTTTATAAGATTTGGAAACTGGAATTTTGAAATTTTTGTTATTCTGTGGCAAACTCGAAAATGAGTTAAAAATGTTTTTGAATTATTATTTTTATTAAATATCTCCTTACTAGATTAAAATATTCTATAAAATGCTAAAGTTGGCATCACATAGGTACATGTTGCTTAATTCTTCAATTTAATAAGATTTAAAAAAGATAGGAAAACAGTAATTGCATTTTCCATAACTACGAACAATGGGATAGATGGACAACGAAGTGCTCCGCGAGGAATTCCTCTCCAGAAAAGTGCTCCGGAACTAAAAAAGATCGTGAACCGCTGATATAGACAATACTGCCTAACTTTTAAATTATGATAACTTTATTGATGGCCGATGGAACTTTGACAGCGTGGGTTTAGGCCACGGACGATTTTGTACTGTATTCTAAATTAATTTTAAATATTATATCTACATGACTCCCAAATTATTGCAAGACCGCGGTCTAAATAAACGCGGCTACTATTTATGGGATCTACACGTCTACAGATGTGCAAAATAATTATCTATTCGTCGAGTAGATATAACAGAAAGAATTCATCAAGTATGCCAACGGGTTAACATAATTTCGAAACTATTTGATTGTGTCGGTTCCTATTTCAAATGTGTCGTTTTTTTTAAAAATTAATCTCAACTGGATTTTGCGTAGATTCTAAGTGTTCAGCTTTGGTATATTGGCATTGGTGTGCAATGGCAATCATCATATTCAGTTAATTTTACAAAAATAATATTTAACATGTAGGTATAAATATGTATCTATTATTTATAATTATGTACTACCATATTAAACAAAATTTTCAATTTCTCAACATTTATTGAGGTGAATTAAAAATACATAGTTAATAAAAAAAAATACATATTTGGCGCGTAGTACCCTAGGCCTAGCTTCTTACAACAATTTGTTTTGTGTGAATTTTAATTTTTGGGAAGGGACCTGACATTTTTTGCCGAGTCCGAACGGCTGAATTGAGAAGCTTTTTCGGACCAGTTAGACTCTCGGACGTGTTTGTTTGTTTGACGTTCCCGAGAGGTGGCGCAGTAGAAAAAACCTTAAGATGTAATTTGTAAGATGTAATCCGGAAAAACGGGGATTGAACCTGGGACCCCTCGCACAGTAGTCCAGCACACTATCCACTGCGCTACTAAAAAAAAAAAAGTAAAATCTATATATGTATATAAAAATTGAGCCCTAAAATGTTTGTCGTCGATTCACGCCTTAACGCATTTACCGTTTTTAACCAAACTTTCACACATCTTTGGTATTGGGCCCTATACGGTTTCTGTGAAGTTTGGTCAAAATTGGACAGAGGGGCGTGGCACCTCCCACAAAAAAAAAAATAAATTAAAAATCTTATATACATACTTCCTATACAAAAAATATCTTCTATGGGCTGAAACTCGATGACGTTGTATCTCGATAACCGTTGGGCCGATTTTCATTACCCATTCGTATTACTGTATTTCAGGTTTAGGCAGAAAGAAAATTCCAGCAAGTCGATTTATTCTCATTTCTCGCATTTTACGAAATAACACTATTACCTGAGACCTAAACAATACAATTCGTGTGCACGGGCAAAGCCGGGCGGGTAGGTACAGCTTCTTCGACAGTCTTGGAATTGGAAGCCAAAGTTTTTAAAATTTGTAACATTGATGTGAATATGAATAATGCACTGTCCTGAAAGTCAATAATATTATCTAGGCCTCTAGGCAATACGATTTTTGGAAAAAGAAAAAAATTGTGTGTACCACAAAGCATTACAATAAAAACAGTTTATCTTTTTAATTATTTTGCACTACGAAGGGTGCACGGTCTCCGCTAGTAAGTAAATAAAATTAACGCGTAGGTATGTATAGATAGCCATAGCTACTAAACAATTTCGCGGAGTTTTTGTTTTCACAGATATTCGCTAGTCAAAAGACTATTCTCGGCACTCCCCAACTCGAACCACTTTCATGTTAATATCGACTTTCTGTGCTATTTTCCCCGCTTGCTATTCAAAATAGTAATACAACCTCGCATAAACATTTTGCACCTGCAATGCACACTCAGCAATTTGAGTTCATTCCATTCACGAAAGACAACACTTTTGTGCAAACAGGGATACCTAAGGCATTCACATGAAATACGATGCCGTTGCTGTATAAGATCATGTCCGCTCTTTTCCCAATAAGTACAATTGTACATATCTCTATCACCAGATAACGATCTTTCGTGTTGTTGTGATGAGCAATCAAACATTGTTTGTGAAAAAGAACAAAACCGATAAGAGATCCTCATCTTCTTTGTGCGGTTAAGTGCGATCCATCATCCGTCCTTGAGATTAAATTGCATCCGAATCAGACCGGAAAGACAGAGACCGCCCAACAAAGAGTCCTCGATAAATACCGCAGGACTTGTTTGATTCTTGTGTTTCTCGCACCTAAAATGCAAACATAATTTTGAAGTCATACATAAAGTGCCGCGCGCCAATTCAAAGGACCCGCGCATTTAAAATAAATATGACAACTCATAGCCTTCGGCACAGTGAAAATAACAACTCAGCGATGACTATCAACCAGACGATTTCCTCAATAAAAAAATTTAGGTATCAACACAGATAGCAAATAGATGATAGCAATTGGGCACTGTCAAGCGAAGTTTCAGTAAATTTAATTGTTGTATCTACTTGACGTGACGCTATTCGATACGGTTCCAATGACTAAGTAAGTCTCTCAATGGTAATGTTTTTTTTTTTGGGAGATAGCCACGATGTGGGGCCTTAGATAGTGTCACCTCACTTTAATTTACTGTCAAAGTGTCCGATTTTGTCGATGATTCCATTATCGGCTAAAAAATTTATATTTATATCTTATGTTCTTTTGCAGAGATAACTTAAGCTAATCTTTATTTTTCCATCTTTCAGGGAGTAGTGGTGATGAGTTCGAGCCGATTATTCGCCACAACCCGCACAATCTAAGTCAACAAACCGAAAACGTCCACGAGCTGCAGGACTATCGGCGCTACGCAAGTGCGCAAGCCATGTCCATGAATCCCATGGACCAACTGTACAGCAAGGCTCTCCATGAACGATCAGAGCGATTCCTTTCGGAAATGGCTCGCCTGCACGAGCCCATAAGTGATCTAGACATACGCGAGAATGGCGTGTATGCCAAAGTCCTACTGCGAAGGGGCACACGATTTGGACCATTTGCGGTGAAATTGTGCAATGAGCCAACCGACAAAAAATTGGCCTGGGAGGTATGTATATCTAATCTATACGTTATATAGTTTGAGTAATCCTTTCGCATTTTTACGGGGAAAAAAGGTTCGAATTTCATGCGAAAAAATGCATCTAATCAACGTTGTAACTTAATCCTATCAAATGTTGCGTTCGTAAGCGCCTGCATTTATTTTTCACATATTTGGGGTAAAATTGACGAAAAATACCAAAAAATGTCGCACCCGAAAATTAAGTGATTGGGAAAATATTTGATTAAAACCCGACATACGATTGTCAATCATTTGGACCGACAACAATGCGGAAAAAGGAAGTTGTCAGACCCCTTCTTCGTAGATAATCCTCTGTCCGGAATCGCAGGCCAATTTCAGAATGTCGACCAGAAGCAAACAAGCGTAAATCCACAAAATGCCCCCTAAATGAGACTTAAATTCGGTTTCGACTGTTGAAAATCGGTGACGGCAGTAATTTCAATTAAGGAGCTATCTTGTAGGGCACCCCTCCACGGTGCAATCAAAATAGATCCCAGAAGTATGTGTTTAGATAACAACAGAGCGATCCTTGTGTCATATTCATATCCTTGTCGAATGTGTATGTTTTTCTGACGCTCGTCTCTCGATCAGATTAGATATGTACATTCATCCCTATGACAAGGCGAGAGAAGAAAAGGTGTGAATAAGGACCGCTTATAGCAGGTAGACAAATATTTTTCTTAATGTTGACATCTCAATTGGCAAGATCGCTCAGTTACAACTTGAGTACCTCACCAGAGCAAACGAAGAAATTCCCGTCCCGATCAATGACACGCCCGGTTGGTTTTGAAGATTGTGTGCGTGCGTACTCTACAAATGCGTATAATTTGTCGCATCGTATTCTCTAGCAGAAGGTGAGAAAATTCAATGCGAGCAAAATGACAATGGTCCGGGATTAGAGATGATCTCCTAGTTGTCAGGCTCTGACGATGGTATGCATTCAGACAGAGAATCCAATTTCCAAATCAAAGAATAAAAACGACAGAGCCAGCGACGACCGCTTCGAATAAGGGCGCACAAATTTGCGGTAAAAATTGTCAAATTTTCAAAACGCGCCATGTGTGCTTTCATTGTTTTACATATTATACACATGCGGGATCTATGACCAATTTTGCGGAAACAATAAAACCGCAGTCCCTCCGCCGCTTACAGCTGCAGGCGAGTGTTTTAATTTTTTTTAAATTTGAACTAAAAACCACCACTTCTAATATACTAAGCATCCACTCGAGATAAATTCTGTACAAAGGACACCCGTGCAGTTTGTTTGCGGCCAATCGAAGACGATCATGATACACGTGCGTATTCACCCTTAATTATTTTTTGCCACTTATGTTGTGTTGGCCATTAGGAAGAGAGTATAGCTGGAAATTATGCGTTAGCAAACCCACCAACTCAAATTTGTTAGCCCACGAGAGCCACTCAATTAAAATGTCGTTTTTCCGAATGACTTGCGAGATAAGCGCAACCCCCACTCGTGTGAGTATAATTTCCAGTCGTTATTACACTCCAAATCATCTAAGAGTAGGTTTTGCTGCGCGAATTTATCCACCCAACCGAAATTGTCCTGTTTTGTTGCTCATTTAGCATTTCTGATGGCCCAAGGATTTCACTTCAAAGTGAACGTCGTTCTTCTGTGTGTGGGTTCTTTTTACATGTTTTTTGCTCAGTGATTTCGCGGACACGTTGCAATATCCCTTGAGATTTGAGAATACCCGTATCCACCCCACCTTCTATATTATTGTCACTTGGCTTCCGAAGAAACACATCCTTTGTGAAACTGTTTTCCAATGCGTGAGCGTGATGTCAAACAAAAAACAAGTAAATTGGCAAAACCTTCTGTTCAGTGTTTCTGTTTAGTCCTTTTATTCTGTGCCGCTTCTGTAGCTCAAACGAAGAAGATTTCAGTTTGGTTTGTCTATATCTTACTCCTGTATGTGCGTGTTATTCGTAAGGATAATGATGATTACTTTATGATTTGTTTTGTTCGCCCTATGGGTTGCTTCCTACACGACGTACACATCTTCACAATGTATCTAACCGAGGATAACAATTTTGTAAAGGAATCAATTATGATTATCCTTGTATATTTTTTTCACAGTTATATTTTATGAGAAGAGCCATAATGGTTTTCATTCATTCATGTGCTAACACGTACCAAAACGATGACAGAAATTAATTATGCTTGGAAGGGGTTTGTTTCTCCGAGCGAAATGATGTTATAATCGCTTCTAATATTCAGCTCCTTATCCAGTTATTTTAAACGATGATTTTGTGGCATGCTGAAAGCTGAACGTTATTAATCAAAAGTTGGTTAATTTTTATGATGCTTTCTTTTATAGGTATTAGGTGTTATCTTTATCTTTAACACAGAACGATCTTGAGGCATTTTCGAAGATTTTGAATGGTTAAAATGAAGCTTAGTAGACTCGTCGCCAATTTTAATACATATTTTGTTTCTGATGGTTTAAAATGTTTTTAATTCCAAAATACATAGTATGTAGAGATACCCCTCTCTACTTACTCTATGGCTTAAAAACATTTTAAACCATCAGAAAATCGATTTTAAACTCGGTAAAATGAAAATCAATACCTCCGATTTTGGAAATTTTGTTTGCAGCTCGAATTATTAGCGTCGGAAAAAGGAGGATTAAGAAACGGAAACAATCGTTTTTTTACTTACACCTATAGTAACTCAACTTCTTTGTGAAAGCGCGTTTAATTCATAACATAAACTCAAGGCTGGATGAGATGTGGAAAGCCGTCGGCATTGACTACTACTATGTAATATAAAATTAAACAGGAACTAGTGGCAATGTTTTCGGCTCTGAACATCCGATCATTTTCATTATTTGCTTGGTTTAATGACACTTTGTGGCCACAGGCGACTACTTTCGATCGCTGCAGTGTTTTTATCGCATCCCGCAAACGATCCTAGGCCGAAGTTAGGGATGTGATTTACTATTTCTATAGTCTGCGTATCTATTTACTTGGTGAACATTTGCAGCATTTGCGAAATAACAAACAATTTCAAAACATGGCTTTTTAAAAGTCTAACATGCAAAATAAATGGTTTGCCAAGTACATGACCATGTATATTTTGTTCACATATGACTGACATATACGCAAACAAACACAAGAGTAAAAAACGCACCATTTTCAAGCATACTGTGACTATATTGTTTCACCATTCATGTGGCTTGACGTCACAATTATAGAATTTTTATTATAATCAATAAACAAGATCATAGATATTGACAGCTATTGTGGCCTGCCCGGACTCGTTGAATAATTGGAGTAAGAGTATAAATCCGAATGCAGAACACGTAAAACCTTGCTCTATCCCAAATGACGAGTGTCTTCCGGTAAAAAAAAGTGGTCTACTTTTGCAACGAAACTACCCAATGTGCTACAGCGCGATAGACTTGGTTCAGCGGGAACATAATTATACATAGGTTACACGAAAGTAGTAGTAGTAGTAGTAGCGGCAAGGATGAATATCTTGAATCCCTTTCTAATGCATCCAGAAAAGCCGTTTTTTCGATAGATTAGACAATTTGGCAACATTTTAGATTTAAATACATATATGGATCAGAATGGTTTTCTCTTATAGTACATTTACACCGCACCTAAATTCAACATTTCAGCAGACAAAATTTCGAAATCCAATTTTGCGTTCCCACTGTAACTTCAGCATTTCAAATGACAGCTAGTATCAGAATTGATTACCTACAGATATTTTCCAACATTTCGAAATGTTGGATTTCAGCGAAATGTTGAATTTCAGTGCTGCATTTGTAAGTTTGTCAAATCGAACAAACCTAATTCTGGTGATTTTTGGGCTCACTGACAAAAGAAAAACCGCTGTACAACTCGATTGTTAAAGCTAAAAAAGTAGGAAGTAGGAAAAATATGTCTGTATAGTGAATTATCAGTTGTATTCATGTTTAGATTAATATAACTAACAAATTAATTCTTTAGGTACAAACCACTTTTGATTTCGAAACACAAAAAACATCAATGGCGAAATGTTGAACATTTAGCCTAAAATGCTGAATTTAGCCGAAATGATGAATTTAGGTGCGGTGTAAACGTACTATTAGATTTAAATACATATATGGATCAGAATGTTTTTTTCTTAGTCATACTCGCACTACCTCTATGATAGATACTTTCCATGTACCCACTACAAGGAAACTCGCAATGAGCCATCTGTGTGGTAATTTTGTACATGGGACATAGAGGGAATCAAATACCTCATAACCTGAGCTACAACCATATACATATATGGAAGCAAATTATCTTATAGTACGTTTACATCATTTCAGGCCAAATGTTCAGCATTTCGCCATATATTTTCCAACATGTTGTTCGAAATGTTGGATTTCAGCGCTGCATTTTTAAAGGTTCATTCACATGGGAGCGAACGAACGAATTGATGAAATGCAACCAAGCCACTTTTTATGCATTTATAAACAGAAAATTCCACATTTTATTATTCGAAGATATCCTCCTCTTGGAATAAGGTTAAGTTCGAACGAATTTGTTATTCTCTACTTTGTATAAGTAAGTAGGAAGTAGAAAAAATATGTCTGAATAGGGAATTATCACCTGTATTCATGTTTAGATTAATAAAGCGTGGTTAAGTTTTAAGGGCCGAAGTTGATTTTGAATAAAACAGAAATTATTATCATTTCTTTTTATTATGATGATAATATTGGTATGGTTCAATTATGTATGGAACAAAATATCGGCCAAATGGCCGCCGCGACCTCGGCGGGACACCTCCATCCGATGGTCCAAATTTTCGATGACGCTGAGGCATAATTGAGGTTCTATGCCGTTAATGTGCCGAATTATCTCATTCTTTAGCTCTTGAATTGTTGCTGGCTTATCGACACCTTTTCTTTCAAATAACCCCAAAAAAAGAAGTCCAACGGTGTCAAATCGCATGATCGTGGCGGCCAATTAACATCGCCACGACGTGAGATAACACAGCCATTGAATTTCTCCCGCAAAAGAGCCATTGCATTGTTTCGTTAGCTGTGTGGCAAGTGTTGAAACTACATATCGTCCACATCCATATCTTCCAATTCGGGCCATAAAAAGTTCGTTATCATCTCACGATAGCGAACACCATTCACAGTAACTGCCGAGTTAGATAGATAGATATATCGCGAACAGCAGCCATATTTTCTGCAGTACCTACGAGCTGGTGTTTTCACATTTCCTACAGAACCGGTTTGCTAAAATTTTTGCACGATTTTTCCGATTGTACGCACATTTGGACGATTAAATTGACTGAAAAAATCACGAATGCATTTTGATTTGAACGCCCATTTTCATAATAAACCTGAATAACTTTTACGCGTTGCTCGATTGCGTATCTTACCATGGTTCAAATTGAGTTAGTCTGAAAGTGAGAAATGTCAAATGAAATGCAGAAAAAAACTTGACGTTTAGGTGTGGTTCACATTCAACATCGGCCCTTAAAATTTAACCACCCTTTATAACAAAAAAATGAATTCTTTAGGTACAAACCACTTCTGATTTCAAAACACGAAAAACATCAGTAGGTTTTCAATTGTGATACTAGCTGTCATTTGAAGTGTTGAAATTTCTGTGGGAACACAAAATTGGATTTCGAAATTTTGTCTGCTGAAATGTTGAATTTAAGTGCGGTGTAAATGTACCTACTATTAGCAGCGCAAACACAGCGTTTACGGAAGGCATCTTGTAGCCTATAGTATAATGGATTCGCCTGCTTCCTTTGTAGAATATACATTTTGTAGGTACCTACCTACAAAAGTAATTACTGTTAATATGAATTAACGGTTTCCACGAATGTTTCATTATTTTCAAAGTCAAATTCAAAAGTAACGACTCAAGCTACTGTTATAAACTGGTATACACATCTTGTAGCAACTACATAAACCACATGAAATGTCTGCTTTTTCTAGTTACTCATAGATGGCGACAGTTACAACAAGGGGCAATTGTTTTATATTGTGTTATAATTTCCAGAATTTTTGTCGTGGAAGTCCGTGGAAACTTTTTTAATAAAATTGAAAATGATTAAACAAATTTACGTGTTTACAATTTTCTAATAAAAACAGAAGTGTCGAATCCCAGCCGGTTTTTCTCTGTGCTAATGTTTTTTTTTTTTTTTACAGGTAATGGCCAGTGCACACTTTCGAGGTTGGTTAGAGCCAGTCCCTGAGGTCTCGATGTGGCTAAGAAAAATCCGCTCAGTAAGCAATGCCAAGGAAGCTAATCTGCATAATTTTATAGTCGAGGGATATGTAAGTTAATTTTTAAGTTGCCACTTCACTGGGAGTTTAAAACGTTTTCAAATTACAGCTGTGGTACGAGGCAGTTCAAGACATACCAGCTGGAGAGGAGATATCCGTTGATTCAGAATCCAAGGGTCTGCTGCATTTCAATGATATTTTCACAGGCACCAGTTTCAATGCTGACGACAGAAGTGAAAGGGAGAGTGGTAAGTTTAAAAAAAAAAACCTTCTCTCTACTTGTTTTTTGTTTAAAAAAATCTAAATTACCTCTATACCATCATTTTTTATTTGGTGACACTTTTTTTGTTTCTCAATGTGTAATTCCTTTTTTAATTTGTCGCGAGTGCGTGGCATGCGACAGGGGCATGGTAGTAAAACAAATCGAAATTTGATAGGCTTGATCTGGGTATGATTTTTTTTCTTCTTGTAGATTGTGTCACCCTGACGAGTAAGAGATTCTGGGGGTAACCCTTTTTTTTTGTTGCCCTTTTGGTGATGTTAATTATTATCAACCCTCGTTGTACGCAAATCCAATTTGATACGTTTTTTGTCTACGCCGCCGCCGATGATAACTAGGCCTTGTTTCTGTATGGCACCCCACATTATTTGTATAGTTGTCCTTTGGTTTTTTGCATAAAATTTCTAAGTGACAAAGTTAAATCCTTTTCAATTGCAAATACGCGTTACATGCCTAGGATACACAATCTCACGTTTATCTGGGATGCGATCGAAGAGAACATGACACAAGGCAGAATGACAGGATTGCGTCGTCCACAGAAGTAACAATTATGATTAGGCCTTTACATAGGGGTAGTGTCCATGGACGGGGGTTGATTAGGTTTGATCACAATGATGCTGGCTGGCTGGCTGGCGGTGTTGACGATCAATTACACAATTATTTGTTTAGCGCACCGCGCAACCGTTGCATTAAGGATAAACATCAACGGAAGCATACGGCAATGGTGTGAGCATCGTATGAGGGTTTTCTCGCGTGCAATACCCTAATAGAGATGTCACCGTCATCATCTGCAGAAGCGAGTCGTGATGGTGTTTGGCAAAAGGACAATGTTCTTTGTTTGATTGTGGGATTTATATAAATTGTCTGTTGGCATTGTTCAGGACGAACAGCGCATAATGAATGACTGAGGCTTAACCACATGTTTTATTCCAGCACATATACTCACGGCCAATTTAATCCTAAGCCGGGCAGATTGACACTATCGAATGATTTCAATCGCAACGGCCGGCGGGAGTTATGATTGGTGGTTAGTGTTAGTTGTCAACCCCGTGCCATATATTTTGCACCATCATCAGGGAGGTTTGCAGTCATTTGCATCTGCATCTTTGTTGATCGTGAGGTGTTGATAGGAGGGCGAGATTTATGACGGATATTTATAACTGAATGCTAAATCCGATGGGAAAATGTTGATATTTAATTATCCGCAGTGTTTGTTTATTTTACTTATGTATATCCCCCTTCGGATCAGTGTTAATTGTATGAACATTTATTACGGTACGGCTGATTTAGAATTTCCCAGATTCAAATTAGGCTTTCGTCGGCTGCTCTGTTTTTTATATACACCTGCATTGCTATCGCCTACATTATTTATTAAAAATTCACAAAAAGGGAAATTAAATGCACCTGTTTCGAGTGCTTTGAGCGTAGCTTACGAGTGAATAATTTAATTCTTTTACTCTTGCGTAACGGATAGGTAAGAAAGAGCACGCAAATTCCAACATCGTCATGGATCCTGAGCAAGTCGATTGTCCGTTGGGTTGTCCATGTAGGATATGCTGATACCAATACCACATTGTAGACTTTTGGGAAATATGTACACATAATTAAAGTATGTATCTGCGGACGATGATCATTATCATTTAAATTTGTAACTGTTTTAATTAATATTTGAATAATTTTATTCATTTTTTGCGAAAACATAAGAGTGGTTTGATTGTGTTTAAGGTTCATAGATAATTTAGAAAAGGATGAACTGAACTAGGTATGTATAGATAGATACATAGGTACTTACTAAATTTATGACTTTTTCACTTCGTTTCATGATATACACATTCATATGCATATACCGAATTAAAAAGGTTTATTAGTTGCCAATGCAATATAAAATAAGCACGCGTTTTTGGATAAATAGTTTAATAAGTGCCAGAGCAGCGTTAGAGAATTTCTCACTCTTTTTTGATCACTTGGTAAGATTTAATATTTATGGAGGGAAGCCGAGAAATCTAATTGACGCTTGGTTAAATTAAAAAAAATATATAAGCAATACCTAATTGCTGGAGTTAATTATAATTTTTAACTTTCTCGTATAGGTAAGAGAAAAATAATGTTTTCGTACAAAATTTCGAACTCGAGATTTTGATCAGTTCTGATATTACCTAGGTACGATAATAAGGGAACTAAAAAAAGTGGGTCTCGCAATTCTGTCCGTCCGTATGTCTGTCTGTCTCACCCCTGGAGAATCTAAACGCTTGGACGGATTTGCTTCAAACTTCGTACTTAGAGTTTGTGGGCTTCCCGCTAGGGACTTTTTTTTATGCTAGCCCTAATATTAACTGTACCTCCCATATAAAAATTTTACGAAATATTACGAAATATGTCTAAACTTAGATTTTTTCGAAAACGGCTCTAACGATTTGAACCAAAATTGATAGTTGAGTTAATGTAATCATACTTAACATGACTGCATACCCAGTTTTTCGCTAAAAAGCCCAGCAACGGAAGTTTTGAAAATTGACTTTTTCTAGAAAACGGTAAAAACGATTTAAAAAAACGTACTTTTAAGGTACTATTGTCATTCTAAACTTGATAGCAAACTCAATTTTTCCCTAAAAAGACTGGGTCCTTTGATATCCACCCAATAGTACTTTAAAAAACTGCTCATATCTCAAAAACGCCATTTTCGATTATGATAAAAATGTTACTTTCAGGTAATGCTTAAATCCATAGCAATACCCTTTGCTCAGTTTTGAGCTAAACAGTTGAAAAACACTGTTTTTTGAACCATGAATGCGTCCTTCGATTTCCACCCCAATCGCTAAAAACGGTACTTTAAAAACTACACATATCTCGAGAACGCCATTTTCGATTATGATAAAAATGTAACTGCTAGGTAATGTTTAAACAGTTTAGTAACAGTGCTTTTCGAAACCAAAGTTGTAAAATGTGTCAGCATAATTTTACAAAAAACAGCTTTAACGATTTTGATCAAAATACACATTTAAGACAACATAAGCATGCTAAACATGATCACGTAGCACGTACTTAGTTTTTCTCAAAAAAATCTCAAATATAGCCGTTTTATAAATATTTCTAAATAACTATTCAAATCCTGATCTGTATACATACACGGTATATTTTTTGTAAAGGTGCTTTTGTAGCACGCCACATATAAATGTGGCTCTGACGTCAACAGAGAGTGCACAAAGAGAGCTTGTGCACGGCATGAACCCATTGGGACCATTCGCTGACGTAAAAATGACGTCAGAGTGCTATTATATATGTGGCGTGCTACATACCGTGTACTATGGTTATTTGGACATGTTACCAGACTTTAAAGAAAACTTCAAAGAGCATTGGTGTTCACTCACTTTAGGCGTTCATTGTATATAAGCTGTATGACTTTAGTCAGCGAGAATGTTATTGTTCGCTTCTTAGCATTGCGTTTTGTCCAATCTATATGAAATTCAAAGACTTTATTTTGACACAAACTTGCGTATGAGCGAGCCTGTACCTAACTTTTTTAAAACAGAATAGCATTTGCAATGCTTTTGTTTGTACGGGAGGCGCCACTCCCTTTTGTACAATTTTGACCACTTTTCGCAGGAAAACTTCCATAATACCTAAAATTGCCTTAAAATTTGAGCTCAATCGGTTTGGTGTGTTTTGAGATATACCAACGATTTTAATTTTTTTTTGTGTGAGACATACCACGCCCCTTTGTCCAATTTTGACCAATAAAACGGTTTTCGAGATATGAGACTCGTATACTGAATTTTCGCATTGTCTACACCCCAGCGCCAACTATCGCATCCAAATTAAGCCAAAGACTTTCTTTTTATTTATATACTATAGGGCTTGAATTTGAGCCAAATCGGTGTATAAATAAGAATTTTCGGAAAAAGCTACCCCATGCTACCTTGGGGGATTGTAATACACACAAAAACAATCTGGAGAACCATACGAACATAGTTGTGGGGGTAATAGCTACAGTGGTTCAACCGTGATGGTAGATTTATTACGTTTTTATAATTAAAGTCTCTCGTTTGAAAGTAGGTACATTATATGGAATAATAGTCCGACAGATTAACCAAGCTCTTAAATTTCATTATATGAAAAATGATGCTGGTTAATTCCGAAAGAATTATCTATTTTTTATTAATTTAAAACGAGCTGAATAATAGTTCCTTCGAGTTTGTATCTAACTGTACATAAATGCATGTTTTATCTATAGGTTTTAAAAATGAAGAAGATTAGCCACAGGGGTAAAGCGCACTACCCAATTACTCACTGCTTCTTTCGGGAGGGCGAACCTATGAAATAGATATATCCCCAGGGAACGATTTTCAAAGTTTGCTTGTCATCAGAAAAATATAAATTTGTCTGTAATAAAATTGCCAGAAACAAAAGTGTTTGCCTTGTTTTTTGCGGTTTTTTTGAGATTTTTTGTTATGAAAATGTATTTGAGAATCAGAAACGAATTCCTTTTTTAAAGTAGGCAAGGCATAGAAACTGTAAGTACGCAGCCGGGTGGTGTGGTGGGGTATTGTAACCTTTTTACTGTATAGCTATTATACGTTTAAACCAATCAATCATTAGCTCATCATATTGGATCACAATTAAATCCACACGTTCATGATGGTTTTATTGATTTAACACATCCCTCTCGCATGTCCTTCAATCAAACGACAATGACGACCGACATCGACATCAGCATCACCCGACAATCATTTATCAAACGCATGCCATAAAATGGATGTAGAGAGATGACTCAACGTGTCGTTAATAAGTCTTAATTTAGCAATGTAGGGATGCGACAAAAGGGTTGCGTGCAAGGTAGTCGAATCATTCGCCATTTGGGGATGTTATATTGACAACGCAACGACGTTTTTAATGTCCGATTGATAGAGCTATCGGTGAAAAGGAGTGATGATCATTCGATTGCAGAAAACGTTTTGTGTTTGCTTATCGAAATCGCCAAGGCGACACGTGGGGTGGGGCAGGGACTTTTCTCTCGTCCGGCACACCGAAATGATTAATCACTTGATATTGTGGAAATCGAAAGGTGTAGCCTGTAGCAGTAGCTGCACTGTGCACATGCGACTGAGGTTTGCGTGACTACGTTTCAACTGGTTTCACATGTCCTCGGCTGGCGGTGACTGATTGTGAACGTTCTAAAATATACAATCGGCAGACAGATTTTATTTGAGTCGCATAGTCAGTTAGCGAGGGTTGCATTGTTCACTGGAACTTGTTAAAGAAGTCAACGATTTGACTTTATATTGACTTTTGACGCATATTACGCACGTGCTGGTAGTTTGAACCGCTTATCGATGCCAGACAGAGATCGTTTGAAAAAGGATGTAAGAAAGTATTTTCCCACGCACACCGTTTTTCGCTAAGACACTGGTGGTATCTACGTCTGTGGTGCCGTATGGCCACTGTAAAATACTGAGTCAAGGATCGATGCTTCTGCAAGAACATTATGAATTCGTAGAATGTTCCCAACGTGGGAACTTCTTGTCTGGAAGATTCTGCATTTACTTATTTAGAGCCGTCTCATTATACCAAAAGGTAATTGGGGTCCTTATAGCGTGGCTTCTTACGTGAATGCAACACCTGTGTGCCTCCTTGCGGTAAGGTGCTATATGACTTTCCGAACCAGTCCACTGGAACCGTTGATATTTAACCGCGAACTGTGCCTTCTCAAGCGTGCCAATAGGTAAAGGGTGCCGTACTGTATGCATGCACATGGCTTATGTCCATCACTAGCGCAGTTGACCCTTGGAAAAATCGTCCCTTATATGAGTGCGCATTTTAGAAAACAATAATTTCGTCTGAGGGTGAGTTTTAAGTTTCCCGTTCTACAGTACGGATGGCCCCCTCCGGAACAAGGACCTTGGTCGTCGCAAGTGCGTTCAGGCCGCTTCACCTGTGGAGGTGAAATGTTTTCATTCTAATTGAGTGTCCTTTGATTGAATTCAGGTGTTTTTTTCTATCCCCTATAGTGGTGGTGGCGTGGTAGCGGTTGCGGCAGTGTTGTGTGTGTTTGTGTTAGCCCTTAAGTCAGGGGTGGGGTTAAATTGTGTATAATTATCTTTTCTATTTTTTTTTTGTATACTCTCGGCTGGACACCAAATGTGAACTATGCTTGATAGAGGTAGGGTAGGGTTTAGGGTAATCAACTTCATTTATGCATGTGTATGTTCGGACGACGCGACGGTATAGCACTTCTTTCGAAGGATACGATGGTCACTGAAGCCACTTGTCTTTTAGCCGATGAAGAGTTCGGATGTCCTCATTTGAGCATCCAAAAGCTAAAAAAAAAATTCAGCTCCAAATCAAACTAAAGTGTGAGTTATTTTACATTTAAATAAAATCTAAGTACCTACACGACAAGTTTTCATAAGTGAATAGAAAGTGAAGTGTTGTTCCCCATCAATAATCCACTTGTAGATAAGTTCATAAAACTTTATCCATATACACCTACGTATATGTACCAAACTTTACACCGCTTTTGCACTGGTTTCCTTCATGGATCATCATTACTTAAAGGGGGGCGGGATAAACAAGGCACTTAATAGCTCCAGCGCACCACCGAAATGGGAAGAGATTTTCACTCGTCGGTCGGTGGTAGGAGTTGCTGGTCAATTGACCCCTGTGTGGCGTGTAAACGATGTTGCAACTACTTGATTTTTGCCTCAACCAAAAGGTTTATCGTTGTTGATGGTGCCACTGGCAGCCAGAGTGGTCTTTTGCCAGGAAATAGGTGCAAGCTGAGCCAGTATAGTGGTGGTGTATTGTGGCTAGTGAAGCCCCCCAGGTGGTGGGCATGAATCATAATTTGAAGTCGTGTTGAAATTCGTTGTTGTTGATGTTTTGCGCTCTCTGTTGTTATTGTTAAACAGGGCGACACTAATTGCAATCTTCCATCCATTTGCATTGACAAGTGATAATTTTCTTTTCCTAATTTTATTTTTCAGGATCTCAATACAGTGGGAATACAACTGGTGATGACGAATTTAATACATCGTCCAACGATCAAGATATTAAAAGTGAAAATAAATTAAGAAACATTGAAAAAAGTGATAAAGTACATGCCGATCCCCCGGATACAGATGACGAAAACGGTATCGATATACGCTGTGAAGTTTGTGACAAGCAGTATCACGATTTAGACCGGTAAGTTGAAATTATTGTTAAAAAAAAAACTGTAGGTATTTGTGGGGATATTTTAAATATTTTATTGTACAGGTTATTTAGCTCTGTACTAAAGTAGCTATTATTTCCCGAAGGTATACAGAATGAAAAAATTGGCTCATTTTACCTATTTTAAAAATTTGATGAGGATGTTAAAGCTATATTCTAAGGTCTAAGCATATTATACTTCTACTAGCGGGCCCGGCAAACGTTGTTTTGCCTGCTTTTTTATTTGACTTTTTTTTATAATTTCATAATTTATTGAAATTTTATTCATGAGCTTATTCTTGGTTTTTTATTTTTTTGTTGATGAGTGTTTATTTTTTGACATTTTGTGGAATCGGATCGCAACGCAACCTACCGGGTCCAATTGTGAACATAAACCATCCCAAGACCCATTCAAACACATACACAAAATTTCAATAAAATCGGTCCAGCCGTTTAGGAGGAGTACGGTAACAAACACGGACAGAAGAATTATATAATACTAGCTGAACCCCCGCCACCTTCGCCAGGCCTTTTGTTGCTTTTTTAATTTTTTTTTATTTTTGATTTTATTTTATTTATTTTCGGGCGACAAAGTTTCACTTTTTTTGTATTGGAGGTGCCACGCCCCTATATCCAACTTTGACGAATCTTCACAGAGGCACTCTAGGGCCAATACATAAGTTTATCTGTAAGATTGATCTCAATCTATTCGGTGGTTTTCGAAATATACGATTTTGAAGGTGCCACACCCCTATATCCAACTTTGACAAATCTTCACAGGACACTCCACGGCCAATACGCAAGATTACCTGTAAGTTTGATCTCAATCGATTCTGGTTTTCGAGATATGTATATGATTTTGAATGTTTTTTTTTTCTGTGCGGTCTTTGTCCGATTTAACAAACTGGCAAAATGACAAGAGTCCCAGCCAGCTGAACGCTGGTACTCATGGGCGTAGTTGAAACCGTAATGCCCTCAAGGGTCGCCTTCGATTTCGATAAGTGCTCAAAATATGATTAGAGGGTACGATTTTGAAACTCATTGCACAATATGAATATGAGGTCACCTTCCATTGGTGCGCACCACAAAAGGCCAGGTAATTATCGTTATCCCCCCCCCCTGGTATTTTGTAATCGAAAAATCTTTGAGACGGGTCTGTAGTTCCTATCCAGTTGCTCCTATACATGTTCTAACCATCTTAACTGATTCGCTGTCCACTGTCCAAGCGAAGCGGCAATGCAAGCCTCTATACAAATATACAAATGACGAAAGCGTGCAGCTACGTGGACAGTAGGCCTAAGAGCAGCGCGTTGCATTTGATAGTACATATAATAATAAAAAGATTTAATAAGATTTCAGCTTCAAATTTAAATCTAAAACAAAATCTCTTTCGACGAGTTGCCATACTTATATGAAGTCACTTTATTTTGCGATTGAGACTACCAATTTTCTGCTACTGTTGAATTATTTAATTGTTTAGATAGCTAATAATAAGTTTAGTTTATTCTTTAGTCTTTCCGTTCAAAATTGGCTGCCAAACAATGATAGCTTTTATTTTTTAAGTTAATCGAGGACGAGGACTCGTTTAATACCCTATTCACACCAAGCCGAAAACCGAGTTTTCGTCAAAAAAGTTTAGAAAACTCGTAGATGCATTCACACCGAACACCAAATCGTTTTTGTTTGACGTTTCAATTAGCTGTGAAACAAGCTATGAAATGTTTGCGGCGACTAGACTTTTATTTTAGTTACTAAACTTCGCTCGTATTGACATAATATAAAAACAAAATTATTTAAGCTAGGTACTTGATAATCGTTAACTTATGTTTAAATGCATAAAATAATTAACATAAGCAACATTCAAAATCAAAACATCTGAAAATACCATTTAGTTGTGGCAGGTAGTTTGCTCTTTATGGTGCAAGCAAAGATAACAAAAAAAAACCCTTAATCTCACTCAGTCTCTCACATCCTGTCAGCAGTTTTGCAGAGCTCGCCTAATGTTGCAAAACGTATGTGTCTGCTTCAACAACCCAACGATTGTACTCGTTTTCGTGGCGTTTACATGGAAAACGACCTCAAACAACTCGTTTTGAAACTGCAATATGTATGGGAAAACTTCTGTTTTCGAGGAAGTTTTCGAATGTTTTCGCGAAATCCCAGTTTTCGGCTTGGTGTGAATAGGGTATAAATCTGCGAGTCTGAATTTTTCAAATAATTTATGATATGTATTATAAGTATAAAATACGCCGGTCATTTTACAGAATAAATTAAAAGTAGCATAATGCTTGAGCAATCGACTTTTTATGACAGAGCTTGAAGAGTATAGCCAGTGTTTTTGAAGGACAAGGATTGGAACTCCAAAAAGTTCAAATGTTACGAAATTTTACTTTTAAATAAATAAGAAAATGAAAGTAATACTAAATGGTTTTCAAAAAGCAACAAATAAATACATATAGTCAAGCACATCTTAATTAATTCAAATCCCATAAAATTGTCAGTATTTCAAAAGTATTTTCTCTTTTTCGACTAGAAGAAAATAAGATGTCCAATTCATAAAGTATTTGGAAAATTTAGATGTTCTTATGATTTTGTTTAATTTTGCAATTTTTATACCCGGTACCACACTCTGGCGAGGGTATATTACTTTGACATTCCATTTGTAATGCACATAAGGAGGCGTTGTAGGTATGACAAATATATTATTGATCAGAATCACTTTCTTAGTCGATCTAGCGATATCCGTCTGTCTGTCCGTCCGCACGATTACGGCCGTAATTTAAGAGCTATCGACTTGAAATTTGGTGCGTAAGCTTTTATTCACCAAACTGAGGCTAAGTTCGATGAAAACTACTACTACCTCCCATACAAAAATGTCGGATTTATATAGCTTTTTGATGTTAAAAATTAAATTTAAATAGCTACAATAAAGATAGCAAGTTTAAACTTTGCACATATTGTTTTAATACTATTTAACATTTTTTGACAAAAAATGAGCTTGGTCGAATTAAAACTACCCATACCTCTCATACAAATGTATAATTTTTTAATACTTAAATATTTTTTTTATTTTTACAATAATACAGTACCGGGTATTTGAACTTCGGCATAGTCGAAGATAATTGTCTTACTGGTTTATATTATACTCGTGATGTATGTTTAGTTTTTTTTTTTTCTATTAATTGAAACACGGCTTAGACAAAAGCCGCAATACAAGACAATATAAGGGCTGTTAATAGTTTTAAATTGATACCTTCATTTATGGTTATTTCTTTTTCAACAATCAAAACAAATACATATTGCGCATATTTTGGAGCCAATGGCACTTTGTATACATCGTACGGACTAAGCAACCTTTTTACACCTCCTGCCATTTATTTATGTTTAGCTATATAGCATAAAATATTAAAACAAATTAACTAGCAAAAGTATCGTCTCGAGGAAACAATTTGTTGCCGGGTGTAATTAACGTTGTTATAGTATGTAGCGTCTCTCATTTTGATTACAATCAAATGCGTTTACTAATTCATCACATAATTGATTAGATCTGGCATGGTGAGTCTTTTAATTGGTATTCACATATAAACATTTTTTATGCATCAACACTTCCTTGGCTTTGGGAGGGTTAAATGGCTGGACAGTGGAGAGTGTGCGACTGATTGTGTTAATTCCTTCCTGTGGGATTTCTTTGGTAATTAGCGATGATAGTTCGACAGCGATAACCCTTTCCCTAAAAAAAACCTCCCCGATAATTGTTCGATAATTATTCCGAGTAGCCATTAGAAAAGAGTCACCCACCGCACCGCTGTCCTGTGGAATATCATTCCCAATCGTGGGCTAGTTAAATAAGCAAATTTATTCAAAGGCTGTGTGTGAAGAACGAAGGGTGTTGATCGATATACGAATCACCTTTAATTAGGGGATTCCGATTCAATGAAGGCAATTGCCAAGAACAAATGAGGACTGGGCGAGCTTCCTCCATGCATTCTACTTCATGTATTGTGATGTAGATCCGCGTTAATTAAGGACTAGTTGCGATCGATTAAATTCTTGGGATGTGCAGTCGTGTTCATTGATTCAAATGAATGCAAAGTGTACTACTAACCAAGTAGCACGTCACGTGTCATGTCCTGATATAGAAACTAATTTGGCTTTTAACAATGTTTGCGCTTGGAATGTCCATTCTAAATGTCTCCCCAGAGAGGCTCCACATTTGGTGGGTAAACGCGTACCGCCGGCCGGCCGCCGCCGCAATTAAATCACATACCAACTCACAAAAGTAAGCCAACAAACATTACTTTGAGTGAATGCTAAACAGGTAAACAAGAGGACGTTTGTCACCTTCGGCTTTAACGTAGCTACGTACACTGGCGTAGTTTTGTGAGCTCTTAGCTCTCTTTTATAAACAAAGGTGTACTCTCCCATTATGAAATGAAAATCGGAACACGCAAATCTACCTCTGTGATTTGTTTCGACTCGAGGACGCTGGCGATGACATTTTCTAGCTGCTGCATTATTGATGAAGTACACAACAATGCTATTCATTTACCCACATAGACACACTCACTCACGAGCTCAGCGATGATTTCGATTTATTGAAACCATCCGAACAGAAAAAGGACACTATGTGGTCTGCCTGTGCATGCCTGTTATCAGATGCTAGAGTCACCGCCTCCCACGGGCTCTGGGCGGCCAGTGAATAGCACATATATTGAGTGCGCCGATAAAGATCTTTGTCATCGTTCGCATCAAGGACGAAACTAAACACACGCCCACGATCTAATCGAACATTAAATATTGAACATCATTTGGCTAATTGTCTCTCCTGTGAGCGTTTTTATCATGAATCAGGGTTTTTCTGTGTTTTTTTTTTTTCTTTCGTTGGCTGGTAGTGTTGGGTATAGTGTGTGAAGTAACCCACATGTTGAGTGTTGTCCATCAACCAAAATTACTACTAACCGAGCGCTTTAGTTGTTGGACTTGGTATTAATAGGTTGTTTGTTTGTTTACACTTTCAGATTGGACGAGCATTTGGTCGCAGCACATCATTACCGCAAGGACGAGTACAACTGTGATTTGTGTGTAAAGAGCTACTGCTATCGGCCGTCTTTGCTGAAGCATCGTGCATTGGTTCATAACGATATCAGGAAATATCCTTGTGAAAATTGCACCAAGGTAAGTGAAGAGGTGAATACACGTCTTGATAAAGTAAATCCTTTTTTAAAGTGGAGAACAGCTACCATAATGTGATACTGACTGCACCAGGAAAGTTGCAGGCGTTTGAAGTATTTGGATGTCACAAATAATAGTCTTGTTTTGTGCGAATTATATAGTCCTATCCGTTTCTGAAGGCCTCTTGTTGTTTTGAATGCCAATACTCAAAAATGGTAACCTATTTACACATAACGTCGTGCTTACTTATTTGTTTTATAAAATAATTGTTTTATATTCGAATTATACCAACAAATAAGCAACAGAGCGACATTTCCGATCATACGGCCAAAAGAGGCCGACGAGTTGGCCCATTGCTCGATCCTCAATGGTGACAATATTTACCTATTGTTTTTTTAGTCACCAAAAGTGCCAAGAGCCGGGGTAATGCCGCAGCGACAGTAAATCGATCTCCACTTGTTCAGCAAGTAGCTATCAGCTTAATTGATCAGTATTCGAGCAGATAATGTCGAACCTTAAATCCACCCAGCTCCATTTACTTTTGATTTCTACGAAGTCTTACGTTGCCTGACCGATTGATTGAGAATTTATTGGAAATTGGGGCGTGCACACAGTACACTTGGCCGAAAATACAATTATGGTCGGTGGTGAACAATATTATACATGTAGGTATCCATACCAACCGTAGCCGCACAAACCAGAGTAGGGCAAAAGAAAAAAAATCCATGTCTTTGGTGGTAAAGAGATGGACTGGCCCTGCTTGAGTAGTTATGTACCTACTTCTTTGATCGATCGCATAAAATGGGTTTTCGATTTGGAAATCCCATCTTTGATCACTTTTATCGGCCCGGATTGAGATTGAGATCTCGAGTACTTTCTTTTCCTCGTCTCCCCAACTGGAGTATGGTCGTGTGGAGAAGACCTCTAAATAGTCGGTCGGTCTGTTTTGGGTTTCCGTTGGAACAATTGGAATGCTGAAGGCGTCGATCGGTTGGGACACTTTTTGTTGTTTCCATTATGACGACGAGCAAGTTCGGCGTCGGATTGTACTCTATTATGACAGTATGATTAGGCATAACGAACTTTGTTTGTTGATATTATACAGGGGGGTAGGAAGGGGTATGACAGGTAATATAAGACACAATTGAGCTCGTGGCAGAGAGCGCAGTTTTGCGTAATCCTCTGGCAACAGCCGCTATCGGCTCCAAGAGATCCGTCTCCTATGCCCACTCAAATGATTGATGGTTGTGAGCGATTGTGTGTCTTTGGTTGTCGTTTAATTTGAATGAAAATTGCATGAAATCCGATACAATATAATATATACATATGTAGATACACACATGGCGAATGGTAGCTGGCCTCCGCTCTAAATTTGAGTGCGTACTCGCGTCTAATGGCATGGCTAATGTTGTTACAATTAAATTTTTATTTTTAGGTTTTTTGTGATCCATCAAATCTTCAGAGACATATTCGTGCCCACCACGTCGGCGCTAGAAGTCACGCGTGTCCCGAGTGCGGTAAAACATTCGCAACATCATCCGGCTTAAAGCAGCATACGCACATCCATTCATCAGTGAAGCCATTCCAGTGTGAGGTCTGCTTCAAGGCATACACACAATTCTCGAACTTGTGTCGCCACAAACGGATGCACGCTGATTGTCGCCTGCAAATCAAATGCAATAAGTGCGGTCAGAGTTTTGGCACAGTGACATCACTTTCCAAACATAAACGGTTCTGTGATTCAACAACATCGGCGGCGCCGACAGGGATACCACCACACCACCCACATCATCCACATATGCAGCACCATCATCAGTCAATGGGGAGTCATTCAAGTCAAGCGGCACAGGCGCGTGGTCTACAATCTAACGGTATCTCGCCGTCAGCAATGAATTCGCCGCAGAATCCGTTCTTCATGCTCCGTGGAGTTCCGCCTCCTTTCTTTCCCCCGGGATTCCAGCCATACGGCCTTCAGGGAATGTTTCCACCGAGTCCAGCGCAGGCATCGAACTTCCAGCTTCTATTTCCGAAGACTGACATGGATATAAAGATCCCTCCACTGAAAAAAGAACGCACATCGCCACCAATGCAACACTTGTCTCACGTAAGGAGATCTTCTATGGACAAAAGCTTCTTCTTGGATGTCAAGCCATTTGCATTGCCGCCTCGCCATTCACCTGTACACTCCCCACGTATTAACCACTCAAGACCATCGGACGATGATTCGAGCTCCCCCCTAATGGAGACAAAACCCATCACGAAGGAAGAATTTAAATCTGAACAGCCAGAACAGAAACTGACATCAGAGCTAGAAAATGACCAAGACCAAGACTCAGCCGATGATAAGGTAAGACAAGCACTTTAAATTTTTATTCTAAATCCTATCTAACTGTATCTTTCTTAAGAAATCAATTAACGTGACAACGCCATCACCACCTATCCCAGAGGAAGAAACCATTGGAAACGGTGAAGAGCCACTCGATCTGTCTTTGGGAAGAAAGCGTAAACGGGACGAGCAGAGTGATACTGAAATACCCCCCGTCACCGCCAAAGCTAGCAATTCAATGCAAAGCGAGGAAATCGAACAAACACCGATAACTGATGAAGTTCCACATCAATCCTATCAAGTCGACAGTCCTACACCATCACCCGGACCGACGCCATCACCATCTCCACCAAGCAATGGACCCGCTGCTATGGCATGTCCTCGGCCGATTCACCCAATGCTAATGGCATTCTACAGTCAAGCCAGGCCAACCGGTTTGGCCGTTGGAACAGACTTCTCCCGGCCGTTTCCTTTTTTAGGACCAATGGGCGGACGGCCTAATTTCGACCATTTGCTTCACCGTAATGGACCGTTTCCGCCCAAGCCCACCTTTCACGAAGCCCTAATGGCCGCAGGGGGCATTTCAGGTGGACTAACTGCTGCAGCGGGAAAAATCAAAGATCGGTACACTTGCAAGTTCTGCGGAAAAGTTTTTCCACGATCGGCCAACCTCACGCGTCACTTGCGGACTCACACTGGCGAACAGCCGTACACGTGCAAGTACTGTGATCGCGCTTTTAGCATTTCGAGCAATCTGCAGCGTCATGTGCGCAACATCCACAACAAGGAGCGGCCCTTCCGCTGTCATCTCTGTGACCGATGCTTCGGTCAGCAGACCAATCTCGACAGACATTTAAAGAAACACGAAGCAGATACAACCGGCTTTGGCATCGGTCTTGGAGACTCACCATCGTCCAACGAAGCCGATCGCGACGACTGCTTTGACGAAATCCGATCTTTCATGGGACAAGTTACATACAACGAAGACTTGTATACGCCCACAAGTATCGGCGGTGGTGAGAATGACACCGAATGCAGCAGCGATGTTGAGAATGAAATCACGCAAAGCAGTACTAAAGACACAATGAACAACAATGCCGCCATCGAAGTCACCACATAGATGGGATGCAATGCCTTAGACTAGATTTGTTGGTAGTTGAATTTTACATTTCCTTACTCGTTGTTATTCTTGTTATAAGTTTTTATTAAAGTATTAGTACTGTCACGGGTCGATTTCTTATTTTGTATGTATAGATATTTGCAAGTTATCGCCCATTTAATGATATTTAACGCATAAACTGATGTAAATAACGCACACAAACCTGGTAAGGGATACCAAACAAAAGAAAAAATACATCCAACGTTAGTTGGCATGACTGTCGCATGGACATTCGTGTTATTGAGTTGAATGAAATGTTAAAGAAGCCTAAAGAACGATTATTATTATTGTAGACCCAAATGGTCTGCATCCCAGTTAGCACTATATACCTATACTTTATCTGTAAATATACCTAAGAGAACCTTAACTAGTTTAGTTTAATGTAAATCTTTTGCTATCTACTGAACTCTACTACTAGATATCTTAAATTATTATTATTATTGGAGACGAAATAAAATGAATTTTTGAATTTAATTATGAGGTGCTTATGCTTATGTTTATTTTTTATTTTTTATTTTGGACAGAATTTTGTAATGTGGAAATTATAATGTTCGCTCACATTAATTGTTGATGCTTACAATTATGTATGATGAAAAGTACCTACCAAAAAGCAACACTACTACCAATTTTGGTCTTTTCTCTATTTTAACTCAAAACTCAATGAAATAATGCAGATTGAGATTTTCCGAATCAATAGTCATCAACTCGACAGTTATTCTGCACATTGGAGTGGCGTCACGTGGTCTACTATATTATGACTCGCATGAAGCTACGTATATACAAGCTAATTTTATTTTTGTTATCGTATCCAATTTGTGTTAAAGATTCCCCAAGAAACTGTCTAAACACATTCCACGATAGACCAAGTGCATCAAATAACAGATGCAGTAGAAAAAACATTGGCCAGGTAAAAATAGGTAAGATTTCTTCTAGATGTTGCTCAAGCATTTGACAAGGTTTGGCATACATGAGTAGGTACCTAGGGTTGGCCGAACTGTCACTTTTTGGAAAAACTACATTTGTTACGTCTGCTACGTAGTTTATGTAGTTAATGTAGTTAGGTTAGGTTAGGTTAGAGTGGCAGGCCGCAATGAGTGCAGCCTCACTTAGGCCAGAGTAGGCCCATTGTGTTACCACAGGATCCAATGATCTCACAACTACCCGCTGAACCAAGAGGAGCTGAGAATGAAGCGTTGGAGGCAGCTTATGCTTGTATTTGCAAGTTCACCAAGGTTGTCGAAGAAGTATTCTCCGAGATATACTTTTCTACGAGCTGAAAGAGCTGGACACGTGCATAGAAGGTGAAGAATTGTCTCTTCCTCCTCCTCGTCCATACAGCTTCTACAGAAATCATTGGAGGGGAGGCCCATCCTAAGAGCATGTCTCCCAATAATGCAGTGTCCGGTGATGACACCTACTAATGTGCTAATGTTGGATCTTTTTTGTTTTACAAGATCGTTGGAGCGCTTAAAATCCATCATGGGCCAGATCTGTTTCGTGATGGAGCACGTGGCGCAATTTGACCACCTTCGATTAGTGGCGCTTATCGCATTTTGTTTAATAAAAAGTTTACACGTAGCGAGAGGCATATAGAGATTCTCCTTTTCCGGTAGAATCGACAAGGTTGTGCCATGCCTAGCGAGTTCGTCGGCCCTGCAATTCCCCGGTATGTCCCTGTGGCCCGGCACCCATATAAGGTGAATGTTGAATTGTTCCGCCATCTCGTTAAGAGACAAGCGACAATTGAGGGCGGTTTTGGACTTGAAGATGACCGAATCCAGGGATTTAATCGCGGCCTGACTATCGGTAAAAATCACGATATCCCTAGCGGATATTACATTATACCGTAGCCACGACAGGGCCTCTTTAATCGCCATGATTTCCGCCTGGAACACGCTACAGTGATTAGGAAGACGGAATGAGATCGTACAATCTAAATCCTGGGAAAAAACACCCCCCCCCCCACACTCCACCACAGTTGTATTCGCCTCATCCGTATCCGACCCTAGTGAAACGTTAGTTACGGATGGGCTGCCGGGTTCGCTGACTTGATCCAGGTCCGACAGTGCTAGGCTGTCCATGTCCAGATCTAGTGTCGAATTTCTGTACGAAAGCCGAGGGGCCCACACAGGATTGCTGTCCCCCGTAACTGCCTTAGCCGCAGTGGTCGGTTTATTACCGACCGTTGCAGTGTCAGCAGAGGCGGGGAACAGCCCTTCCTCTTTGTCAGGATTACAACTCTCCGCCTCTCCCCTCACTACTGTGTTGGTCGGTTTATTACTAACCTGCACAGTGTCGGCAGAGTTAATGTAGTTAAATGTAGTTAATGTAGTTATTGAAACAAATTGTAGCAGAAGTAGCTTCAACTTCAACTGTCAAATTTTAAACGGGACGCTTGCTTTTGAATTCCAAATCGCTTCTCGAATGTTCATTGTTCAATATGAACATCTATTGAAAGACTTCTCCCACTGTTTTTTTTGTTCACACAAAAACAAGGAACAGACTTTCACAAGAAAAGTAAAAAAAAAAACTAGTACATAGGTACATATATTATACCTTTATACCATTATACCTTGATAAAGAATGACTTTAATAAAACAGACGAATATTGACTGCCTACTTACGTTTACATTGTTATTTCTACATATTAGGTACCAGGTACCTATGTAGGTATAAGGGTAAGTTATTTGGAAAGTAAAATATCGATCTCCACATTACAACTACGAGTAAAACTAGTACAACCCAATACTTTTGAATCTTGTTAACTGAAATTCTATTATTTTTCTGTATTTTCTACGTCTATGTAGCAGACGTAACAAATTGTAGTAAATAAGACGTGTAGTTTATTTAATTTACTACGCGTAGTTAATGATGTAGAAAATGTAGTGTAGTTTATTCGGCCAACCCTGGGTACCTGCGTATGTAAAGGTATCCGGGGTGGACCACGGCCTCAACCAAGAAGCCCCTTAAGCCAGCTCGGTCACTAGCTAGTTGCTTCCAGTTATACGCACCAAGTTGGTTGAGGTCGCCCTCCAATTGTGAGCGCCACTTAAGGTTGGCTCTTCCTCTGCTAAGTTGTCCCTTAGGGGTGGACTCAAAGACTCGTCTAGCTGGTGTGTTGCTGTCCATACGGTCCACATGCCTCCAGCCATCTCAGGCGGTGTATCCAGGCCAACGTCGCACAGTGGGGCTGAATGCCCTAAAATCTGGTATCAAATCAGGCGTTACAGCTAAGAACCTGAAATTTTTCAGGATAGCTTTTAAACCAGTCCCAAAAGAGAACGCAGCGAGCTGTCCCTGTCAGTAGCGCATTTGCAAGCATCGAAACGGAGGTGGCGAAGATGGGGTTGGCTGTTAATGAGGACAAAAGGAAGTATACCTATGCTGTCAACGAGAAAGGACTCTCAACATCGGCGACTCTGACTAAACGTCACGATGGACAGATACAACTTCGGAGTAGTTAAAGACTTTGTCTACCTGGGCTCCACTATCACTTCGCAAAATGACATCGGCGCAGAGATCAAGCCAAAAATCACTCTTGCCAATCGCTGTTTCTTAGGGCTAAGAAGGCATCTAAGAAGTAAAGCCCTCTCTCATAGAACCAAGGAGATACTTTATAAGACCTTAATCATTCCGGTTCTGCTGTATGGTGCAGAAGCAAGGACCCTGTCAAAAGCGGATGAAAACCTTCTGCGATGCTTTGAGAGAAAGTTCATGGAGTGTGGGGAAAAAGATTCAATGACGAACTATACGGGCTATACAGCGACGCTGACCTGGTCAAAAAGCTAAAAATACAACGGCTGAGATGGCTGGGACACGTGGAGCGTATGGACAACAACGCACCAGCCCGACGAGTCTTTGAGTCCACCCCTGAGGGACAACGAAGCAGAGGAAGACCCCACCTCAGGTGGCACGCACAATTGGAGAGCGACCTCAACCAACTTGGTGTGCGTAACTGGAGGCAGCTGGCGAGGGACCGAGCTGGCTGGAGGGGCTTGTTGGTTGAGGCAAATGTGTATCTTTTGCTGCATAGGTCAAAAAATTTAAAGGTACCTAAAAATATCGACGTTATACTTGCATACGCCAAACGGTGCTGTGTGGACAATCAGTCATGCGTATGCGTGATCGTCGATCGAGAGAGATGTCTTCGCAAGTAGGGGTTTGTTTGTTGTTTGAAATGCGCACATTTTTTTTAGCTGTAGTTCTGGTTGGAAAAGTTGTTTTGTTGTCGCTAGAAGAATAAAATCCTTGATGTGAAGAGACCTGCGCAAGAAATTTTCACTTAAGTTGGGACGGGCTATTACCATAAAACGATAACACGTTAATGCCACATTATACAAACACATTGAAATACGTTTGGCAATCGTAGCATGTAAATCTGAAATGTCTATGCATTATATGACGTAATAATAAATTATAAACGTCTGTTATAAGTTATTTGAAAAGACAAGGCCGTATTTACGGAACAGAACAAATCTCTACGAAATTATTAACAAATCTCGCGTTTGCTTCCCTTTGTATCAACAGCTTTTTGAAAGTGATATCGATTTTCTTTTTCTGCATCGCATGCGACTTCAATTAAACCATTTGCGACATACAAAGATACCAACTCATAACACAGCTAGGTCATGCCGATGCCGGTACTTTGTTTTGATTTGCCCAATAACAAGGCATCACTACCTACATTGCTGCATAAAGCGTCAATCTGAATTTATATCCAAGTGCCATGCACTTCATTAAGGTTTTGCAGAATACAAATGAGGCATATTCCCAAACAATTAAGTTAAAGAGAAAGGTCGGCACAACTAACTATGTAAACCAAAAGATGTATACTCGTATAGCTGACCAGTGAAAATAATTGAAGCTTTTATCAAAAATGCATTCGAACTCAGAAGTTACGCCACGATCTTCTTTTCCTTCGTTCAACTCTCATTTCTGACATTTAACACACAGAGTGCGAAGGACCTACAAAAAAAAAATGAAAGGTAACCAAGCACCAATTTGTGTTGGATGAATTATCTCGGACCATGTCAAAGAGATGGCAGTCAAAAAAAAAAAAAAAACATCGCAAATGGAAGCGCCTGCTGTCGCTGCCTCGAATGCAGATGATTTTGCGAAACGTTATTTTGAAAGTCCAAGTCCAGAGATTAACAAAACAAGAAAACGAAGGAGGAAACTCAAGATTTTGTCAGGTTGCATACAGTTGAATGATTGGTGGTTGGCAGATAGCAGGTTATCGTCGACACTGCGAATGTGGGTCAGATGAATGGTCACTGGGACGAATTCAGATCAGAAGAAGCACCAGCACCGGTTGCACTCATGGCTTATTTATGGTTTAAGCTCAAGTTAAGCGATAAGATTACTCAATTATAAATTGGAGCTCAAGTTCAAATGCAGCTCCATTCGGAATCCACTCATCTGTCGGCGGCTCTCGAGGGGCTCGGTGGTTATCGTACATTTAATCTTGAAGCGAAAACGAAGATACTTCTTAACGATTGAAACCAAGTGGAGTCGTACCTGAGTTCAAGCATGTAGCTTTTTTATGTCTTTTCGGGGGAAACAAGAAGGCGGACAACTATATAGGTACGCGTGTGGTTAAGTATGGCAGGATGTAAGGAGCCACGCTTTTCGCGTAGCGTGATGATTTATCGCAGCTAATTGAGTTTTCATCGAAATATCGGTTCGAAAGTAGGAAGCGTTAACTTTTGTTGTTTTCTCTGTTTCGTTGCAGTATGGTGTGGCAGAAGGTTACGACGTTTTGATGATGACCTTTAGTATATATGCGGTGGCAATTAAGGATTTGTTACGGTTGAAAGTATGTATAGAATTGGATTTTTATAGTTTCGACTAAAGAATGGATACATGTGTTAGCTTGTTTATTGTAGCAAAGTAGCAAAGCAATCTGAAGGTTGGTTCACCACCAGCTATACTTATTTATATATTCACTGGCTCACTACATGGAGTAATGGACATGATACGGATACCCTCCAACTATTAAAAGCAGAACAAAAAATAAACTTACAAACGGTCAGATTCGTGAAATCGGGTTATCATCATGATCCAATTTTGTTTGACATGTGTATTGAAATACAGAATAGTGGAAGTTCGATTGTGTACAGTACCCACCGAAAAACCGAAATTCCATTTCAAACACCTGGGTAGTAACTTGGTATTCAAGGCACGATCAAAGCATTAATAATATGCTGACATTCCATGCAATAAACCGTTATCTTTCAAGAGTTTTCTTATTCATCGTTACTAAGCTAACTGGAATTTTGTGATCCGGGTTTTTTATGTCAAATAAATAAGACACAAATTTAATTTTCTAATTTTTTTTTTTTTTGAAAATTTAATTTTTTGGTTTGTTATAATTGACAATTCGAGACTTCGCCCGGGCTCCGGTAGTTGAAACAATCTTCAAGAAAGAAGGACATGAAACTCAGCGTCAATAATCAAAAAGTTCAAAAATGATGGAGTCATTCAAAAATGTGGTCCCTTAACTCGCTACAGTCATAACGAGCTGATGAAGAAGCTATACCGAAGAGATTTACAACAAATGAGACCTCCACATCCTATGTTCCTGATAAATACAGTTGTAAGAACCTTGAATATTTACGTCTCTGTTATTATTCAATCAGCTTATTTACGGGTTTAGTTTGTCCATTTGCATTGGCGCTATTCTACGATACCCGGAGGCCCAGAGCTTAGCTTCAATGAGGGCCGAGGCCTGTGCTAATGTCTCTATTACATACATACATACATACATACACACTAAGCTAACTGGAATTTTTTGGAAAGTTACAAAAAATAAGTGAATTTCTGATGGGGAAGGTTCGGCTATAGTTTAGAGGGCATATTTAGCTCTGCGGGAGCATCACCATTCGCATAGTTACTAATAAATTTCAACACTTCTTTGTACATTGATGTGCTAGACTTGAATGCAGTAAGCATGTCCGAAGAGTTCCTTCCAAAAAAGGATGATGAATGATTTGCACGAAACAATATCGAGGTAATGAAGTGGCCGGCTTGAAGTCCATACCTAAACTCCATACTAAATATTCTATTCGAAAAGCTTGGTCGACAATCAGCCCTAAATGAGCTTAAGAGTCTTAATATCAAATGTTGTGTTCCAAATTTTGTGTTTATCATTTTTATTTTCTTAGAACAATAGAAACAATTTGTTGTTCACAATTGAGTTTCCATCACGGTACATGTCCAAAATCTAGGTCAGCCGCTCCTATATTGGCTAAAATACATATAGCACAGAGATGGTCAATGGGGAGTACTGCAGCCGAGAATTCTTAACATTTTGTTATGATTCTACCAACGCTCAAGGTTAATTGAGCCATTATTAACACGATTATTATGGAACCTATGCCAAGGTCGCGGTCTTCCTGAATGCTATATATAACAACGTTGCCGAAAAGATTTCAGTCCATGACTGCTGTTTTCAACTTGTACCATTAATAATACCTTTTAATGTGGATCAACCTCAATTAATTTAAAATGAATTGGGCGCCCTGCCGGCTATATGTTCTCATTATAAATCTTCCGCTTACGAAATACACGCTTCTTCGGAATCCCACGCGCTCACTAACCAACGAAAAATGATCAGCGACCAAATGACCCTAGAACCATGAATTATGATGATGCAAAATCCAACACACTTTATACAGAAAGGCCGCAGATGATAGCTGCCAGCGATTTGGGTAACTAATGCAAGGTAACGACGAATCGACTAATTACCCTCTCTTTGCTACGCCCTGGTGTACGATGGTACGTGCCTAGCTAATTAAATAACATTCATCATGGCTGCGAATGGAATGCAGACACCCAACTAAAAAAAAGTAACAAAACAGAACGGCAGACACTTTCATTTGAGCTTAATGATCGCTGTGGCCATGACCATAGCCAACAGTAGCAGCTTTGTTATAGCGTTTAGTTCCTTGCATATCGATAAAATTTGGCTCGATCTCGATTTCAATTAATCGTCGAAATTGCGCCCCTCAGTCCCTCATAACATTATACAAGCCGTGGTGCGGCGCTTACACATCTCACTCACATCTGAAATCTTTTTCAAATTCGCAGTAATTAACCAAGATTCGGATCGCGGATACGAAGTGTTTTATTGACGTCAATCAAACGCATCACCTATAGATAGGCGATCTGCTAATTTAGTGCGCCAGTTGGTCGGGCCAGACCGCATGAGTGTGCCTATGGACGGCGGCGGTGTGCTCCCCCAGAAATCAAGAGCTCTACTTTGACTCTGAGTAAGCGCAAAAGAGAAAGGTCGCGCAATTGGTTTAATTAATTTAATTTTTATTGTATTATTAGTTTAATTGCCTGCTTTATGTGGTCGACCGCATGTTGATGTCCGTGTTTTGGGCAATAAATTTTCGGTTGTTCGCAGGTGTGAATAGCTGTAGCGGCCCGCTCAGCACCAGCGAGTTGTTTGCTTAGAGTAAACGCTGCTCGCAAAATGACCTCCGTCGTTGTCTTAGCACGGCTTCGAGAGGAAAAGTGGTCATGCCATGCCCATATTTTATTTTATATGATTTCTGGTTTCCGCTGGCTTCTTATGATTGTGCTATTTTATTACCTCATTTAATTGAATAAGCAGTGATATATAAATTACTGGTGTAGTGGTTGACTAAACGTCTGCATTTTAAGGGTATTTGCCATTTTAATTGCGCCGTCGCAATCAGCGTGTACAACAAAACAAAAAATCCTTTACCGCATTTGTAAACATTTAACCTTGTCTTTGGTTTATAATCAAATGTCTGGGGCGGTTGTTTCTTTGAGCGGCATTATCACCAACTATTGTGATTGGATTTGGGACAAGCAGCTTATGGGAAGTGCAACAAAAAGGTGTCGATTGATCAAAAATATGTTGTTCTATTAAATTCGTTTAATTATATGTGTATATGCATTTAAACGAGGATCAGAAATTACTTAATATATTTTATCTGATTAGAAAAACAAAAAGTAGAACTCAGGTGGAATGTGGTCACAACTCACGAAAGGTTTAAATGACGGTTCAGTGTCGGCTTTAAGATATATCCACACACATGTATCTACCTACTACCTTTCAAATACATTTTAACCGATTTAACCGAATTCGAGATTGTGTTGGAAGTTTTATTAAAAGTAAGTTACAAAATTGAGTGCCAAATCATACCTATAGAATAATAAATTTGTAAGTGGTTTTATTCCGAAAAGTTTGCATCTCGCTTGCCTGCTATTCTGCATTTTTATTTCTAAAACCTACAATATAACACGTCCGTCAGGT